>VZTF01006535.1:309925-507886 GCA_013397755.1 Cnemophilus loriae | reverse complement strand
TTTTTTTTTTTTAATAAGGAAGGGGAGTGCTATTCTTTCAATACTTCATACAAAGTGTATGCATTGGACTGTATTCCTTCAGCCAGCTCTCATCTTCTAGTTTCCTGTTTAGGACAACTACTTTTCAAATTCCTATGGGAGCAGGCCGTTTCACTTACAGTACACTCCATTTCCTTTATGATCTGCCTATCTAGACTTCAGGTGAGGTAAGAGCCTTAGCTTTGTAAATTATTTGGAACAGGATGGTTTCTTCATGCATGTTGCAAAGTATCTTGTGCTCCTAGGCAGTCTCAATTAAAACTCAGGTTATTCTGGTAACACTTGGCAAATAAAGCAGAAGAAGAAGCACTGTTCAGGAACAACAAATCAAAATGGATAGGATTTGACAAGAAAATGTTTCACAATATGTACACTTAAAGATGTGAAAAGGTAAAGGAATAAACAGGAGATGGAAATCAAGTTGCCTAAGTAGATATCTGAAAAATCAGCACTTATTAGGAAAAATTTTAAATCCTATTTTCTTTTCAACTTAAGAACTGTAAAGAAAAAAAAAAAAAAGAAAAAAGAAAAAGGAAGAAATCTTAATATACCAGTCTTGAGACTAGGGAGAGATTTCCTTGTTCCCATGACTCAAATCCATTTAGGTGATATATATCACCTCATTTTTTTAAAATTAAAAATTTATGGACAATTAATGAGGTACCTAAATCCGGAAAAGGACAATGATTTCTTCCTAGGAGTGGCAGTACTTTGAAGATATTGTACTGTCAAAACCCTCAACAAAAATCTTTTTCAAAGTATTTTCTTCAATGGCAATATTTCAAATGACTGTGATGAAATTCAAAGTCACTGCCAGAGAGCATCTGGGATAAGTACTGTCTCTGTAAATTTTCTAGTAGCTTGCAGAAAAATCCTGTCTTATGTCCTGTCTTTCTGTACCAAAACTGAAAGGGGCATTCTTATTAGCCTTATTGCACTGGTTTATCAAAATTTATTTCACATTTGTCTGTCTACACGCACTTAAGTTAGTTTAAACCTTTTTTAAAGCAGTTATTTTTTCTGGGAAGTTACTGAATGCATCTAAACCTATTTAAGGGAGTGTTAAACCAGTTTAAATTGAGAGTGCACTGCTTTTAACTAGATTAATTTAAGATTGACCTACTTGCACAAGTGCAGCTTTTTAAAACAGGGCAAGATTTAGAAGTAGTGCTTGGGGAAAACAAGCATTTCTTGGGAGCTTAGTTTTCAAGCACATTAGACATGATATGTAATGTACCAATTACTGGATAAAATGTGACCATAGAACTGTGTCTTCCAGCAGCAGAAAATATTTGGCAAAAAACTAAGTGTAGATAAACACAGTAGGTCAGTAGTGGTAATTTGATACTGTTATCTTCATATTCATATCAGCAAGAGAAATAGAAGTCAAACTAAATATTTTTGACCTCTGTAGCAAATTTAGCAAGGTAGTTAGTGTACTATACTGAAATTCTGCAGAAAACAGTTCTTCCATCAAAGAACATACAATAGGTAATAACAGGTGAAACTCCTTTACAGGAGTAATAGATGGTTTTAGTATACAGTGACATTTAAATGTAAGGAGAATAATACCGCAGAGTACTTACATACATGTGGAATATTTGTAACTTGTGTATACATAAAACTCTGGGAAAACAAGCTTAAGAATTCAAGAATTCAGTTTTGTTTGTTTTTTTGTTAACTCTTCAGTGTTCAAAAAATTATTTAAGTTTACAGGCAATAACAAGAAAACAAGCAAAAAAACCTGTCACTTGGTACCATGCTGTTTGTAGATTGCCAAGTAAAAGCTTCTTGGACCTGATGCAAATCCAGTGTCTTGTGTAAAGTACTTGGACTCCAGTTAGTGCATAGATTCTGCTGTGGGCACTGTGCTGGCAGCAAAGAAAAATTTATGAAAATTCTGATCTCTGAACTGCATAGATCAACTTGTAGTAAATTTCTTTTGGCTGCCAGTGTGGTTGACACAGTGCAGGAGATATATGCTGCTGGAAATGTGAACCAGTGGAGTTGTGAAAACCATCTCCTAAGGGAGCTCTGTGTCTTGAACAGTGCTCATGCTGTGGCTTAGTATAAGGGAAGCCAAGCATTTCAGATCAAAGGAAGCTCTGTATTACAATGTTAACATGGCTTTAATTTCATAAAGCATAGTGCTCTTAATTGATTATGCATGTTTTTAATAAGCAATTATCAACATCAAATTTGATCTGTAACCAAGCAGTGAGTGTAACCTTCCAGTTGTCACATGCTTATTTTCTAGTTCTGCACTAGGATAACTATGTAAAAGATGTCTTATATATATCAAATAATATCTTATTTGAGTTTTTATTTTATAGTCCTTGTGTATATGCTTGTAAACAGAGAATTGCAAACGTGAGTTCAGATCAAAGGTTATCCTACAAAATATCCTATCTCCAGTTAATAGCTGTTAACAGATACCTAAGGAAGAGAATAAGAGCAGGGCAAACATATGGCAATAAAACCCCAGCATATTCCCTCTTAGCTTGCAGTAATCTGTGGCTCATTGAATTTCTGAGGGACAGGCCCTATTTTTGTGTTTAGTAGCCTGTGAGGGATTTCCTTTCATTAATCGGTGTAATCTCTTTTTGAACTCGTGTAAGCATTTGATATCCACAACATCCTGTGGCAATATGTCCTATAGTTCAAGCAGATGTGAAATACTACTTCTTTCTGATTTTTTTTTAGACAGATGGATGCTCGTATTGTAAGGAAGTAATTTTCTAATAATTTTATCTGTTTCATTCATAGTTTCTGGGCCTCTGTCATATCTTGTTTACAGGATAAAGAGACTGAGACTGTTGAGTTGCAGCCTTGTTTATATAGAATTATTAGGTTAAGAAAGTACAACTTCCATTTTAAATTGAAGCTATTTGAGTACAAAATGAGAGAATTAGCAATGTTATAAAAGATGACAAAACAAAACGATTGCATTTATAATATTACGCAATGATGAAGATGCCAGGATGATATTTCAAAGAGCTTTGCAAGTTGTAGGCATATGGAATAATGATTGATTCTTTTAATTTCACCATTTCCCCTGAAATCCAATTTAATTCAGGAATCAATTAACACAAATAATACTTTCCGTCCCTAAACCACAAAGTTTTCAGTATTTAAAAGGAAACCAGTCTTTCTCTTACCAGTAAGTGCATTTTGTGCTGATAGAACTTCGTCTATCCTCAAACTTCGCAAACCTTCCTGGATTATATTTGCTGATGTGTGCCTGTCCCATATCCAGTCACTCCAAGATCTTACCTAAAATCTTAACTCTCAGATATCCAGTGTCAGATGCATGAAATGTATCCTTGAAAATATTATCGTGGTATGCAAAGCTGCACTTGAGAACAGAAAGATCCCTTTCAGCTATTGAAGAGATGGGAAATAATCAAAAAAATCATAAATGGCCCAGTCTGCTTGTGAGGACTCAGTCATTGGACATTGGACTATGCAGATAGAAGAGGATCTGTCTGCTGGACCCCATCTACTGGCTGGAAGCCAGATGATGGAAAATGTTAACTGTTGGCAAAGTACTGACCTCATTTTTATAATTTTTGGGGAGGATTTTGCTTTCATGGAACACCCTTTTGGCTTTGAGGAAAGCGTTTCATTTGCATGTTGTTAAAAGGGAAATCTGTTTAAAGCTGGCAGTCAGTGAAAGCAGTCTTGTGGATGAATCCAGCCCCATGTTCTAGATGTGTATTTGGCTAGATGCTTTTAATATATCCCAGGGGCTCTCAGCGTGCAATATCGTACTCTCAGCTTCCTTCTTGGCCTAACATTTTCTACATGCCCTATTATGCAAACTGAAAGAGGGGCTGAGGGATATGTTAAAGAGAATTGACTTTGTGATATTCTTAATTAAAGCAGTGGGATTGTAGACTGAGATGCACATCTTACATCGTGCTTTTCATGTCTATAGAAGCAAGGTGATATTTAAACTGTAGCTTAGATGCCAGAGACGGTCCTGATCCAGGTTGCAAACCGAAAAAGGCAGCACAGCTCGAACCAATAAATTGCATATTGCTTCCATTGCGGCGTAGGTAAACACAGATCATTGCAAGCCTTTGTGGAGTAGTTAGGGAAGCTGCAAACTCAGCTATCCATTCAAACTGCAACTGGAGGTTATTTCCCACGTAGCAGGGCCAGCAGAACTTGCTTGCTTGCTTGCGTTTGCCATCTGCCTCAGTTTGCGATCAGCCGGCCTATCTTAAACTGCTAATGAAGAGTGTTAAAGTGGATCTGGCTGACTTTGCATGGAAATAAATGAGGAAAGTTCACATTGTCTGTTACATCGACTTTGCTGCCAAGGAAACATCTAGCTGAAAGGCAGCATGGGTCCTTGCAGACAATTTTGGCAGCATTTTCACCTACAGGCACTGAAAAAAACCTCTGCCTTTCTTTTCTTTTAAATTTTAAAGATGTCTTTGTCTCAAACAACTGTTTATGCAACAATGAAGTCAAGTTTATCTTCCAAAATGGATTCATTTAATCAGACCCTCATATTAGTATATTAGGAGAAGTGAGTTTACATGGGGAAATTCAGTTGAAAAATGTGACATTTACTTGAAAAATGTTGTTGAAGTAATTAATAAGTTGAAAGTAATAGTGTTGGAGTTTTTGGCTTGGTTTTCTCTTTTTGTCTTTCTCATTTTTCCCCTGTAGTATATGAGAAAAGAGCATTGGGAAGCCATTTTTGTTCAGGCAAACAGGTTTATTTTAAATGTGTCCCAACATAAAATGTGGCCCAGCACCTTCATGATTGTTTTTATGACCCCACGACCTCTCACACACAAAAAAACCCCTAACACTACAAATACAACAAGCAAACAAACAAATAAATAAATACTCCTACCTGAATTGTTCCTCCTTTTAGAAAGAAGCTTAGCAGATTTTGAGTACTGAATCTGAGAGAGCTTCATATAATTCTTACATGTTTCAGAAAGTTTTAGAGAATGGGGGAAAAAGGAAAAAAAAATAACATATTCCAGTGCTTTTTATTCTTATCCTCGATGCATTTTTATAAGTCTTTCCCATCGGCCTACAAAAAGGCAATATTTCTTTAAAATGTATGATACAAACTAATAGTAATAAAACTAATGTTAATAATAGAGAAACTGCCTTATGAGCTGTGAGATTTAACACCAGAGACTGAATTTCAGGTTCTTAAGAGATTATTTGCTATGGAGAGATTGTGAAAAACCATATCTCAAAAATGTTGAGTTAAAAAAAAAAAAGAGAGAGAGAGAGAGAGAAAATTCCCTTCATTATTGCAAATAAGTTGAAAACAGTTTACAACAAAAAATCAGCTAATGAATGGATGGCTTGAAATGATTTGTTTTTCTTTTCAGTCTGGTCTCTTAGTAGCAGTAATTTAGGAAAGAAGCATTATCTATGAACCTAAAATTCTCCCTTAAGACAGAAAGTGATATTTCAGTCATTTAAAGCAGGCATCAGGCTTAGCATTCCAACTCCCATGTGATCCAGGGTTCCTCAAGTCTCTATTTGTTGCTAGGGCCACTTAATGGAGACTTTTTCTTCAAGACAGCAGATTTAGGAAATAGCAAAAATGCTCTATAGAATATTATTACTGCATTGCCATCTCATTTCCCCTGCATTTTTAGGAGCAAACAGAATCTGAAAAATCATGTTGCCAATTAATATGGATGTTGTCATGGTTTCCTGAGAGAACGAGACAAGAATTTTACAGTCATTACATATTTAATTACATATTTATTTATTAAGCAGAAATGTAATGGATGTTGGAAAAGTAATAAGATGTAGATAACCCTAAAATATAAGGTGATACTATATCTGAATTTTAAGAATAGTGTATGGTTAACTAATGACAGATTTTCTACAATATTAGTGTTCTCAAGTCTAGAGTATAATTTGTGCTTTTCCCAGCAATGCTTCACTTCAAAATGTCCAAACCATATGTTCTTGAGGCCAAAATGGTTTTAATCTATATTTAGACTTCTTCCTAACTGTTTGGGTTCCAAAAAGTGCTGAGCAGCTAACACCAATAGCTGGAAATATATACAGCTAAAACATCAGGTTGTGAAAAAAGATGAAAGCAGAAAAATACTAATAAAAAAACCCAGATAAGTTAAAAGACCAACATTTTTTGTGCAATTTTTTTTTTCCTAATCTGGTGGACAGATTTAAGTCTCTCCTTCAAGTCGGTCTGTGATAAGAACTTCCTGGGTTTGTACATATATCACTTAAGTCCATATCCTGTAGTACTATAATTAATGTTTTGCCAGTGACTTAAATGAAAAGACCTAAGTCAAAAGCCAGAAGACTTGAGAGGGTGGAATTAATCTGACCATATGTTGATGTTTATATCTGAGTTAATCTCATGGAGTCCCTTTAGAGTTATAGGAGAGATATATTGCCTTCCTGAGTAAGGTTTGTTGCATCCTGGAGCAGGTGTCTAAAACAAACTAGGTGAATCATGTTCTGAAATACCTGTTTCTCACCTCTTGCTGTGAGAGGTGCAGGTAGAGACGTTTGTAGTTACAGTGTTGAGTAGGTAGATAACTTCCACCAGAGATGTTGAATTGTGCCATTTCGGATTAGAGGAGAATTGAAGTGATAAGAACTTTGAAACAGCAGCACCAACTGGGGTCAAAAGAAATGTGTCTCAGCCCCAGAGACGGCTGTTTTGGGAGCAGTTCAGTATAGCAGTCAGCAAATGCAGTTGTGGGCATAGGCTATTCTCTGCCTCTCTCAGTATGGCAGGACAAACACTCGCATTGGTCTGAATACCGTAATTCACAAGTGGGTTGAACCTCTGAAATTTTGAATGCACAGTTGGTGATATGGTAATGTGTAAACATACTTTTAGTTTCCCATTTCTAAGAATCATACAGAGCACCTTTCTTGTGATGCAGTTTATAAATTGATACTGTGTAAGTATGAGGAAATGGGAGTACCACTGAGTATTCAGGATGCTGAAAATCCAGTAGTGACATGGAATTAATGTTGTTAGCTGTGCTCCAGCTAGCAGTGCTAGCAAAAGTAATAGGGCCGGAGCTTCAGGAAGTTAGCAACTAAAATACATGTATAATCAACAGTCACTCCTTAACTGGTTTCTGTTTTTAATGATCACTTGTGACACTGACAGGGCTGGCTGCAGTGGCTTGCAGAGGTGCAGAGATAGTGGCCCCAACCTTCCTGGGTGTGGGATGTGGCACAGCAGCTGTGGAAAGTTGTGCCCCCAGTGACTCTGTGTTCAGATCTCTGCTTTCCCAGTGGGAAGCTCTGGTCTGAGAGCCGTCAAGCATGGAACCTCTGGCATTGTCCCTTCTTCCTGCATGGGCCAACTGCTGTCGCCCCAGGCTGGGGTCCTGCTGAGCTCCTAATTCAGAGAAGGGGAAGTGTGCCAGGATTGACTTCTGCTCTGGCCTACATTCTCATGTCAAATCTCTCCTGAACTTTGTCAGGGGCAACGAACTCCTGCCTTCATCTTCCTCTCTAAGCTAATTCTTGGAGAGGCTTCCTTCTGCTGGAAGGCCCAGGAGTATGGCTTGGCTGCCTGACCACCTTGTCCTCTCCAGCACCCTTTGCTCTGCCTTCTGCAATCTGTCATCCTGGAGGCTGCCACTCCATGGCAGGGGCTCAGTCATCTCCACGCCAACAAGTGCCAAGAGTCACTAGTGCAAGCTGACCGTGTTCCCCCAATTCTAGTGAGGCTTACAGTGGTCCCTCTAGCTAGAGGAGCATACAGCTGTATGGATATAGAATCCCAGGATCTTGGCAGCAGATAGTGCAATAGATCAGAGCATTTCATATGAGTAAATTTTAACAAAGTGAGACCTAAGTAGCAGATTTGTCTTTCTATCACTTTCTCTGTATACATGATCGCCAGTTTGAAGTTGTCTCAATTTAAAATATGGTGCACACTTGGATCAGGTTTCCCTTTGAAGTCTGCAGGCTTCTTAGAAAACTTGTCTTCTTTTCAGATCAGAGAACTTTTAATGATTTTTTTTCTTCTAATCACTTTGCCAATTAGGATTCAAAATTCCCACTTCTTTTTATCACCAGTTTAATGAAAAAGACCCAAACCATGGACAAATACATCTTAACATTTTTTTTTTCTTAATGTGAATTTAAAAAGCAAAATAACAGTACTTTGTAAGTACTGGAAGTAAAGGAAGAATTGTTCATATAAAAACTTTATATATATATATATATATATACAAACCTCTACGTCACTGCTTAAAAACTCTCAAAGTCCTGTCTGTGTTAAGATACAATGGTAGACTAATAATAATAATCTGGTTTTGATGGGTTTAATGTGAGCTAAGTTAGAGGATATTATAATGACTCTCAGTAGTTTACTGATACAGGGTAAAAAAATTATCAAACAAAAATTTAGCCAACACAAGATTTACACATAAATTAAATTTTATGTGCATCCTATTGTGAGGATTTCAGTGGTCTCTAGGACTCTTTCAGATTTCTAAAAGGTGGTGAGATGCTAGAACAAGTCGCCCAGAGGAATTGTGGATGCCCCATCCCTGGAAGTGTTTAAGGCCAGGATGGATGGGGCTCTGAGCAACCCAGTCTAGAGTGGAAGGGGTCTGTGCACGTGGCAGGAGGGTTGGAACTGAAAGGTCTTCAAAGTCCCTTCCAACCCAAACCATTCTATGCTTCTGTGATTTCTGCCTCATGACAGATTACATCAATTGTGAATATTTGCAGTGTGACTTTGACCTTCCTCCTAGCATTTACAAATACTTCTTCATAGGAGGACACGCAGGACATAGGGGTAAATGAATAAAAATAAAACAAAAGAAGCCACCGTGTTAACAAACCAGCACCTTAGCTGAGTGGCTTAGAGACAAATCCTGCTTTTTGTTTTTGTCAAAGGGTTCAATTTTAGTACGGCCTCATGCACAATTAAAGTTCTCTTACATTTATTCTCAACCAAAGTGCCACTTAGGAGTGGTAGAAACATGTGCATTCCCTTCATATGATTGACCCACAGGGACCAGACCATGGAGGATAGCTGAGAACTGTGTGATACATGTTCTTCTCATGCACATATCCAAATCTTCAATCCCAGCATATGTTCATTTTCACGGCCTCCAGAAAGCTGCTTTAAGTACTTCTCTAGCTTATTCTTCCCACTAAAAAATAAAAACAGAAACAAAGAAAAGACAGGAAAGAGTATAAATAGATAAAGCTGTTACAGTTTTTTCAGCATTTGTGATATGAAGACCTTTTCTAGCAAAATGAAAAATTGCATTAAAATTCAAATTTATTTAAGATAGTTATTGTCTAAAGACGACCATGAAAACACTCGAAATAAAATTTTCCTTTCTGGTAATTAATATGACTTTATTACTAATAAAATGAAAATGCCATTTGAGAATAATATACAAATTCAGTAGAGCACCTGAGTGATGAAGAAGTTGATCCCAGGAGCTAGAGATTCAACATAAACATAGGAGTTTGTTTAGTTTGCTAGGTTCTCTGTCACAGCAGGGTTTCCTTGAAGCATGAAATAAAGCCTTAAGCATTAGATTTTCAGAAGGAACACATACCATCATATTGAAGCAAGCTCTCGTGTCTTCTCTGCCTCCCCTAGGATCATCTCTAGCTGCTTCTGCTTTCGTCTCTCTTTGGGAAAGTTGGTATTGATTCACTACTCAGAATAGTTGGCAAATTTTTTCAGTACTAGTGATTGAAACTGTGAGAAAAAGTGGAAATATTCTTAAATCCATGCTTTTTATAGAAGGAAATTTAAGAATACCTAAAGTAATTAATTCCACCCATTTCAACCAATTTACTAAAAGCTGTAGAATGTGCTTGGTAACAGATCTAAGTAGTAAGTCAGAAATTCTTATCTTTTGCATGTCTTTGCCTTCTAAAGTACAGGCTGATATGTATTATAAAAGAAAGTGGGCTCCTGACTTCTTCTAAATTATGCCCACAATATGCAGAAACAGTACAGCACTGCCAGGAAGGACTTACATGCCGCTAAACTCAAATGTTCTCATCATGTCTCATCAATGATCTGAGTCACCTGCAGACAGCCTTGCTCTGTAAGAATGTACCCTTGTCAAATTTCAAGCAAGCAATTTTTAAATTTCACACTAATCTGTTCATCTTTTTAAAATAGAATAGTTTATAAAAAATATAAACATATGAGTGTAGGTATTCTAAATTATAGGCAGCGAAATTAGTACAGACTTTGTATATAACAAACCGTCTATACCTCCCATTCTGTCTGCAGATATATCTACATATATATATATATGTAGATATACATATATCACTAAGCCTACTGGGAAGGAGTTTATTATGTGTATTATGTTTTAATAGAGTGAAAGAAGACATTTTTATGTCACTGTATTTTGTCACAATGAAAAAGCCTAAATATATAGGTATATTATTGAAAAATGATTGTTTAAAATACAGTGTGTAAAAATAGATATGCTATGTTCATATAGAAAATGGATATGCTCTATATGATACTTTTTGATTTAAAATGACAAAAAATTAGTTTTGTTCTTCATTTTTCAAAGGTGCTCCATCCATCTTTTAGCAAAACCTTCTTTACAAAATAACCACCAGGCTACCAAATTTTAGTGCCAATGGCAGAAGTCTGAGATAATGCCAAGCAACTATATATGATTTCTTAGACTGGAAAATGTGGCACCTTTATTTGGGTAAGAGTATTCCTATGATTTATATTTAGGTCCATGTATACTCTCAATATAGCATATATATAGACATGTATGGTGCTTATGTAAGTGCATATGTAATGTATATACTCAGTTCTGCTGTATTGTAACAAGGTCAGAGACAGAAAGAATCTTCTTTTATGACTGACTGTTGAAATAGCATCTTCAAAATTCTGTCCTGTCTGGAAAGGATAATAATAACAAAGATGAAACTTTTTTTTTTTTTTTAATTTTTCTCTTTCTGTGTGCTATGTAGAGTAAGAATCTACAGTTTGTAGCATTTCAGCTGTTTGGATGCATCAGGTGGTACAAATGAACAGAATAATGAAAATGCAAATTCTGCATACATCAAACAGAAAGTGATGGGTATTTTGTGTGTGTGCAATATTTCTGATTAATTGTAAGTTTGCCTTTGAGATACTGTCTTGTTGGTAATAGGACTATAATAGAAGTCTTGTGCCGATTTATGTTTCAGTTTGATATGAATTTAATTAGAAAACATCATCTACATCACATGAAAAATGAAATAAAATAGTCTTTGGAAGAAAGAGTGTATGTCTATGTATAAAACATCTTTGTATTTTTACTGTTTGTTTGTAATTTGAAATTCAGGCTCTAGGGTTTCTGGTTTTTTCCTCTGGATGGAGAAGTCTTCAAAACTGAGGTCACATGTTAAGCCATTAGGTTATTGCTTTTATAAATTGAACCCACATACCATTTAAAATGGAAATTAATATCTTCAGAACCAGGTTTTCTTAATAGATTACTGTGGACAAACATATTAGCTTTGTTTATCTGTAGATGTGAAAAATAGTGTATATATTAGCTACAGGGAAATGCTTCCCCATACTACATGCTCCACACTGCTGGCTGTTGAATATTTGATATATTAATGCATATTTATATTCTGGAGTTTGGGCAGTGTTTGTAAAGTCAGGCTGATTTAGTGCCTAAAATAGTTTATAGCCTCAGAGGAAAGTGTCAGTATAAAAATAATAATTTTATCTTAGTTCTTTACACACAGTATCTTTTTTTCTTCCCTTGTGAAATCAAACTTGAGATAAAATAAGAAAAATAATCACAAACTTTTTGAGCTTTCAGCCATTCTATTCCAAATCTCTGTGCTAACAGGGAACACAAGACTAGAAATGCACAAGTTTTGGACTTGTGAAATATGTTTTCCAATATTTTTCTACTTCTCTGTGGATATACAACAAAAGGTAACTGAGACTATCACAATGAAAATTCACCGTTGTATACCCTTCAGTGACAACTTTTCTTTAAAAATCATTGTAGTCATATGCATTTTAACTCTGTTACGACATGTTAAAGTTTGTGCTTTCATTTTGCCATGTGGACTGAAATATGTCCTACCTGGATAATGTATACTGAAATATAGAATCATTTGGAACTCTCTCCTTCAATGGTGGCAATTGAAAACTTAAGAACTACCCAATGCCAATAGGATAATTGTACATACATCCAATGTATGTCAATAGGATAACAAAGCTAGCCTGAGCAAATATGAATGCTCACTTGTTTTACACTTCTTCAACTTATTCTGAGCACTGGCCAAGGAATTGAAGGTGGGCTACTATCAGCCTTGCAGTCACAAATACGCTTCTGTGCAGCCTTGAGAAAAAGAGCAAGACTTTCGGAAGGTTGTCCTTCTCCACTCTAAGGAGCTTTTTTGCAGTAACATTGAGGTACTCAGGGCAAGTCTGCTCCCTAAAGCAAAGAGGCACTGAATGATTGCCTAATTGGAGAAATCTAATCATATGCAAAGCAAAAAGGATGGAAACTGAGATAGTAATAAGGCCCTACCTGTACTGGACTCAGACAGCTCATCTTGGGCTGGTTTAAACCTGAGTTTCGGTTGCACTAAGTTATTTGGGTCAGTTTAAATTCAGGATGCCCTGGAGACAATCATGACTCTTGATGGAAATTGGTATGAATAATGGGGCTATTTGACTACAAGTAGAAAATATGTTCCCTGTTAAATCATTGTCACCCCAGGCAAGAATATTATTCTCCCAGCTCTTTCCTGTGACCTTCTCCCTTCCCCGTTATCCATTTGCTCAAGGGCTGTTCTGCCTTTGCCACACTTAATGGCTCCCCTGATGGCTGCAAATTGCATTGCACGAGGTGGAAATAAAGACTAAATCCAGAGGGGCAGTCAGACACTGAATGTAATGTTTGGGGTTTTTTCCTTTTTTTTCTTTTTTTTTTTTCTTTTTCTCTTTACATAATTTCCTCTATCCAAAAGACAAAAGGAGAAACAGCCAGCCCCTGCATAATATCTGTTGTCTGACATGGTCCCACTATCACTTAGAAATACTACTTTAAAAGTGCTCTACCATATGCTCATTATCTGTAATTCCAGAAGGAAGATATGCCAGTAGCTGAAAGTCGGTTTTATTTATTTCCCTGTTACTATGTATTTCACATCTTTCAGATCAACATGGAACAAAATGTACAAATTCCTGGAAATCTGTAAGGGGACTCAATAAGGACTGATAACCAAAGGATGTATTGATTCTTCATGTATTGCATAACTAGCACAAATAGAAGCGGTAGATTCTTCCAAGACTGTTGATTAACTGTGGTTTATGGAGATTTTAGAAATTATAACAAGTTAGCTTCTCAGACCTCCTGCCTCGAACAGCAGAGGTAAAATATGTAGAACACTCTTTGATCTACTGATACTAGCGAGCCTAATGATAGTGGAAGAATAAATACTATTAATTCAAAACTATTTGAAAATATCTCCGTAAATAAAGTGGCCAGCTTGTTAGTGCATTTTTTAATATTTTAAATTTTAGACTAGTTAATATTTTTAATTACGATGTGGGAAGCATGGTTATAGGAGGGAAGTTTGCTTTCAGAAGGTCTGAAAAGCAAAAGAAGGTTACTACTTGAATATTCGAGTTAATACCAGAGAAAGAAATTTTGCATTCTAATACACATAGTTTAGAACTTTCACAAAACTCAGGAAAGAATTAAAAAATAATGTGAGACTTGTCATCATTGTATGAAAGCTATGATACAGTAACATGCTCTTCTTTTTTGTCTTTCCATCTTAAAGCGATGATTATTTAATATTACTTTAATTATTCCATTATAAGTGCAGAATGAAAACCTTTACAAAGTTCCTTCTGTGCATCACTTCCTGTGCTGAGATTAGCTACAGAAGCTGTGGATTATTCATATGAGATGATGTCAAGATCAGCTTTGTCTGCATATAGAAGGCCAGATTCAGATATCAAGAACATTTGTCACCAGGACAGTCAGGCTTATCAAACCTATTGAAACAGTACATTGAGAATCTGCTTTACTATAAAAAGAACTGCATCTAAGAAAAATACTGTCATAAAACATTTCATCTGGAAACCACATAATTATAAATGATAGGATCAACTTCTCATTTCTAAAAGCACATTATGTCGCATTAATTTTTGAAAGATGTGATTTTTCTGAACAGTTATATTGAATAGCAGATCAAGAACATTTAGTTTTCATATTTTCAAATTAAGAATCAGAAGTTATGAGATGACTCTGTGAACTCAGCATATAGTTTTACTTGTGTCTGTTTTCATGATTTCATTCAAACATTTATTTTACAAACATCAGCATGGCTTCATACATCATGAAGGCATTTACTGCCAAGTGTTTCCTCTTTCATATGTACTCTGGATAAAGTTTATTTTATTGTGTCAACAAGAGGAAATACTTGAGAAATCGAAATACTGTCAACTGTGTCCTCGAAGTTCTGTAATGTGTATATGTGTAATTTTGTTGCTGATGCAACTTAATATTATTGCTACTGACATTTTAAAAATACTTCCAGATCAAGTTCCAGCAGTGGAAAATAACTGTCTATCCCCAAAGAATCTACAGAGTATAGGATAAGAGTTAAAGTTGGGCATTTTTTTTCATATTCACAACCAATCTACGCCTATTAGGCCACAGCGTAAGCCTTTCATTATTTATACTTCTCTTTCAACAAGAAACTACTTACTATAGGTGACACCAGTTTCATCTGAGTCCAGTGATTAAAAATTAGGTGATCAGCATAAGCTGCTGATCTAGAGTGCTTCTCTTGGCAGTGTGACAGGATCACACTTCTGGAGGATGGTTCTTCCCATCCCTAGGTGCTGAAATGAGCTGTATTCTGGATGTGACCCTTTTCAGACGACTGGAATCTTTCTCCTGATGTAA
Organism: Cnemophilus loriae; assembly: GCA_013397755.1. Classification (NCBI taxonomy): domain Eukaryota; kingdom Metazoa; phylum Chordata; class Aves; order Passeriformes; family Corvidae; genus Cnemophilus; species Cnemophilus loriae. The sequence goes on along the minus strand of VZTF01006535.1, from coordinate 492,917 downwards.
AACATTTTTCCGAAGTTTCATTTTGTGATAGGTTAAGTATGACAGAGTCTGTATGAAAGACTCATAGAAAGATATGCAGAACAAAGTCTTAGATGAGTAAAAATAGACAATACCATAGAGGTCCAGCTCTGAAACTTTTTTTAGAAAAGATCCCATTGGCTTTGGTTTGTGTTTGCTTCAGAAGAGTGACATAATTCTACTGCCAAATCTTTCAGTTGTGTCTAACACTCTGCAATAAAAACTTTAAACATGCTTTTTAGAAGAGAATATCAAAAATGTTACACTGGTCTATAATATGAGTGCATGTTTTGGGGGTTTTTCTTTAGTCCTACAAAAATAAAAAAAAATTCTAATACTTAGATAAGCAACTACAGTTATTAACAGAGAATTGCACAGTGAAATATATAAGGACATCTATTTTCCTCATTAGGATCTCAGTTAGGGTGATTCAGAAATGGATAACATTTACATATAATCAGCAGGGCTCTGATTACAAGTGTTTGGATGACTAAGTGCCCTGTGGGGTTTGTCCTAAATAGGTAGTCTTCAGTTTTGTGAAGCTTACCAAACAAAGCCAGGATATTTTCCTTTTGGAACTATGTCTTGATGAAAGCATTTTTAGTTGGGTTCATGGCAACAGCAACTTCATGTCAAAAACTGCACAGAAGCCTAGACATAAGCTATGACACTTGAACCCTTCACTTACCATGTGTATCAATTAAAAAGGTTTGTTTATGATGACTGTAAGAGTACCATATATTATAGCATAGTGGCTTCCTTGCTAGGAAAAAAAAGGAGAAAACTGCCTTTTCTGCCACGTTATCCTTGATGTCCTTGATGATCCATTGATTACTACACATTACCTTGTGAAACTCAAATGCAGTGAAAACATCTTGCAAGTGCAGAGTCCTCCACGTGTGTTATTTTTGTTACTATGTTTGTGGATTCAAAGGTCTTTTTCCCTTCTCTTCACAGGAAACGATCTCTTTCTAGTTGCAGTGCATGAACTCGGACATGCTCTGGGCTTGGAGCACTCTAATGATCCCACTGCAATCATGGCTCCATTTTACCAATATATGGAAACTGACAACTTCAAACTACCTAATGACGATTTACAGGGCATCCAGAAGATATATGGTATGTCACGTTCTCATCAGAAAATGCAAGCTTTTCGGTTTAGAATACCTTTGAGGTCCTCCTGTCCGTATCACCTCTCCGAAAGTGTTCATTAGTGTGGACTTCACCAGTTTTTATTCTAGATTCTCTATGTGAGTAAAACATCCAAGGATTTTGAGGCTGCTCTTACTTTGTTTCTCACTGTTCACAACTTATATTCAAATTTACACTCGTCTGGAATAGTAATTTTAAATGTTTTAAATATCCGTAAAGAAAATGTATGCAAACAGATTCCAAACTATGAAAATATGAAGAAATGCAGGCCTTTAATGAGATTATTTACACAGGTGTCCAAGCTCATGTAACTGGAGGAATTGATTTCTTCTCAGTTTATCATTTATAATACAGAAAATTTCCCTCCAAAATCTGAGGTCCCCAAAACACCCTTTCTTGGGATAAATATTGCAAATAATCTCAAAGTAATGTTTATCACCAGCCCCTACAGAGGGTAAAGAAGGGCCTACTTCTTTAAAATGCGTTCATTTAGGTTTTTTATGGCCTGATATAAAATACACATGATGCAAATAAATTCTGCATTTAACAAGGCGATTGAAATTTTTTTTTAAAAGTCAAAGCAATAACATAATTGTGATTATGGGTTGAATGTAACGCTAACTCCCATATTACTATCCCTTAAATTTCCAAAGACATAGTTTTGGTTTTGGGTGGTTTTAACGACTTTCATTCTGTTGGTATATGTTAAATAGTTTTTTTTTTTCTTTAAAGATATATTTTATTTTGAGAATTGAAATATCTGTCATATCACTGTGTTAATGCTCTGTATCCAGAGCATATAATTTGAAATTGCCTTGCTTAATATTCCTTAATTAAATCTGCATTGCATTAAATTCTGTACTCCCAATTTTTCCTGTTTAAAGTTTGTCATGTTTGTATTGAATATTGTGAGGGCTGTTCCTTCTTTATCTTTCCTACGAGAAAGGACAATTACAATCATGTAGAATTACTGTACTGCTAACTAGACATCTGCAGCCTCCATGGCGTAATAGTAACAAGATTTTTGAAATATCGTATTAACAAGCACAGATATATATTTTCATAAAGCATAAATAGCAATTTCAAAATGATTGGCTGATCAAGTTTTGTTTGGTTGGGTTTTTTCCTGTGTGATTAGCTAGAAGGAAGGTTGTTTCTCATGACCTCATGAGTTGGTAGTCTAGACTTAAGGGCTAGACAAGAATACTTTGCTGAAAACTAGCTGCTAAGCTCGAACAGCTGTGGGCTACACATTAGGAGAAATGTGCTACCCCTGGGAAGTAATATCTGACATCATCACTAAATGGCATAAAAAAACCCTTGATTTGGGGTTAAAAACTTTCCCACATGAGCTACTGCAAACTGATTCCTTTGCTCCCTTTAAAATCAAGATGTGATCTGGAATCATATGCCTCAATAAAAATGTCACACCTATTAAAATAATTACTTTGGTCCACAGTATTCCTTGAAATACTGTTATTAACTCTAAATTATAAATGTCACAAGTCTTAAAATTGTGAATGATATAAATGCCTTATTAAATTGCATGACAACCATTTGGCGAGTTTAAGATTTCCTTACATAATCCATCTTGTTCTTTATAATGTATGTGGTTTCTTGTAGGATTCTCAGAAATTCAAATGCCGTTTGTGCAGTTTTAGAGTTGTCTTACTATTCAAAAGTGTTTCTGAAGCTGGTCATGCAAACAGTATTTATTTTTTAAAGTCAAAGTGTATTATCTATTTAAATGATTTGGAGAGAGGCCTAAATAGGATGAGCAAAAATTAAAACATTCATCTTGTTTCCAGAAATCTTACTGATCCAAGTGACGCTTCTTATCTTTTTGTCCGTGAAAAATAAATGTTACTAATATGTGTAGAGAGGGGAAGACATTTTCAGTACACTCATTTCAAGTCATTCAGTATGCCATTAGGGTAATGATCAGTATCTGTCTATGATGGCCTGATGACTTTTAGGTAGAGAAATTATGAGTGGGATAGTCATTTCATCAAACTGTATAATATGACAGATAACATATTTGAAAGAAGAAAAATATTTTAAGACTGCTCTACAGAGTTTTAGTTTTTTACTTGAAGAAAATCTGTGAATCGTGGCAGCGGGGTGGTGTGGTGTGTGTGTTATATACATGCCTAGGATTTGAGGTCCAGTTTTAGGAGCTCCTGTACGTACCAAGGGACATTGGAAAAAGCTGGCAATGTCCTGTCTCTAATGAACATGACATTACTTGATCTAAAAATTTGGTTGGTAGGAAATAGCAGGTATGCTACATATATGTATGTGTGAATTGATGAGTATAGATTAAAAGTATAGGTTGAAAATCTATTGACTGATGATGATCTTATAAGGAACAAGATTTTTTTATCACTTATTTGTATGAGAGACAATGATTCTGTTATAAGAGCTCTTACTTGGTAAATAATGTGCTTTGAATGGCTTCTCCTCTGAAATGATGGTGGCCTAAGCATCCTTTGAAGGTTTTGTTGGAATGTTGTTCCAATAAGGAAGATTCTGGGTAATGAAAAGTAATTATTTTCCTTGGTTTTGGTAGTCATTCTTTATACCCTTTATAACCAGTGCCTGGTTGGTAACTGGAACAGGCTCCCCAGGGAAGTGGTCACAGCACAAGCCTGACAGAGTTCAAGAAGTGTTTGGACAATGCTCTCAGACACATGGTGTGACTCTTGGGGTGTCCTGGGCAGGGCCAGGAGCTGGACTCAGTGAATCTAATGGATCCCTTCCAACTCAGCATATTCTGTGATTCTATGATTCAATGATTTAATAATATCAGAAAGGTATGTTAGGTCACTTTTTCATTCTCCTTTCACTGTCAGGTTTGTACAGCTTACAGCTGGCTTTTGTTGCGTGTGTTTCCTTTAGTGGGTTTGTATATTACATCCTGCTGCTGTGTTTTTAAAGGTCCGCCTGACAGGATACCACCACCAACAAGACCTCTGCCAACAGTGCCCCCACACCGTTCAGTCCCTCCAGCAGACCCGCGAAAGAATGACAGGCAACCTAAACCTCCCCGGCCACCCACTGGTGACAAACCTTCCTATCCCGGAGCCAAGCCTAACATCTGTGATGGGAACTTCAACACTCTGGCTATTCTTCGCCGGGAAATGTTTGTTTTCAAGGTAGGAGGCTGTGAACTTTTTAGTTTTACATCAAATGTCTACATTTCTCTTTTTTTTTATAAAGCAAACTCTCATTCATCATGAGTCTACATTCCCAGCCTGCTCACAGTTAGAAGGTTCAAGAAAAAAATTTAAAAATAAACATACACGTGGCTTAAACATCTAGCAGGGGACTGCTGTAATGTTCTATTTTAAGAAAATACCCCTGTCAGCAGAAACTGTAATGCTTCAAAATGTAAGGGTAAATAAATGCTGCATGTTATGGAAAAATAAAAAGTGTAAATCAATATCATGAATAATAGGGATGCTTTTGTTGGGAACACAGCCACATGCCAACATACAGTAGATACTGTGTCTTCAGCACTTGTTCTTTTTTTTTTTTTGGAACTAAATTTTAACTTTACAATTATATCTGTCATTTACAAAGGAAGTTTGTCATTGTGTTGTGGTTGCATTGAAACCACAATATCTTACTAAAGGTCTTTGCCACAAAATTCTTACTGCAAATGTGTCATTGTTTATTTCCGTTCATCTTCTTGCTCTGAGCTGAAAATGTGGTGTATTTGCAACAAATTGAAATAAACAAACCAAACTGAAAGGCAGTCTTTTAATAGAAGCACTTTGCTAAGACTCATGGGCATCAAAGGTATCTTTAGGAGGATGATCTGTGGTATGGTTTCCAGAAGGCATTGAACGTTGAAGAAAAATTACAGGATCATTATTTCTCAGTCTCTTAAACCAATTTGCTGACAGGTAATGTTATGCAAAAATTTCAGAAACAAGCTACAAGATAATCTGTTTTTTTGAAGTAATGGTGTGTTAAATTTGCTTAAGCAATAGGAAGTGTGAGATCTTTGTTTTGTAAATGTATGATAGGATCCTTTATATCTTCAGTATTTTAGGTAGAGAAGAAGGGCCTTTCACAGAATCACAGAATCACAGAATGAACTAGGTTGGAAAAGACCTTATGAGATCATCAAGTCCAGCCTATGACCTAACACCTCCTCATCATCTTTCATGTGAATAGATAAGCGTTTTCTCTTCAGCAATAGTGTAAGTGCAAGGGAAAGGCAATGTATTTGTTGCAAAACATGAAGCTCACAGTTCAATTTTGTTGTCTTTTCTGATAGGACTCATTTCTCTCTTATGTGTTTTCTTTTTATATAATCTAGCTTACCAGATAAATCTTATTAGCAGTGCTACCCAGGCTTTCACTTTCTTTAGCATATCTAAAAAAATATGTACAAATAGCTTTACATTAATTCATTCAAAATTATTGAGCTACCTTCACAATCCAATGGACAGGAAATATTTTTCCCATAAACAGCTAAGGATTTTTGCAGCCTGGGGCTGTCAGCCCATTCCATTTGAATAGATGGTATATGGTCAAACACTGGGAGGTCCTGAACCATCAGTCTTTTATGACTAAAACTCAAAGTTTGAGGAAGAACCTAATTTTCTAACTTGACATTAAACAGGATATTAAAATACCTACTTCAATCTCATGTCATCCACCTCAAGAGCAATGGAACATATTCTCATTTAATTTAGACATAAATCAATAAACTGAAAAATGCTGTTCCACTAATACAAAATTTCCTGTCTAGGCAAATCTGTGTTCCTGGATAAATATATTCACCACCATTAATAATCACTCTTATCTGTTCTGATTGAAAACAAATTAAGTTTTCTTCAAGAATGTTTACTGCTTACTGCCTTAACACCATATATTTACTGTAAAGTGTGTATGCTTTCTAGTGTGCAGACTGCATTTATGTTCCAAAATTAAAGTTCCTTTCATGATCATTCCAATGAGGAAATACAATAAAAGTCTCTCAGAGAAAAATGACCAGTAACAGAATGCTTACAGATTTCATGTATAGAGTCTGACTCTCCAAATGAAGTCACTGCAATCATAAAAGCAATGCGTTAGGAAGGGAAGTAAGAGGTCACCTTTGTTGAGGTTAATTTCTTCAGGGTCCCACAGTTTCCCTTTTCTCCTCAGGATGCCTGGGAACATGACGAGGAGTGCCTTGGGTTAGCATGCTAAGCAATGGATTTTGCCTAAGTTTAGAGATTTTGACTTTGTAGAATGAGTGTCTTTGAATGCTTGACTTAGTGAGTCGTAACTCCCTTGTTTGTACATTAATTTGCTAATGAAGATTTTTGTCAGCAAAAGGATTTTTATTAATTGTTTGAGATTTTTTTGGAGGGGAACAGGGGTTGATGCATAGGGAGGACTATAAAAGGAGCAGAAAAGGGGAAGAGTTGGAAAAGTCAACTTTGCAGAATCTTGGGGCGCGGGACAGGTTGTAAGGAAAAGCTCAGCATGTCTGCATGTAGCAGAAAAAGGGTAGGAATTAATTCTTAGGGGGTGTAAACAGAAATAGGGACTGAACACAGGGAAAGCATCCAGCAATAGAGGAAACCAAGCTGGAGGTTCTGCAGTCTGTCACAACAAAAATAACCCAAACCTCTTTTCCCTTGCACCTTAATGGTAGTGCAAGGGGAGACTGGGAGGGTATGAGTGATGGGCTGAGAGCCAAGTACGGAAAGGTGGAGAACGGGGGATTGATGACAGTACTGTACCAGGTGGAAACAATTAAAGAAGAATTATGACCTTCATTGGAAGAATTATTGCTGGATAGTTCCCAGATGAGTTACATGAATAAAATTGGAGGCTAATCAAATTAAATCCTTTTCTTTCTTTGTCTTTATCCGGAGGTCTGTAATTATTGTATAGTGGCAGATTTTACTGCCTCCTGAATGGAATGTATGCCATGTACCAATTTCAAATTGAAAATAGCCAGTCTTTTTTTCTCATGGGCAAGTCTCAAAATCAGGAGCTCAATTTGTTGAAATAATCCTTGAAATTGCTTGGGAACTTAGCTGCAGAGTTGAAGAATTTGAGCACTTTTGAATAATTAAATTCTAATTTAAGCATAAAATTGGAGCATGAAATCTAACATGTTGAGATACACTGGATTTTAATAGTAGATGACAAACAATATTAATTTCAAGATTGTTTTCTCTTGGCTGTTGAGCTATTAGGTATACTTTAAGAGCATCAGAATACTAGAAACAATTTCTGTGTTCAATCAAATTAATTAGCTTTGTCTGTGGTTTTAAAACTAGCTGGCATTCTCAAATGGGTATAACCAGAGTAAAGCTGAATACCAGTAAACTTAAAAAGAAAATGCAATTTGCTCTTATCCATCCCTTTTTATTGTTTTGCCATCACTTTGACAAAGTAACAATTCTAGAAATGCTTGATAACAATTTTAGGGTTATATAAATGAAAAACAGGGAAACTGTTCTTGATCTAACATAAATGTTAAACACAGAAGTAAAGCAATCAACTTACTAAAGGTTCTGCAATGATCACCAAATAAAATTATGATTTTGCAGATCAACTTTTTTGGTAGGAATGATTGGACTTCAAGAAAAAGATAATTCTTTTATGTCAAATATACACATATTACTGACATATAAATGTATTGTCCCAAGTGGATTTCTTCCAGAATTCTTTAAATTAGATGACATTAAAATGTCCCTGCCAGCTGTATGGTTTGGGGACACACTATGCTATGCAACAAAAATGTTTGTTAAAATCAATACATTGTAACTACTGGTTTCAGTTGTCATCAACTGATAAATACTGCTGTTATTTGATTCATGCTTGAATTGGTGTAAGGAACTATCAGGACAGAAGAATTTCTATGCCAAAATTCATGTGTGCCACGTTTTTATCTTTGGATAGCTTCTTAGCTTCTGTATTTATACTCAATGCAATTAGTGTTTTGCTGTCACACTCATTTCCAATCTTTTCTCCTTCTGTTTAGTTAGAAGTCTCTTGGGACACAGAAAAATGGCTGAAAATGGTGAAAAAAAAAAAGATCTTCCTTTTCTGGGCAAGTTATGCAAAGTGGTATGACACAGTCTGCCTTTAATAAAAATCCTCTCTGCCATTGTGTGTAGCAATATGTGGTATCCAACAAGATTGTCTTATTAAGGTCTCCTGAGAGTACCTCCAGGGCTAGTGCATCATGAAGAGGAACCCCATTGTCTAAGGTCTGCAGAAAAGATCCATTAGTGAAGAAGTTTGCAGTATATACTTCCACTTTCTTCCTGTGTTCTGTGCAATGCACACTTTGTTCCTTGGCAACAAAATTACCTGTAGTTCTTCTTCAACAAACGGTGTGACTGCCATCAATATCTTTTTCCTTTACGTTCTTTTCAGTCTCACAGATTTTAAAAAATCCTGTTTTCTTGAATAAGTTGCATCTAGAAGAGTAAGCACTAAATATGTGGAATTTGTCCTTCATAAGCATCAAATTAGAGGGACAAGTCACTGTCTTTTTTTTTATGTAACACAGGTTTTTATTTCACAGAAGAGCATTTCATAGAGGTTGCACTGTTCCTTTGTTTAATGCTAAATCCCTAAGAAACAAATGAATGGATCCTGTATAATCTCTAATGGTTTTAGTATTCATGTTGGAAAAGTTAACTCCTTGAAGAAGAGCATTTTTTAACTGCTCGTATATACTGCGGTGTTGAAATGTAAGTCAAGTGTTAGATAAAGAAGTTTGTCCAGCAGACAAATAGCATTAACAGCTCAGGGAAATGTCTTCTGAACATTGCAGATGGTAGAATATGGAACCAGTTTTAGGAAGGCCTTAATGGGCTGTAGTAATTTCTCCACAACTTGCAGGAATTTGTTTTCTGACTCTTCATCTGCTAAGAACCATTGTAAAAACATTTATGACATGCCAAACAAGCCAAGGCAATTAGGCTGTAATTACTCCTTGGCATTAGTTTAGACTGCAGTTGCTTTCATATGTAACTGTATAGGTTCCATTTAATATCTCTCTTAGAACTGTGTATTTATATAGAGTATGCTGTTAAACACAAAAGGGAAAAAATCTGTTTCTTGATATGTGTTAAACACATGAGGAACTTCTAAAGCATTTTAGCATTGGCTATTTAATCATAACTGGTAGGTCTAATTAAAAATGTGTGAGACAGAGGGAAAGTACTACTCATGAAAGCAGAAGCAAAGAAACAGCTATAGTATGAGACTTCATTTCACTGTATTTGAAATCAGACTTTTTTTTGGAGCTCTTGTGGTCTGTTTGTGTAGCTGGTTTTTGTCCTGTCATGCTGTGGGTGTCTGAGCCATCAACTGCTGCCTGGGAAAGTTCAGCAGAGGATCCTGAGGAAGTAGACTCTTTGTGATCTGAGAGGGAAAACCACTTAACATCTTAGCTATAAAAGACTAGGAACAGTAGTTCAGAAGTAGCTAGGTCTGCAGAGAACAGACTTCCTCCTGTTTCTTATATCATGTTAGGAAGAACAACTTGATGGAATTTGCCAATTTTGAACTAATCAGGGAAGGAGAGCTGCTTTAATTCAGGTAATTCAGTTTATTTGTTGAAAAGGAAGGAGAAAAGCAGCAAAAACTCAGTGAGAATTTCAATGTATCATAATATACCGAGGTAACTGGAAATGTACAGCATGGTTGTTTTATGAAACAAAACCAAATTGTAGGATGTCATGAAGGATAAAAGCCGGGACACACTGGGATGCTAAAAAGTCATAGCTTGTCTGGTTTTGATAATTGAATACTTTCACTGACAGATGTAAAAATATTCTCCAAATGTTACCTCAGCCTTTCAATCTGCTTCTAAGCTAGGAAAGGTTTCTAGCTAACATATTTCGCAGGTCTAAAATGGGAAGCACAGTCTGTTCCTTACAGTTTGGAAAGTGGGTAGTATATTCCATCCAGCTGCAGAGCAATTTAGACAAGAATGTAATCACCTGGGTAATAATTGTACCAGAATAGTTCAGTTTAAAATCCTTCTGCCATCTCTCTTTTTAAAAAGTTGTCTTGGACTTTATTGCACAATTCGAAAGATGGCAGCCCAGTCATAGCAATAGTTATTATATAGCACTTACATGCGTATCTGTGTGTATGTGTATATGTATATATATATATATATATGTATATACAAATTTTATGTATAGAAATTTCTAAAAAAAATCATAACTACATTTTAGGGCTTTATTTACGAAAGTATCAATATAATTGATATGCATCTTATTGAAACTTACAAGCAACTTGAACTGATTAATAGTCTGTACTATGTGCCTAGTAAAATTCCTATTAGTCATGTAGTAGCCCATTAAGAAGTATAACCTTACCAGGATGCATGACTCAGTATCTTCAACAGGGCTTTAGATTTGTCAGGAGAGAGAGAACTGTTTCTTTCCAAAAGGTTATGTTTTCATTGGAAAAGAGTGTGGTGTAAAAGGATTTAATCAGTAGTAGAGCAGATGGTACTGAGTTCCTCTCATGTCCATCATATGGGCTTTGCTTTTAATTAGATACAGTTTGTCCTCTGAGGCCAAACAGTTGCAAAATACATGTGGTTCAGATTTTTCAGAAGGGTAGCTGTCTCTTAGACACTGGTGTCTTTGGCCGTGGACCCCATGAGAGTGCACCACACAAGTGTTTCATCTAATGGTGGGTGCTACCATCTTGTTAATATGTAATTGCTCATACCATCTTGACCCAAATAAACCCTCGCGTGCAAAATATATTATTGTTTCTTCTCATACCACTTTTTGCACGACACAATTGTGCCTGTTGCTTGACTACCTCCATACTACAAGTTTGCATTGCAATACAGTTCAGGAAGACGAGGTAGATTTAACAGCTGTGCTGACGCATTGCCTTGAACTTGAAAGCTAATATTCTGAATTTTATTTTCCCTGAGAGAAATGCAAGACAGATGATTTGTTTAATTTCGATTTAAATATAGGGAAAAAAGATTGATCCTTCTGTGATTTTTTGTAGCAACAGAAACACGAGCACTAAGAAGTCATAGCCTCCCAAAATGTTTCTGTCACTTATTTTCCCTACTTAACTCCAAAGGAAGTTTCAAGTATTTCTTCATACTCCCCTAAAACCTCTAGACGTTCTTTCCAACCTCAGCCATTCTGTGATTCTGTGAATGTGCTGAAATTTGACTGTTTCACCCACTCATTTCCAGGTAGCATTTGCTCCATCTCTTTTGGAATATGACTGTCAGAGGCAATAGCTAGTGAGATTTGGTCAGGGGAGTGTTTTGTGACTTCTTCATCCCAGCTCAGAAAAAGAGACCAGGCAGAGGAGATTGGGGTGTGTGGCAGCTGCTCACAAACACTAACAAGAGAAGTGCAGGGGAGGGAATGTCCACCCTTTCTGGCTGTGTGAGACAGATGCTCTGCTTCCTCCTTCCTCTGGGTCAGCTTTCAGAGGAAATCATCCGCCTTCCTAGGGTCAGGCTCTGAGCTAAAATACTTTATTCAAAGGCTGACTGGGTCCTCTCTCTTTGAAACTCTCACCATCTCATGATGAGCCATCAATACCCACCCACAAGGTGCACTCCCTAACCCAGAGAGTCCTCACAGATAAAAAGGAGCACTTCAGACTCTTCAAGGGTTTTCACAGAGAGTTGGATGTTCTGAGTTTAGCAGGAATACTGGAGCGAATTTTGTGAATTATTATACAAATGTGGTAGCAGGCTTTGGGATAATGTTTAAAAATTTTGGGCAGTTAAATGTGAATCTAAACAAATTCTTATTTCTGATTTAGTTTTAATCTCATAAATACTGAAAAATGTGATACTAAATATTTGCAAACCATTGGCCACAATTCAAAGAATTAGTCATTCTTTAGAAGCATCTTTTAAAATAGAGTGCAGTTGGAGGAATCTGAAGCTCTCTGGTACTTGCTTTATGCAAAGGGATAGAGTGGGTCATTTTTTTATATATTCTTAGGAAAGTTCTTGTAAGTTGAATAAAAAAATAGAATTATTACTTTTTCTTGCTCCAACAAAATAATCCTCCTACAAACAATAGTGTGCTTATATGGTGTTACATGTGCATTTAGAATTACTATTTTTATTAGTTGTTGAAAATAACTGTCTCTTTTTTCCTCCCCATATGACAAGAGTTTGTTCTAAAATCTATTTGACCATTAAAAATTGTGTTTTCAATCACAAGTTTTACATACTATCAAATGTAAGGAATACTGAACAATTATAGTTCTGCATAACACTATTAAATAAGAGACAGACATTAAAAATATAGATAAAAATGCACATGAAAATACTCTAATCTGGTAAATTTATTTCTTATGCATAACTCAACAATAGACAGAGAATCTCGGTGGGGAAAATAAATGCCCTCAATGGACATTATCACTTGAGAAAGGACTAATGATGTCAATTAAAGTGGAAAGATGAAATCCTGGGGATTTTTCCCCTCACAGTTACAATATTTGTTTACTAAAGTCAGAGAATCCTGCGATCCTATTAATTTTTCACTTGTTATTTTAATACAGTAGAAATGAATAACAAAAAGCTTTAACTGAATTCTAGGGTGCAAAAGGTATTTAATTTTATAGAAGTTGCCTGCTTTCAGAGGCTCAGTGTTTGGGTGTACTGATTAAAAATATTTCGTTGGCAAGAGAATAGAAAAAAGCATTATTGACAAAAATTAATTGCAAAAACTCACAGCAAGGAATAATCTAAAATTACATGGAGGCATATATTCAATTTTGTGCCACCAGCAAGTGTTATCTTGTAATATTAACAATAAATTTTAATTGAGGCTACATCCTAATGGAACCAAAGGGAGTAATTGCAGAAACACTTCAAGCACAAGGCTTAATTAAAATTTCTTGTTGTATAAAATTGTGGCCTTTCAACTAATTTAGGTAAACATTTTGGAAAATAATTGGAGTGGCTTGTAATGTAAGCTTTTTCAGGCAGTGGTATTATTTGCTTACACTTTCTTAATCTTGGTTTACAGCCAAAGCTTTATATTCTAGCAGTATTTGTATATTTTTAATTTCTTTGATTCTTTTTTTTTCCCTTTCAAGAGGTTGAGGGTCCACAATGTAAAAGTTTGGCAGGGGTTTAAATGCAAATAAACTAATCTCATTTGTTCCTCTGAATTAGCCATTTTTTATGCAAAACACTGCACTACTAAACAGTCGAGATCTTAAATAATGTAAAACAACATGTATGTTTATTTTTTCAACAACTTTGTGAAACACTATTCACACTATTGACAATCTATTGAAAAATATCAAAAATTTAGAACAGATATTTACTTAAATTCTGAATTTCCTTCTTTTTTATAAGCTATAACTTTAATATTTTTTAAGTGTTGCTTTCCTTGACTATTGAGTGAAATCTTGGCCCACTTGAAAGTAATGGTAAAAAACTCCACTGACTATAACACACTGATTGTTTCACTCAGTTTTAATTACCTTTGATATAATGGAGGACCATCTATTATGAGTAATACATATTAGGTAAAATCACAAAAGAAACAACAGATAAGCTTTTAATACCAAGTATATGAAATAAAAAACTGTTTTTTCTATACAAAACCAAGTTTTATTATGTTACATTTCCAGTCAATAAATCAAAATGACACAGGGACCATTTTAATTCATGATTTGACATATCCGTCTAGTAAAAATATCTTTACCAAGGAGAATAAACTGTATTAGGTCAAAGGTTATACTTAATAATGATAGAGTTCAATCCTTTCCCATTCTCCTTAAGACTGCACCAGCATTTCTCCTCAGTCTTATCACAATGGAGCCTTTGATGATGTGTTAGAGAGATGTCTGTCCAGCCTTTATAACACCCACAGTCATTTACTGCTTTAAATTGTGTGTTCCCAGTTTATCTATAATCAGATGTGATTTACGATATTACATATTCACTGTTAGAAATTCCTTCACTTTGTTCGTGATCTCATCCCTGTATCTGAGTGACAGAGGCAGTGAGCAAAGACAACCTAATATCTATCATTTTCATATTTGCATTGTCATGACAGATGTCATTGTTGGCTGCTGTGTTCTGAATGTTTCACTCTTAATGGCCTGTATTTCTCACTGGCCTTTGCTGTCAACCTCAAAGCTGAGACACTCCAGAAATATCACTGATCACCCACTGATTACTGTGGGATCTTCTACAGTCATTTTTTTTAATCCTACCACATCCACCAGGGAGATCATTTACTTAGCCTTGCCCCATACCATTCAAAGTTAGATCTGGCACCTGGATTTTTTTTTATTTTTGTTGTCAGCACAAGATCAGAGAATACAAGCATTAAAGTGAGATCAAAAAGCATGTATTAGCCTCTTATCTTGCAGAGGCTTGAATCAAAAATAACCCTCATACACTCACTTACAGGACATGGAGCACATTTCTGAAAGGAGAGAAAGGACTTTAGCACAGGAGCTACCAGGGCACACTGACAGAGCTTTAAACTAAATTGGAAGGGGAAAAGGGACAAAACCAGTCATAAGCATTTGCCAGTGATAAGTAGTAGGATGGCATGCCAGAACTTGACAAACTGAGTGCTAGTGAGAACTCTTGGGGTTGAAGCTGCCTAGAAATGTGGGGGACAATAAAAAGAGACTATAGTAAATGGGGTTACATCAGGCTGGTGGCCAGTCTCTAGTGGAGTTCACATGACTCCATCTTAGGGCCAGTTGTCTTCTGCACTTTCACAAACGACTTGGACACAGAACTTGGAGGGATACTGAGTAAGTTTGCCAATGACACTAAATTGAGAGGAGTTGCTTACACCATTGAGGGCAGAGAAGACCTGCAGAGACCTCAACAAATTAGACGGCTGGGCAATCACCAAACATATGAAGTTCAACAAGGGAAAGTGCTGGATTCTGCACCTGGGATAGGGCAACCCAGGATGTACGTACAGATTCGGGAACAAGATGCTGGAGAGCAGCGCCATGGAAAGGGACCTGGGGGTCCTGGTTGATGGAAAGCTGAATGTGAGTCAGCAGTGTCCTGGCAGCCAGGAGGGACAACCGTGTCCTGGGGGGCATCAGGCCCAGCATTGCCAGCCAGGCAAGGGAGGGGATTGTCCCGCTCTGCTCTGCACTGGAGCGGCCTCACCTCGAGTGTCTACTTGTTAAAGGTGTGCATACGTAGACAGAGGTGGTATGACCCTGAAATGAGTAGGATAGGTCCTCTTCCATTTCTCCTACAAAGTGTATATTAAAGAGTGAGATATCATCTTGAGAACCTCATCCTGGTTAGAACAACTTCAATGTCTTGTTTATTTAGGAACTGTCCTAAACCACCGGAACCAGGAGGAAATATTTTTATTACTCACTCTTTCTTGCTTCCACCTGTGGTTTTAACATGACTCATCAGTTCACTCCAAATTCTTCTGATCTCCTCAGAGATTTCATGCAATGTGCAGTGTGGAGAAGGCAGAGAGACAGGATAAGTGGTAGGATAAACACACACTGCATCTGCACATAGGATCACATTGAATTGCATATATGCACAAAACCATGAAATTTGGTTTCATGAATTATGAAGATT
Source organism: Cnemophilus loriae (assembly GCA_013397755.1). Classification (NCBI taxonomy): domain Eukaryota; kingdom Metazoa; phylum Chordata; class Aves; order Passeriformes; family Corvidae; genus Cnemophilus; species Cnemophilus loriae. The sequence continues at coordinate 477,172 of VZTF01006535.1, read as the reverse complement.
CAGGGGAGGGACATGATTATTTTAGGTCTTCAGAGACATAATAAATCTCAGTGTGAGAGTTACTGACACAGCTGATTTCACGTGTTGTATTTCTGCATGTGTATATGATGTGTACGTTGTGGTTTCCATCAGTTTGTGCTGTGTCCTCAATCACTGACATCCCTCTTTCTTTACAACCATAATGTCACTGTTCCATTTACTGCCCGTTTCATTTATTCATCAAATGTTTTGGTTTTTTCCTCTTACTTTCTTGGAAGCGTTTTCCTATTATTGGTTATAGAATCAGAGCATCAGAATGGTTTGGGTTGGAAGGGACCTTCAAAGATCATCTATTCCAACTTCCCTGCTGTGGGCTGGGACATTCCTTTGCATATGGAAAGAAACATATCTGCATATGAATTTTTGGGTGCGACAGAAATATGAAAATGCAGGTGACGTAGTGATAATTCATATAAATAATAACATACCAAAATTCTTTCTAGTAAAAAGGCCACTGCTTAAAGGAAATGAAATCTTCTATTACATCTAGAAAAAAATGTTCGGAGTACTAATTTCTGTGTTCCTACAGTATCAATGATAGAATTTTGATGGTTGATTTTGGATAATCTTGGTGGACATAGTTTGTTACTGCCTCAACTTCAAAAGCTTTTGGCCAACAAGAGTGAATGATAATGACTTCTATTTTATTTCTACATTAAAAAAAAAAAAAGAAGCTTCCTTTAGCTGAGAACTCCTTTAGCTAAGTGATCTCTTAGACATGCCATAGTTCACAAGCCACAAACTTACTCGTGTATATGCACATTATTTTTTTTACCAGTTGAATCCTTCTCTACTCTATTTGGAGTTTTCTAATCTTCATGTTTTGCCAGGAATATCTGCCTGGGCTAATGAAGCTAGGAATAAGTATTTATGGCTTTGGCTTATTCATAATTTCTCCATTTGACTTCTTTCAGTGATTTTCCTGCCTGCATCTAGAAATTTCGGTGAAAAAGGTCATCCCTTCTCTTGGATTATCTGTTACTTTTGTTTATCAAGGCCTATAGCCTCCATTCCCTGCTCACCTATGTATTTTGGGGGTGAAAATTAAGAAAGGTAGTTGAGTTTGCTCTACTCTGACCTTTTTGATTTTCAGAGAGTGCCTGAGTCATTACAGAGAACCTGATGAGTCAAACATATTTGTAGTAGTTTTTAAAATAATCTGCTCACCACTCAGGCAGATGGTGAAGTATCATATTGCAAGTCATAAAGTGATTAGGGTAGACAAGTAGAAAAAAACCCCAGATTATTCTGATTTCATTGCAGTGGTTGATCTGTTTTGCTTGGAGAAAGATAAGTCTGTTCTGGACCCTTTTCACAGGTTTATGTGTGAAGTTACAGAAAAAATTATGCACACAAACCCCATTATTCTTTATTCTCTTCTTGTGGGCCAGTATGGATAGCAAAAATAAACTATGAACAACTGTGGAAAAAAATCCTTTATTTTTCTATAGGATCCCAGGTAGCACGCTTGGTCTTCTCCAGGAAGGAAATGCCTGTTCTAAAATCTGTGTATTGTTGGAAAGGCAATATAGTTTTGTGATAGGAAATACTGTGCAGCTGGGAAAAGAATCTTGAAAATGCTGTTATGCTCATATTCTGTCTATTCCTAGAAAATTTCACCTTTTCAAATCTTTTTGACGATTTCATTAAAGAGGAAAAGGTAATCCACAGTTATTGATCATTTTTTTTTAATGAAATGGTAAAAGAGGCTGCAAAAGGATAGAAGAAAAGTGAAGAGTATGACATATAATATCAAAGATTATTTGGGGGATGGAGAGAGTTGAACAATTAGTGTAACTGAGCTTTCAAATAGATTAGAGGCTCATATGTTTGTCAGATTTAAGCTAGCAAAGTGTCATAGAAAATAATGGGTTTTCTAGTTTCCCAAAGAGTGCATCAAAAGAGGAATGTGTTATTGGAAGAGAAATATCAAGAAGTAGGTGTTGGTCAATGCAAAAGGAGATTTAACTCATTTGAACATTATGTTCATCATGTGTCCCATGATATTTTGAAGAACCATGATCAAGTGCTGACATAACCTGTATAAATGCAGGCCTCTGAGAGAGCCAGTCTACATTCCAACTTGGTGTTTTCCACTATTATTTGTAGAAAGAAAAGGATAGCTACTACAAAGCAAGTATCTTCACCTCATATCATAATGCAACTACGTATTAAACCTTTTTCACCCCTTTTCATTGTTAGTCTCTTCTATATACCTGCCTGATTTTAAACATGATGTATTCAAGGATCCCTTTTTTGTATCATATTACATAGACAGATGCATGTATTAATGAAATTGTGACTTTTTTTTACATTTGACTCATCTTTGTTAGGATATTTAGAGTTTAAATATAGAATACTTCAATACTTAAATGTAGAATACTTTTTTTTCTCAGTACCAGGAGAAAGTTTTTCAATTCTAGCCAAGGAAATTGGTATTTTTTTTAGCAATAAAAAATGCCCAATTTTCTTATCTTTTCATGGTACAGAACACACCACTGCCTCATGAATTCATGGAACTCATTGCTTTTATGTTACCTCCCTATGGGGAGGGGCAACAGAACTGGATTTAAGAAGATTGACAGGTGGTTCTGTAGTCTCAAAGTGCAGTCACTACTGAGGAAATAAGCATTTAACTGCTCTGTAAAGGCCTAATGTTCATCGTGTGGATGAAAGGTTTTGTGCAGTACTTCACTGGCATGTGCTGATACCTACAGAGCATTAGGGGGAGTTTGCACATTCCAGAGATTCCTGGCTGCAAGCCTAGATTTAATGTCTTTACAGGTCTTTATTTTGCTTCTTTTATGTCTATCCATTTGTTTCTTTGTATTGGATCATAAACATGTGGCAATGGGAACATTTTATAATGTCTCAGTCAGTTTAGTTATTTGGACAAAATCAGAATGAATTGAAATGCTCAGTTCAGTTAGGAATACAGAAACCCATCCAAATGGAGATTGGTTTTATTTTTTTTTTTTCATTTATTATTTGAAAAAAAAAGTTGTATGTTCAGTTGATAAAGATAAAACATTGATTACCTGAGTTGTCACCATTTATAGATATATAGACATACATATATATATATAGTGGGACAGAGCAGAAAAGGCAATATCATTTCCAGCTGCATCATAGTGCAAGGTCTGTTACAGTCATACTTGTAATCTGAAGAGATACAGTGGACAAGTTCTTGTGTGGAAGATTTTCCAGGAAGAGCCAAGTGCTCTTTGAAAGTATATGGTGGTGATGGTAACCATCCACAGAAGGGCCAGATCAACCCATGGTGTTGTTACAGGTCTCTAAATTTGCTGAGTTTCATATACAATGTGAGATCTACTGTTACCCAGCCACTGGTGTTGGCCAAAAACTCCATAGCATGTTCTATATGGATTCTGCAGAACAGATTTTCCTTGAGCTGAAAATGTTTTATAAATACTTACAGCTTTTGATTATTGCAGAATATTTTTGGAAGGTTAATGTATACAGAGAAAAGAAATGCTGAAATGCCATTGGTACTCTCCACACAGGAAAAATAGAGACAACAGATGGATATGCATCAAAAAATTGATAGAAAGTTCACATACAATTTGATAGTGAAGAAATTATAAAACAAAATATTTGAATAAGACTGAAAGAATTAAAATAAGGACTATTATCAAAGAATAATTTACTAATGAAAACAGAGCTGTAACAAAATGAGGATACAACTTTAAAAAATTAAATATTAAACAAATGTACATCAAAGTATTCTTAAATGAATTACTTCCATAGAACACCAAATACTAATAGCAGTTTTAAGAGATGTTTATTTTAGAATTAATTTTTTTCTGTATGCAGTAATATAAATTTGTTAATTTGAAATGCAGAAAATATATATTTTTAATAAACAGTTTTCATCTGCACTAGAAATTGGACAGGGCAACAGCAATTATATGACCTTTGCAACATAGATGAAAATAAGTTAGATAGTTACTGCAGGTATTTTCTGCACTCGGCTGAACAGTGACAGGAAAGGACCAGGATTTCAATCAAGATGTTTTCCAAACAGGAACTACAGCCATGGCTGTGGATGCCTCTGCAAGCAGGCTACATTTACTACCTTCATTGAAAGAGGTACTTTCTCAGTCAGTTCACTCTGGATTATACCAAGACTGTTTATCAAAAAAAATTATAAATATTGGCTTTTGAGCATTTTTTTTAAGCCTAGGGTCTATTTTTAAGAGATGAGTTTCTTTGTATGTCTTATACATTAATTCTTATACATGAATATCTTATGAATTCAATATTCAAGGAATCGCACAAAGTGTTTGGATATACTAACAGTCAACCAAACAGATGTCCAAAATAATTTCTGCACAGCAAATGACCAAATTGCATGTGGTACTTGGCTGAATATTTTGTTATACGTTGTTTAGGAAGAGGTAATGTAAGTTTACAGTATTGTGTACTTTTTACATAGTTGCCTTGTAATGCACATGATAATTAGGAAAAGTTCAACATATGACAACCAAAATGAGCTTCACAGATACCTTCATGGCATGATTTGGTGGGCATGGTGGTATTCAGTCGAAGGCTGGACTTAGATGATCTTAGATCTTCAAGATCTTTTCCAACCTTAATGTCCGTATGATTCTACAGTTCTAAAATTATGAATAGTTTTATCTTCTTTTTACAGTTATGACATTAGACAAAATAACACCACTTTAAATAGGTGAACGATGAATGTTGTCTTTCAAATGAGAGAAATATAGCACAAAGGAGTGATTTGCAGAATCTAGTTTAAAAATGAATGGGTGCTCTTCAAAGTTCTGATGAACTGCAGAATTAGTGTGTAGCTTGTCAAACGTTCAGTATTTTTGTATTGGAAATAAAATGAAAAATTTCACAAATCTGCTTCTGATCGTGAAGCTGTTTTGAATATGAAAAATACTTGACTGGGGAGCAATGCTTTTGCCCTTTCTTAAATGTATTATCACAGAGGCAGCAGGTTGGCTGAGGGGCTTAGCCATTCCCTGCAGTGTTCCAGCATAGATCAGCCCTGCAGCTCCTCTGCCAGTGCTTGGGCACCAGCAACCTGAAAAAATGACCAAAGTACACATTAGAGAAAGAGTAAAACAAGGAAGATTAGAGAGAAAGGAATAAATTAAAAGACAAAATAAAGGAGGAGAAACTCTGCATCCTGGATCTATCACTGTGCCGCACTAGAAGTGGAAATACTGGACTGCAGCTTATTGAAATCACTTCAAAAATTCAGGATAAGTTTCAGAGGGACTGCCAATGTTTTGGCTAATTGACCATACTTTAGAATTTGATGTTGAGGGTAAAGGAGGTGTTTTTGCTCCAGCTTCAGCCACAGTTCTTCTTACTACATCCTGTTGTCCTGGCGGTGCATAAATCAGATTTCAGATAAGCAAGACTGCGCATTGCAATTTAGTTGTATATGTGGTCCACAAAGGAGATCTGTACAGTAGTTTACAAATGATGGAGAAATACAAGAAGTTTCTCTTGTGAAGAGAGTCAGAGTGCATATGAAATGCCATAACCCTTTGAGTCCTTTCTGAAAAGTACAAGGGTTATTTTCATAGTTTCCCTGATCTTTAAAGTCTAATTTCTGGGTTGCTTTAGCTTTTTTTTTTTTTTTATTAAAAGCATAGCTATAAATTTCAGCATCAGCAATGAAAAGCAGTTTTGCACATATCTCAAATGAGTGAAAGAGGCTATTCAGGCCAATAGTTAGGACTCAGAATAAGAAGCCAAGAAGACAGGTTTTAACATAAACAAGGCCATTTTGGACCCTCAATAAATTACTTGACGTAACTTTATTGTGTCAGTAATACAGAAGAGGAGCTAAGAACAGATACTAGAAAAAAAAATGCTTAGCATACTCCTTAGCAAAGATTTTGTACATAAAATCACTACATAATATTTCCACTTGAAAATATATTTACACCGGTGAACTTCAGCTTAGCTGAAGACAGATACTTTAGAGCAGTCTTAATTTAGCACTTCCCATAGTCAACAATGGGATATGTTTGCCAGTTTTTCACTTGCTCCTATGCCGAGTCACAATAGTTTATTATTCTGTTTGTGGTGTTAGTTAGCCTTAACATGTTGCTAAGGAAAAGAATAAGTTCATAACAAACAACAATTTTAATTTTTCTACTGGAGTTCTCCAGTGTCTGATTAGTTACCAACAGTAAATAGTAACAGCGCTTAATAATTGGCATCAAGGAAGTAAACTCTTTACTTGAGAAAGGAAGGAACAGAACAAGCATTTGGTGATGTCTTTGCATATCTTTGTTTTGAATCCAGTGTGCTGGTCTCCTTTCAAGTGAGGCTATCATGAGGAGGTTCAGGATCTCAACACAGGAAGTGCTGAGAATTTTCTGAGTGGTGTTAAATCCTCTGACTTCTCTCAGTGGCTCTCAGACCATAGTTATGCCCTGTTCTAGCTGGATAACCATACTGTTGTCCCAAATGCATTAGGAAAGATGAATTGTTTCTGTAAGTTCAAATAAGTGATGCGTTGTACATCCATCTGTAAATGAACGGATAAAAGTCCTTTGTAGTTTTAAAGGAGCTTTGTTTGTTCTTAATGTGAACCAGCTTAATAATGAGATGAGCTAAAGTAGTCTGTGTGTGTATAGAATAGTCCATTTAGTTAATTGTTTCCTAAAATGAGCTAGATTGGTAGCATCTATTTAATGTCTGAATCTGCTTTCAATAGAGCCAATTGTTTTCTGCTATGGAATGAAGTAGGAGCTGAAGTAGGGCTAGTCTATAAGTTTCATTGCAAATTCTATATTGAGGAAAAAAAGCAAAAAAGAAAAATAATTTTGTAATCCGTCTCATAGCTGAATTGTGCTAATAATTTTTCTGTACTTAAATCCCCTGGACTGTATCTTCTATTTTCTGCTCCATGAAAATTATTTCCCAGAAAGTTGCTCAAAAGTTTTTGGGTTTTTTTTCCTATTCTGTGCAGTAATGTCCTTTGGCTTACATGCTATAAATTCCAAATTCGAAATGTTTAAAATGGATGTTACTAAAGAAATAGTGGAATTACCCACATAGGTAGGCACAAAGGCTTTAATTCCACATGCCACAGGCCTGTTATTACCGACATTGAGGTTCCCTGCTGAAATTCACAACCTGTTGAAGCAGATGTGGAAAAGTGCCTTTTGAGATTAGATCAAGATTTTAAAAAGGATATTCCCAATTTATTTTGGTTTAGATACAATAACTATACCTTGCATTTCCCTATTTCAGTTTCTTAATATCCCATAAAGGTGTATAGTAGGGGAACTTCATTGTCTCCTTGATCACAGTCTTGAAATGTAATTTCTGCAGGCTTTGTCCTTTGGTAAATTTCTCTGTATATAACCAGAACTCTTCTTTCTCTCTAAGAGAAGAATTTAAAGTTATTAAATATCTTAGTATATTATTTGCCACTGGCTTCTTTTTTTTTCTTTCTGCAATAGCCGGATGAAAAAAAAATAAAGGATACTCATTTGTCTGGATGTGTCAGTCTGTTGCTGCTGTTTTGCTTAGCTGCTGGTATATTTAATCTTCCATTGACACAGGCTTGCTTTTGCACATGATCAGAGTATGCTTGTGGGAGAACACAAGATCCAGTGTGATACCTTGATGCATTTTGTCAATAATATTAAGCTACAATATTGGTTGAAATTTAGTATTTGATTTGACTGACATTTATTAAGGGCAGAAGTATTATGCTTATTTGGCTTTTTTTTTTTTTCCTAATGAAATAGGCCAAACAATAATCCCGTGGAATCTAGAAATAGTAGAACTTCTCTGCCTATCAGCTGTAGCTATTAAATTTTGCATCTCACTACATCTTGTTGAGGGAATATCCGTAACAGCACTATATATACCCTTAAACATCAAGTCAGGCAGAAATTCAGAGAGATTTTTGCTGTACAATGCAAGCTATTTCACAGATTACTGGGGGTTCACACACATTTTTGTAATCATAGTCAAAATAATATAATTTACAGTTGCAATTTGTCCTTGTTTTGCACGTAACTGTCTCCCTTAAATCTTTACCTGCCTTCATCTCCAAGTAGTTACAAAAGGTACCACGTCAAAGGTTTCTGATTTTTTCCTTCTTTCTAGCTTGTTGTAGGTTTTAAAGAATGTCTATCACAGTGGGCAGTCTTTCTGTTTTGAGTCAGAGCGTCACATGTCATTACAGAATTGTAGATAGAGTTCATAAGGTATAAAATAAAGGTCAGAGCTCTAGACATTTTGTAGCAAATTAATGTTTTAACGTTGACAGTGGTTGTTGGTCCAGAGACATAAGTGAAAATGAGGTGCTTAGACAAGAAAGCTCCATTAATTTTGCACTAAAAGCTCCTCTAGTTTGTGTATTATGGGTGAATCAAAATACCTGGAGATTTTTTTTAATTCTCATACACATCAGTTGTGTCCCTTAAGGAATCTGAAAGATATTTAAGTTGATAATAAATACTGAAATGGAAATTAATTATTCATAGGAGTACAGATTTAAACATTCATAGAATGAAACATAAAGAACAATTTAACACAATCATCACTAAAAAAGGTGAAATTGTATATTCTAAGACTTGGAGGGGACTGTATCTACCAATAAACTATGAAAATTATGCATTATGAGCCAGATTTTTTACTCTAGTACTCTCTTCCATACAAGATTTTCTGAGTTGTAAGCAAAGAAGTGTTTTTATGAGGGAGGTGTATGCTATGATCATACTTAATATACTATATTTTAGTCCCTTTAAATGCACAGGAAAAAAATACCTAAAGCATTTACTGACAGTGCAGAATGATTTATGTATGGCCTTTGTTTAGTTTATTTTCTCTAAAAAGCTTTATTGTCTTTTTTTCTCAGAAATTTCCCATCTTCTAAATAAAATGTCGAAACATTCAGTTTGAGTGACTGCTACTGCTTCTTCATTTGACTGTTACTCTTTATCCATCATAGTGTTTCTGAAACATCTTACAGTCTCTTCTCACTCAATGCCCATTTTCTGGGTTTTAGATATATTGCTCTATCTTAATTAAATGTTGATTGTTGTTTGTTTCAGTTTTGCTTTTTGATCTGGGAATAATTGTCCAAGTTTAATTTACTTGATATGTCTATAGTCATAATATTTAATGATCCATTATTATGCCAGATCTCAGCTGCACAGGAGTGAGCCACATTTTTGAAGAAATTGGGAATCTACAGATGCTTACAAAGAGGCATTTGCTAGCCTGCAAGGAAAGACACTAAAATCTATGCATTCAGTGTATGCGTTTGTCAGGCTTTGCATTGGAGTGCATGTGACAAGTCATATGTTCAACCTGTCTGCTGTAGTTAATGTGTTTTGGGGAAACAAGACACTAAAAAGTGTATTTAACCGACATAGTGGGAAAGGCAAAGGGTTTCTCAATACACACCATTTCTCAAAAGAGACAAAACTGTGTTTATTCAACATAAACAAACACATTGAGAAGTGTTTTGCCAGAGAAACTGTTTCAAGCTATTTACTTAAAGTGTGAAAGAGCTTTATTAGAGTGAATATCATTTCTCTTGGACTGTGCCTCTTCTGAATTTCAATAATAGCTAAACTGTTGTGAAAACATACTTTCAGTAATTGTACATGTTTATCAAAATGCAGATGATAAAACTTCTGGTAAGTATAACTCTGTTTAAGATAAATTAATTACATTTACATATATGTGCTGAAATGATGCATTCTTTCTATAAGCAGAGCCTTTCCCGTCTGATACTTCAGAAAGGTCCTTGGCATGCTTTACAGCTACATGCTGGATTTCTTGAGTTCCAGGGTTTGAACTCTGTCAGTCTAAAATCATTGAGTCCAAAATGTTCATAGGAAAGTCAGCCAGGAAAATAAAATTTACATAAACAAATTATTCTCTTAGCCTCTGCCAACACCTACCTTCCCCAGTCTTATAAATGGTCCAAACTTTCAGTTCTGCCCTCAGACATTTCCAGATATTTGCTGATTCCCTGAAATTATATCTATTGACAAATCATATGCCAGCCTCTGTCTGTTTAAATAAGACCATAAAATGCTAAAATTATAAATTTTCAAAATTTTAATTTTGTGGAAACCTGTAGGATCCTTACTGATGAGCAATACCCCATTGTTCATGGTTATTGCAAGGACAGGTAAGTATGCTGAAAATAGATCAGGGAAATAAGAAGTCTACAAGATTCCATCAGCAGAAGAGAAAACATAGTATGTTATATTCACAATTATGCTGCGGAATGGAATATTTAGACATTAAAGGCAATGGCTCATTTACATCTATGTATACATAGAAACAGATTTAAAAACAAATCCATGAGGATATGCTGAATTAACCAAACATTCCAGTTTTGCCATAATTGTATTATTGCTAAGATTTCAATAGTATACCAGGAAAAATTATTGGTTTGCTATAGAATTTGCTCAAATAATAGATAAGAATATTCTAACTATTATACTGCAACTCAGCAATATGAAGTATGAAATACAGTTTGATGTACAACTCAATACCAAATCTGCGAAATACAATTTTAATGGTCTTGTTATCAAAAAGAAATAGTGCAAATATACTCCACAGATCACTAAGTCTGAAACATAACTCATTCTCAAGAAGATATTTGTTGACTTGATGATTTTACAGGTTTCGTTGCATGGTGAAATCTGTGTTCCTTACACAGGGGAAGAATTGCCATGCAAACTGGGACAGATTCTGGCGGAATATCACTTCCTTTATTATTAAGGGGGGCTGTTTTGTATAATACTGATGCTGAAAAATGTTCAAAAGTGTGTAAGAAGTTAAATACTGGCTTACCCTATCCTTCATCTCTAAATATTGATTGCACTGAAACGTTCTGAAGAGGTATACCAATGATATTTTTATTGATACGCATTTAATGTGCCATTTATTGGATTTAGCTGGATTTAGCATCTATTATATATAAATATATATAGATAGCTGTAATGTTAACCATTCTATTTGGTGTCACTTGGAAAGACTGCAAAACTTCACTACAGTAAAACTGTCATCAAAGCGTAGTTCTTACGGAACTGATGTAGCAATGTCACACATATATCTATGAACCTTTCACCGTTAGCAGCCACTGCAAAAAAACAGCCCGCAAAATTAATTGATCTTCAAAGCCTGTCCGTCATCCCATAATGCTGTGCATTCACATAAGCATGTGGTTCAGTCCAAAAGCATTTGTAGTCAGACCACAAATTTTAAATTGGCCCCTTATAGGAATGAAGTTGAGAAAGTTACATCATCTCGTACAACACGCTATATGTTCCACCCACGTCTATCTGCTCCAAACACATGGTTCATGTGTGTAGCTTATTCTCACCTCAGCAAGAACCAGTTCCAAAACATTCGTAATGTGACATGAATGCAAACAGCAAAAGGTCTGCTCTAAAAATGCTGGGATAGGCTGTTCGGTATTTTCAAGCCAGCAGCTGAACACATATAAATGTAGTAAGAAGTGTATGTTTGGTTTCCAGGATCAATGGTTTTGGCGAGTCAGAAACAACAGGGTGATGGATGGATACCCCATGCAGATTACCTACTTCTGGAGGGGACTGCCTCCCAGCATTGATGCAGTTTATGAAAACAGTGAGGGGAATTTTGTCTTCTTTAAAGGTAAGAAAGAACAAAAGTAAGACTTTGTGTAACACTTTTGACTGTGATGATTTCTTGAAACACATCTTGTTTATTTTTTCTAGTGATTTGTAAATCTTTTCGCAAATTGGTAGGTAAATGAAGAGTATATAAGTTAACACTTTCTTGTTCAGCAACTACATTTTTAATTTATGATTACCCTTCACAGTATCAGGTCATTTGCTCTTACATATTTGATAAAAATTTGGAAGTATAAATGTGAGACATAAAAATAAAGTGATCTACTATGAAATATTTTTTGAAAAATGTGTTTTAGGAAGACACAATGAGCACATTTCCATTATTATTTTTTTTCTCGTTCTCTTTGCTCTTCTTCCTTTTTACAAATTAATTTCTTATATATTTAAAAGGCATCTCTGCTATATATATACACCTCACTGTACTACATTGTATTTATTTCATCTAAGAACTGTGATGTTAGGAGTTTCATGTGGGGAAAAATAATCTTTTTCATAGATGTCTATTTACTATTTTTAAAGAAGCATATACTCCAGCAAATAGGTGGCATAGATTGAATTGCTGCTAATAATTCTTTTCAAATTTCACTTCAGACACCAGTTGTTCTTCAAAATTAAAGTTCTTGAACATGTACCTAATTTAGATTTAATGATAAAATTATCTTATATGTTTAATAAATGCATACTTAGCTACAAAAGTCTGCAAATTATGCAACATATGTTTTGTAAAATAATCATTTGAAAGAGGAAGAAACTGAATAGCTAACAAATATGTGAAAAGTTATTCAGCTATTTAGTGTTGTGAATGATTAATTTTTTAACTCATTATGAAGAAAGGTGGATTTTTAAAGTTTTTATATAAAAAATTAATTCATTTTTACAAGTGGAGTCATTAACAGGGAGTTAGAAGTAATATTTCATTCACTCCAGAAACAGGATCTTGGGAATACTAAACAAAAAATATTTAATAATGTGCAGAAACACTTCAAAACAGTACAATGAAGATGAATTTTATGTTTTGCTAATAGTGAAATTGTATTTTTTTGTGTGAATCATGAGGAAAATTACATTCTATATAGTACGTTTTCTATTTATATGACTTCAATATGGCAAATGCTTTTACTTCTGTTGCCGTGAAATAAACTTCAAGTCATTAACTCTGGAAAGTTGATATGGTTGGGAATCATGATCAAAATCTCCACCTTACTGCTTGATTTTTAGGTTTGTAGGACGTGGAAGGACAAAAATATTGTTTTGTATCTATCCCTTTGCACCACTTCTTCAAAGAGCAAAGTAACTACCCTGGGCATTCCAGACTTCTGCCTTGATAGTTCTGGGATCCATTACCTGAGCTCCAGACAGAAATGATCAAGCTTCCTCTTACAGCTGCTTTCTTTTCCTTCCCAGTGACCTCGAAGCATGTTTCATCATTATTTAGCTCTTCACCCAGTGCTGACTGGCTCCTGTTAGGTCTTAGAGGAATGGGTTGATCCTGTGGTCTGTGGGTTATAGATAACAAACAACAGAAGGAGGAGGGAACTTCTCAATTTTCTGTCTGGGAAATTAAATCAAGATTAATTAAAGCAAGCAGGAGCAGCAGGATTGTGCTCTTAGAAGTCAGAATTGTGTTTTCCTTTCTCATCATCTCCACCTTATGCTATCTGATTTCAGACCAGTTAGTTTTGTGCCTTCTAGCTGATACCATATGATATGTGGTTTTTCTGCGGTAGATATTTTTCCATATGACTTCTTTTCAAAGTTCCTTCCATTATTTTTCCAATGACATTTGTAGGATCCCTTTATTTGCCAAGGTCAAAAATCTTTGTATTTCCTTGTGCAATTTTAAAAAAAATTTTTGTTTCTCTGCTGCTTCTTCATGACTCTTAATATCTAACTGTTGGTGTTTTCTATCAGTGTAATTCATGTTTTTCCACTGCTACAAAATCAAAAATTTCAGCTGAGTCTTCTGTGTGGGTGTCCTTGAAAGTTCCGAGGATCTCAACTGCCTTGTGGAACATGATTGCGGAAATTTATATAAATAGACTGTAGGTAAATGATCATTGTCTCATTTCTTCTATTCTCTCACGAAATTTCCTGGGAAAAGAGTACATGTCCTCCTCCCAAAGGTGCTAGAAATAGACAAGTCGATTGTTGCTAAGAAGATGAGCAAGTAGAATGTTTTATCCAGGTAGTGTGCTTTTCCAGTCTAAAATTGGTCCAAACAAATAAGTTCTAGAAGAAACTTTAACTCTGAAGTCTAGCATACAGATATGTTAACAAAGCATATACCTAAGCCAATATCTACATCCTTTATTCAGAGAATAAAGTAGAAAAGATGGATTAAGTGCCAGCAGAGAACTTTTACTGGATTAATGTCACGATGCACTCCTCTGACCCACACTGTGTCACCTGTTCCTGCCCTCCCTTTAGTGCTGACCCATAATATATTACAAATATGCAGGCTAGACATTAGGAAAAAAAAAAGTCTTCGCAGAAAGAGTGATTGGGCACTGGAATGGGCTGCCCAGGGAGGTGGTGGAGTCACCATCCCTGGAGGTGTTTAATAAAAGACTGGATGTGGCCATAGTTTCGTTGATAAGGTGATGTTAGGTCATAGGTTGAACTTGATGATCGTCAAAGTCTTTTCCAACCTAATTGATTCTGTGATTCTCTGAGGAGCTCCTCATCCATCCCAGCACAGCTCCATGCACTCCAGCCAGTCATTGACACAGAGGGCAACACCCCCATGCCCTCTTCCCTGCCTATCCTTCATAAAGAGCCAGTAGCCTTCCATTCTAACCTTCCATTCATAGAAGCCATCCCATCCCATCTCTGTGATGCCAGTAGGATCACAGCCTGCAGGTGTCCACAAATCTCCAAGCACTTCCCCAGCTCCTGTTGCTTATTCCGCATAATGCGTGTGTTTGCATAGAGGCATTTAATTTGGTGCCCCCAGTGAAACCAACTTACTGGCTGGAGTGGCTGGAATTCCTTTGTGCTGTTTCAGGTGCTCTCGTGCTGACCTATGATCTCTCTCCAGGCTCTGGACATCTCTTGCTGGCACTGGCATCAAACTGGCAGGAGTGGGATGGATTGAGGTTCTCCTTCCACCAGCAACTTTAGTTAAAAGTCCTCTTCACCAGCTTGGCAAGCCCATGACTGAGATGCTCTTCCTGTTCCCTGCCAGATGGACTCATCAGCCCCCAGTAGACCAGACCATACTCATAAAGTACAGAGCAATCTGGTGGATAGCTGCTTATAAAAAACAGATGTTTGAATTCTTGTTATTATTCATTGCCAGTGTCCATGCTGAATGATAATAAGATGGCATCAGAAAGATACCTTTTTTTATTTTTTTTTTATTTTTTTTTTTTTTTACATCAGGAAACTTGAATAGTAAAATTCATTCTGTGTACCTTTGGGAATTTATATAGTGCTAAAAATGAAATTGTCAGGCCATCTGCACTGTTGAATGTTATGGTAAACCAAATGTAGCAATAGAAAGGCTGCTGTAAAACTCGTACTACCAGTGCCTCCATCATAACATTACACTGCACTTACCCCATGGCCTGACAGTTTTATATTGAAAAATAGATTTACTATAGTGTCAGATCATGGAATGGAGAAATGACAGAAACTTGATGTGGGAAATAGGGAATGGGGAAAAACGAACCATGAATAGTAATTTTAAGATACTAGTAAAAAGACTAGACACAGGCTTGAAAGACCAAAATTAAGAGGAATGTTGACTGGAAAAAAACAACATTCATGATTAGATATTAAAATTTTAACTGATTTCAATTACGTGTAATTCTTTAAAAATTTAGCAATTCATCTCACCACTCTAACATAGTGATTATATACCAAACACTTCTTGCTCTACACATATACCACAATTGCAAATAATATGGACAAAAAACTCAGAAGCACATTTATTCAGAATTCAGATTCTATAAAGGAAGAACTACAGTTACTAAAAACTGCATATTTGTTTGCAGTAGTCAGTAGGCAGTTAAACAGTCTGAAGAATATCTAGAATATTGTTATTTTAAGTGAAGCATAGCAATACAGATGTCCTTTATGTCCAGTACTTTTTTTAGAATGTCAAAGATACACGTTGAGAGACTTCAAATAATTGCATGGTTCATCCTTCTCAGCTGTTTCCCTACAGTGATGATATTTAACAAAGCATTATTTCAAGAAGGAAGACATTTTAGCTTTTTTATCACTTGCTTCACTCTCTGCTTCTGACCTTACCAATCTGCTTCTTATTATATTAGACCTTACATTAGGGAATAAAAGCAGGGAGATTAAACATTCTGAAGTTTCAGACTTCATGAAACATGTGGTGCTTTATTCTCTGTGAGAATAACAAACCTACCAATGAGACCTTAAAAAAACAACTTTGTAAAATAAGCACAGTGGTGGTTTCTGCCAAGGGCATGGGTTATGATTCTGAAGAAGCATTAGTTATCTATAAGAAGAATAAAAATATGACTAGTTTGGTCATAGTTCTTTCCATTATGATCACAATTAATGAAGTCTTATTGACTATTTATTAGTGGAAGTAGAATATGAACTACATGAACGCATACTGACTTTAGCATTAGTTTGTACTATGTTTAAAGTTTATAAATATGTTAGAAATAAAATTATCTCATTCTCATCACATTTGGGCATCTTTTGCACTGATTTTCAGCTTTCACTTCTCCTGACATTGGATTCTGATCAATATTCTTTTGATCACTTCTTTTGATCAATTCTCTGATCAATAGTCACCCACTTTCCTCCAGGTGAGAGACAGAAAAAAAATCCAAAACAAGACCAACAACAAACCTCCTAAAATCTCCTAAAAAACCCAACCAAACAAAAAAACTGAAGTGAAAACTGTCAGCCAGATGGAACATTTGGATTTCTTATATACAGAACTTCTCATTAACAATCAACACAGTTATAGCAGACTAAACATGTCTTCTAAAGCAAATGTTAAATAAAATTCCCTCTAGTTAGCATCAATAGGCCTTGCTCACATATGTTAAAGCTCTCAATGTTCCCCTGTCTCCTTAAAATACAGTTAAATTTATCTTTTAAATTTGCCAAAGAAACAATTTGCTTCTTAGTAAGAAATTATGTGAAAAATTCAGTTTTTTAAGTCTGTTTCCACATCTACACTTTCTTTTTACTTAGGTATATCTGAATATGCAAAAAATACCTGGATCAGTGGTGCTGTCATTATAATGGTTTTCTGCATAACCATTGTTTATTTTGGTATGACCTGATCTTGTTAATAGTTAACTTTGCCTCCTCGGATATGGCTGATGACGATCTATTCATAACAATTGCTTTGACTTTTATTCCTTGTGAGGCACAGAGAAAAGTATTGGCATTACATCCATCACAGCCTATGCCTCTCAGTGCTGTGCAACAGCTGTCATTTTGAATGATCTCCTGAAACAGAAATGAGCTGGCTCAGGATCGTTCACTGGATGCCATCTGTTGTTCACACCATAAGTACCAACTAGTAAGGTCCAAAACGCATGACTTCTCTTATCATTGCATTTGAAACTGCCATTAACATCTGAAGCCTTCTGTGTCCAGTCGTGTGAATTGGCAAAAGACAAACCGCATGGGAGGAGGGACAGAGAATGACTGAAAGTGCTCACCTCTGTCATTATCAAACCCTATAAGTGAATTTTCGTAAGGCATCTCAGTAAAGGTAAATCTCAGGTTAGCAATGACCTTAATCCGAGGTCAATTGAGAACTCAGCTTTCCATGACTGTTCTTCATAGATCTCTGTGTCTCTTTTATTTTCAGTACTTCAAATGGCTCTGTATATACTCATTCTATGAGTCCTTTTTTCCTTCAACTGGCAGGGGAGAGAAGATGGATCTGTTGAGCAAACTGTAGTGTCTGTGCTTGGAAGTGGGTGACAAGCAGCTGTAAAGAAGCTGATAAAAAATTAACTCTGGAAACCCAGCATGGGAGGGATGGAAACTATACTCCCTCTCCTAATTAAAACTCTGATAAAATGAAAACATGCTTTAAATCACCACAGTACAAACAGGGAGATTAAAAAACCCCTTCCTTTAAACAAACATTTAATACCACTGAGGGGTAGCTAAAATATAAAACTAACTGCAAAACAGTTCTCTGGATTTTCCCTCTTGATGATTCTGGCATACACCTGATCCTAGGTCTTTGGGGTAATATTACATTTCCTTATAAAATATTTATGCAGCACAGTACCTTGACCTCCTAAATCTGTATAAAAGCCTGTCTAGCCTTAAAGGTAAGTACAAAAACTGATGTGAATAGCCATGATTTTATCTCTTATGTCCTCTTTCCAAATGTGTTTGAGCAAAATATGTTTTCAAACTTTTCCCCTTATATTTTAAATATCATTTTCATGCATGACAATGGATAGACCAAAGTGAAGTATCCAATAAGGCCAATTCGATATATATGCTCGTGGATCTAGTCTAGATTTTTCTGTGATTTAGCTCAGAAGGGTCCATGTGATGTCAAAGACTATCTTCTCCTTCAGTGTAATTATTACTAAAACTAGCAAGGCTTTTTGGAAACAATGATGATGGTAGTGCCTTGAGGAGAAAATAAACACATGGTTCTTTCACAATGGAGCCTATAGTCTAGCTTGAGAAGAGTGTGCCTGTGGTCTAGGTGGTCTAGAGAAGACAGGCATCAAAGCAAGCTCATCAGATGAGTACATAAATGCAAATTATGCTCCCTCTTTCCTATTTCTAGGGAGCATATGGGGATCTTTATTCCCTTTTTTCAGCCAAAGCTGTCTGTGTTTGAAAGAGAAATCTCTGCTGAAAAGACACAGGTGAGAAGTGAGTTTTGAAGAAGAATTAGAAAAAAAGCAGAAATGTAAAAAGGAGAAGATAGTTGCAAGAATAGGACAGCTGGCACAATGTGTTGAGAAGTCCCTAGGCAGACAGAAAAATTATTGGGGAAAATATTGGATTATAGCCTTAATATGAGATGGTGAAATAGGTGAGGTAATCCTGGAAGTGTTCAGTGAAGAAGAGCTTGGCCAGGAAGCTAAAGGAAAAGCTAAAGCTTGGAAACTGGAATTGTGGGCTGGTGAGGTAAGCTATCCAGCTGGAAGAGAGAGCGCAGGAAGCATTCTCTCCCACAGACTGGTACAGGGGGCATCTATACTATAAAACACTGCTGCAGCTGCTGCTTCTATAGGCATGAGTCTCTACGTACACAAAATATTTATCTAGTAACTGCAATTACCCCTCTAGCAGTAGGGGTTTCAGCCACTCAGCATTGCAGTCCAGGAAGCCCTAGGCTGTCGTTCATATTTAAGACAGTAACCTGAGTAGCCTGGGTAATCCGAGGTTTGTGTAGACACTGTGCTAACATCAACTAGAGTCATACAACTACCTTGTATTTTCAGCATGTGATAAGTCAGCTGGGTGGTTTTGAATGATCTGTCACCTACAGACAAAGCTGAAGTCTTACTGCCACTGGCAACCCCCCATTAGTTTCAGTGACAAAAGGTTTTCATGTCTGGGACTTCAGATTCTCAGTTCGCTGTCTTTAGGCCACACTAAAGAAAGTATGTTTAAAAATTAAATTCTATGGTTATTTCTGAAATAATCATATAGCCTTCATAAGTAATTTGACTTCTCAAGGAGAAATACAGAGTAATGAAAGTATTTGGTCTCTATGAGGATTGTAATTTCTATTTTTTAATTTATTTATGTGTTATCTTACCTTATTTTCTTATAAAATTCACACTTTCCTCATGAAACATAAATCTGCTGCATAGTTTTTCTGTAAATGTATTACATTATCAACCACACAGCCTCTTAATATGATTTCATTTTCATTCTACTTTTGATCACTACACAGTTGGTATCAAAATATTCTGCAGACTTATTTGAAGAAAGTTGCTTTATAAATGCAAGATATCCATAAGGCATATTTAATTTTGCATTATCTGCGGTGATAGAACGTTTTTCATTCCATTGTATTTGGAAGAACCACTACTATAAACCTTTGGGAGTCTTTCTTGTTTCTTAGGAGTGCATTAATATTTATACTGAGAGTACTGATGACTAACACACACATATATGTGTATATATATGCTTTTGTACAGGTAACAAGTTCTGGGTTTTCAAGGACACTACTCTCCAGCCAGGTTATCCTCATGATTTGATAACACTTGGAAGTGGAATTCCTTCCCATGGCATTGATTCAGCAATTTGGTGGGAAGATGTTGGAAAAACCTACTTCTTCAAAGGAGATAGGTTGGTATAGGATTTCTGCAAGGGAACAATTCAGTGGATATCAGCGAAACATGTTAACCTTTTCCTCTGTTTCTCAAAAGGATGAAATTAACTCCTCCTGCATAGATGGCTGTGCTGTTTTCACATGTCTTATAACCTAAATTTTATTTGTGTGAATATCTTGGAATGGGTATATGTATATCCAGTAGAAAAGTTATGTTTTAGAAGTCAACAGGCAAGTCACACTTGTGGCAAATTTAAACTTAAATATTCAAAGTGATGTGTTTATGTACACACTTACCTGTTTCTTTTTATCCACATTTCTAAACCCCAGCACATAAGCAGGCAAGGCATGATCCAAAGCTTTTAAGGTCAGTGAAAATGACTTCTTTGCTGCTATTTAATAATGAGGTAAAAAAGGGAATTCAGCGCTAAACCTGGGAGCTAGAGAAGAATGTGAGCATTTTCTTGGAATTACTCCTAAATAAATCTTATAGAGACACATATTTATGATTAATAATTTAAAAAAACCAACACAACCCCCCAACAAAAAAAAACAAATACAGAAAAAAATGTAAAATCTGAGGGTTTTTCCATTCCTGAAATACTTGTATTAGTCACTTTGTGTCTGTATCTTTATTTATTTGTCAATTAAAAAAAAGGAAAAGAATATTTGTCTGCTTTATAGAGATGTCAGGAGAATTCATTAATTTTTGAAACAGTGTGAGTTATCTGAATGATAGATTTTACAAGTTTTCAGTAATGATGCTATGTTTGTTGATTGATGTGTCACTGTGAAAATTTTGTTTGCTCAGAGAAAAAAATATTCTTTATTAATGACTGTAATATTTCTATTAGTATTATTAAAAGTATGACTGCTTTTGTTACTGCATGGTACTTAGTGTTCTCAGACACTAAGAGTATTCATGGATCACTTAAGAAATCAATTTAATGCACATCATAGAATATGTTTAGCACAATGCAACTGGTAATTTCTTAGCAGTACTGTAAATATTGCACTGCAGATTGCTGCAAGAAATTTTACTGTTAAAGCTTTTTTTTTTAAATTAAAAAATATAGTTCTCCAACACTCATGGTGAGGAAGTAGATAGCTAAGTCAAATTTTTGTAATGTTTTAAAACTAGATATCATTTCAAGCAATCAATTTTCATAGTGAGAAGATGCCTAAATAATTTGCTTCCTATGGTTGAGTAGTTTTTTTAAAAAATTCAAATTCATTTTCAGGTAGTAATTTTCCACCTCCACATACATATTGTAAAAAGAGGTACAGTAGGAATCTTTTGTGACTTTTACTTCCCTTAGGCTTTATTCAGCAGTGTCCTTTTATATTTCCATGCATAGGCAGTTACTTATAGTCAGGACTTTCCTAAAACATGATTGGTGATAACAGAAGGCAAAAAGAACTAGCAGAGAAAACATGTGCTGGCAGAAAAGTTGCTACTTAGAGCTAACAAGCACAATGAAACTCAGCAGGATATAAATGCAATACAGTATGTTAGAAGAAGATTGAACATGAGCCTTGCAGAGATAATTGAGCCATTACAGGATATTGACCATCAGTGGGAATAAACCCTTATAACAGTAAGTTTCTGAATGTGAACTGCTTATGACATAAAATATATAGAGATATAAAATAAAAATAAAAATAAAAATGAAAAAAAAAAAAAACAAAAAAACAAACAGGAAAATCTCGTTAAGCAAACCAGTAAGAAGATTTAAAAGTCAAACTGGTAAACAGTCATATGTCTAAAGCAGCTCATGTATGGAACATTACTGTTGATATTTGACGTTATCTATTTCAACACTGATGATAATTCTTCCAAATAATTGTATGAAACTCAAAAAGGGGAAAAAATTGACTACAGAAAACATTAGTCCCTCTGTCATTCCTCTTCTACCAGGACTGAGTCATTTGGGACTAGAATAGGTTTGATTCTTGACAATGTCCTTGTTTATGCCCATGTCTGGTCCGACTGGTTTTATGCACTTTAGAGTTTAAATCAATGTTTTTTTCTTCGTAAAACTTAGTCATCCAATGGCTCAGGATATAATTAAGTAAATAGGCTTAGATATAGAACATATTTTAGCAAATATTTTACAAATTCCTTTTTTCTAAAGCTATGAAGTAGACTTTCTTTTTTTTTCCCCTCTGTTACTTTATCAGTCTTTGAGATACAGTAACAAGTTTATATGGTCTGTGGAGCTCAAACCATCATTAGAGTTTGCTTGTGAACATTTGGCATGCCAAGTAGAATCAAGACTAGGTTTTTCCTTACCCTGTAGACATGTTCATTATTCCAGCACAGACTGTGGAGGTGTTGTCATGATCAGTTCTTCTCTAATAGGATTTCTCATCAATGATGGAAACCCAGCAGTTTTGTGATTTCTGAGTGTGCACTGAGCATGTCCTTAAAGACTTTTAATGACAAAGTATATCTTTGAGAGTCATTTAGGGCTAGTGGAAAACCAGAGGGTATTAAAAGAAAGAACTCAAAAAGGTGAAAAGATTGGGAGAAAAAAGGAAAATGAGAGCAATTATACAGGACAGAAATAAAGTTTTGGAATAGAGAGAGAGAAGAAAATATATTTGTTAAAAAACATGCAAACTAAGGACCAAGAAACTTAGAGTTAAAAGATGAGGAAGAACTGGTTTCAATAGTATTAATGTCAGAGCTTTGTTTACTACTTCTACATGTTGTTTCTGCATGTAAACTCTCAAAGATGTTACATATCCAACATAAAGAGCATTGTGTTGTCAGCTGGTAGCTGATGTATATGTGACTAGATTAAGAATTGAGGCTATAAAAATAATTTAGGCATAAGAAAGAAAAAATAAATACAAATGTCTTTTTAATCTAACTTGCCGACCCTTAACCCACTTGAAATCTGCCATCTTTTAACTTCACTGAACGTTTAAAGCCAGAGAAATGCCCCACAGAGAGAAATACTGAGGAGTTTAGACCACTATACCTTTCTAAAAAGATTAAAATGTGAATCAGTTAGAGTGCCTAAGTACTTTCACAGTGACAAAATATCATCCACTTAAGAATTTTTTAATATATGATGAGTGATCATAATAAGGATTTCTAAAAACTGAAGTCAAATGAATTCAAATGAGAAACAGGGTCAAGTTTTCAGCTGCAACCAGATTATCAATGATGGTAATAAAACTATGCTCTAAATTAGTGTAAATACTTCTCAGATGTTCAGGATTTCTGGAATTGCATGCTGAAGCCTTTTAAGTTTGAGAAAGGCTGGCTGGCAAAAAGGCACACAAAAAGGTTGAATTTTATAATACACTGCATCTATTTAGTGATAATGAAATGAAAAGCTACCATAATGCGTACATACGAAGAGTTAAATTAAGATTGCTGGTAGTATTTTAATCTGAATCTACTGTCACTTGCATTATGAAAATATTATGTAAAGCATTAATGTACATTGTTTTTTTGCATATGTCGCATCTCTCTATGTCACTGTGCAAAAGCCCTAGGCATCACAATTGGGGTGGTTATAGGTGAGATGCACGCTGATTTAGTTGTTGAAGTGCAAAAATCTCCTATCTTCTATCTACTTGCATGAAACAGCAAATAGATTGATTTTTAATCTGGTGGTATGTTCAAAGAGAAGAAGTCCAGTATTCCCACTTGTGGCTAATGGATGTAGCAAGTGTAAGAAGGGGAAAATATAAAGTTACTCATCTGCTATCTTATAAATGTGCTTTTTTTTCCCTTTAAAAAATATTTCAGGTACTGGAGATACAGTGAAGAAATGAGATCCATGGACCCTGGTTATCCCAAACCAATCACAATTTGGAAAGGTATCCCAGAATCTCCTCAGGGAGCCTTTGTCCACAAAGAAAATGGTATGCAAACACATTCTTGTTCTAATAATTTATTTACACCCTTTGTGTAAGACAGAGGAGTAGAGGGATGATTGACTATTCAGGTTAAGTAGTGAAGGAATTCTTGATATCTGAACAGAATATTTCCTGATATAGAATTGGCTTTAGTTAAAATGGCTCTTTGCTTGCGTGTACTATTTAACCCAGGGCTGAAAAGGATTTCAAATTTAGTATTATAAACCTTACTTTCCATTATTTTTTTCTTCTGTCTTAATTCATTTTATTTTTGTTCTCTGATGAATTATAGTACCTCTTAAAACAAGCTTCATAAACACAGTATATCTCTATTGAATTTTCAAGGTGTTGGCTTTTTAAACAGCTTAGGAGGTATTGCTTTCATTCTCAAAAGTTAGCAGAGGGAAGCAAAATCTTTATCTAAGCAGAAATACCCCAGTGAATTTATGTAAATCAAAGATGTCAAAAGTCCATGATGTAGAAACACAGATAACAGGGATTTTAGTATGATGTATTGTTACCTTTATCAAGATGCATCATCACATACCTAGAGCCTGGAATCTCAGCTGGACACACCACAAAACAAATGAGAGCAGCCAAAATCTCCTTCATCTTAGGAGAATTCAGTGCTACCCAGGGGATGCTGGCCAGCTGCCAACAGAGCCCTCAGTTGCATAGAGTTTTTAGATCCGTTCGACAGGAATAAAAATATGCATTTGTTGTATCCTATCATTGTTGGACAATTGTTATATGGCATATATGATTTATTTATTAGTAGGTTCTGAGTTTATTCTGTTTGCCTCATAAGACAGGACACTTATCTATTGCCATATTATTTTAATTTCCTTTTAATAAGAAAATAAAAAGATTGCTTTCCTTTTATAAAACATTTTTGTCTCCTATTTCAACCTCTAATGTGATTAAGTAATTTACCATGGAAATGTTTGGGGTATTTTTTCAGAAATATGTTTAATTGCTTCCTTGCTTTGTGTCTGTTTTATCCAGAAGAAGAAACTCTGTCTGTATTTTGGCCTTCTTGCTAGATTGGATTTTTTGTGTTGCTTTTAACTGGAAAGTAGGTCAGTCAAGATGATATCCTGCATATATCACGCTCAGTAATTAACTGGTTTTGTGGAAATAGTCACAAACATTATAGAAATATGTATACATTTATATCTGTGCATCTATCATCTATCTATATGTGTGTGTATATATATATATACACACATCTGTGTATTTAAATAGATATATTTTTATATATATTCTGTACTGAGCTCAGGTATACGTGCCTCCCATTAAAAATGAAAATTATCTTACTGTAACACCCAGACCAGTGAGTTTGGAAGCTCTGCAGAGGCAGAGCACACATTCCTAAGGCAGGAAAGGCTTTTGGTTACGTGAAAGCCACTTCTCTTTCTAACCCCAGTGGTTTTGATACTCTGCCGGACTCTTTAGATGAGGAGGTTAGTAAAACATGACATGAGATTGTGGAGGAGGTGAAAGGAAAGAGGGAATTCTTGAGCATCTCAGAAAGCCTATGAGAGCCCCAGGGCAGAGAAAGGGATTGAAAATGACGCTGTAAAGTTCTCAAGAAGACCACTAAGACATTTTCCCTGAAATCTAGAAAATAAAGTCTTAAGAAACAGTTCACAACTTTGCTGTTGTTTGTATGAGAAGAGAGAGAAACAAAAGCAGATGCAAATAAGAAATACCACAGCTCAGCTGGAAAGAAGTTGATTGCATTTTGCCTGAAACTGCTTTTACTTCTTTGGACAGAAGCAGAGTTGATAAAGAAATTTTATGATAAACCTTCATAAGGAAACATCTGAAAGCATGTCTTTCAGTGAATCCATTTCATTTTAAAGTATACTTTTTCTTTCTTTTCTCCTTCTATTGTGCTAACTGTGCAAATGAACACCTGCAATAACTCTGATCGTGCAGGGGTTTCCTTCAGTGATTGCAAAAGCTTTGGGCAATCTTGCATAAACCAATTTCCTGCTCTAGTCAGTGTCCTGATTCAGTATCCTAAAAGCTTGGTAAGGTACAGGTAACATCTTTGAAACTCTCCCTGCTACTTCCCGTATTGTGGTTTGTTTTCTAACACTGTGGTAGAAACTCTTAGGAGGAGGTGGGGAAGAAGTTTCCTTTCTTTTGCTACACGGAATCTGAGATCACACAAAGCTCTCCAAATTGGAGAAATCTTTCTTTCTGCTTTGAGAACATCCCAGAAAATTTAACTTTCTAACTAGAAATTCTGCTAAAGTGGATGGCTGGGCAATTTTTAGGTAGAAGGAAGAGAAAAAGTAGTTTATTTTATTAGTCCAGTGGCCTTTTTTCGCCTTACACTTACTACATAAGTACATTTGACATAGTAGTGACTGCTAAGCCCTTCAGTGCTGTTTGGATCAGGTATTGCACTCACTATTCAGTGACTAGTACCTAGAAAATTGTAAGGAGCAGCTCTCAAAGCAGGCTTAACACATCTAGCAGATTAGATGAAATCACTTTCAACAGTTGTGTGAAGTCATTTGTTCCCTCCGGAGAAGCAGTGTAAAACTACTCAGTGTCTTAGAACTATTCTCTGCTGGTAGCTTCCATCTTTCAGCTGTAACTGGCTATTATCCTGGTTCCTACCTCAGCAAAAATGGCAGAAAATTTTAAACTGTGTTCAGAGTTTTCCAGTGGAAAATGTGCTCTAACTGAAAAAATTGTATTAGATCTCTAGCAGCTGTCAATTCGCTTTAATTTTAAGAGTTTTAATTTGACCTTTTGCTGCATAATATCAATTACTACTAACTAAAGTCTGTATTTTGATTTAACTGTACCCCTGATGTATATATTCATGTATTATGCATATATGTGTGAGTATAGATTTAGAGATGTCGCATCTCTATATGGTGTCTAGATATGTATTAGAGTATTGATAGAGGATACAGATCAGCACTTTTTGTACTTTCTTTTTTTTTTTTTCCTTTTGAACTGGATTAGATCTATCTATAAATCTACTAGCATATTTTCAGGTAATAAAACTGCAAGCAATTAAGGAAAGGAAAATTGTACCTTTTCATTGGCTAGGAAGGCTCTTAAAATTACAGAAGTACCTAATGTAGAAGAATGCTGAAATATTCAAGTTTTTCTGAAAAATGGTAGTAGGTGATGAAGATTTTTTTTTCCAGATCGAGCTGCAAAATATACTATCAAATATATATATTTTTTTTATTTTAGAATTGAAAGAAAATAACTGTTGATTGAATAGGTGGTTAATAATGTTATCTCCAGATAGCCAGTTACCAGCCTTTTCAGGAAGCACTGTTAACTACAAATAGTGCCTGATCTGTCTTAGTAGCCTTTAATACTGCAGGAAATGTATGAGATGTATAAAGTGAAGATAAGGAAAAATCCAGCTGTTTCCATTCAGTTCATTAACAGTAGGAGAAAGTTCACCCATCCTGAAGGTTTGTATCTTGCCAGATCAATGGCATTTTTCAGCTGGGATAATAAAGTAATATAGATTTTTGGCAAGAGTCAAGGTTTTTTTCTCCATTTAAGCATGTTTAATAATAACATTGGATTGTGCCTGAATGAACAAATATCAGGTCTTTACAGAAAACTTAAATCTGGTTACATCTGTTTTCTTATGTGAAAGACGCTGTTATTTCACCCAGTCTCCTTCTGAAGTAGAGCCATAGGCTATGTGAGATTAAAGAGGGTCAGTTCTCATTTCTGGACAGCATAGCATAGCATAGCATTGCAATTTGTTTCAGTAGACTTCCTGTCTTGAAGAGGTCGTGATGCTTGAAAGTCCTGTCCCTGAGGATTCCAACTCTAGTTGGTTTTTCAGTGAATGAAAAAACTGGCCAAACCTTGGCTTTTCATAGACCGTATTCTCTGACATTTTTTGATTGTTTTTGTAGTAATGAAAGAAAATAAAATCTCAGTTTACTGAAATAAAGAATAACTAAAGAACAAACAAACAATAAAACCAAAACCAAAACAAAGCCCCCAAACCCAATGTTATATTTTCTAGAGACAATAAAGAAATAAAATTCATAAAAAATACTTTAAGTACCTATAACAAATCTATTCCTTTTGTCTTTTGAATTTTTTAATTACAAAAAAAATTGATACCAGCAATTTCCATCGTGGTATATTGATAACATGATTTCATATGACCATGAATAATTGCTACTTTCTTCCTCAGGCTTCACATATTTCTACAAAGGAAAAGAGTACTGGAAATTCAATAACCAGATGCTCAGGGTGGAACCTGGCTATCCCAGATCCATCCTCAAGGATTTTATGGGTTGTGATGGACCAACAGATCGAGATAAAGACCGGCACAGCCCTCAAGATGACGTTGACATTGTCATCAAACTGGACAACACAGCCAGCACTGTGAAAGCCATAGCCATCGTCATTCCCTGCATCCTGGCCTTGTGCCTCCTTGTCTTGGTTTACACTGTGTTCCAGTTCAAAAGGAAAGGAACACCCCGCCACATACTGTACTGCAAACGCTCTATGCAAGAGTGGGTGTGATGTAGGGTTTTGGTTTTCTTTCTTTCCCTCCCAGGAGTTTGTGGTAACTTGAGATTCAACACAAGAGCTGTTATGCAGTTTCCTAGCTAGGAGCGGGCATCTGTCAGTCTGAAACAAAGCTGATGTTTAAAACCCTGGGGGTTGCCTGTCCTGCACATGAGTGGCGATTCGCTCAGCTGGGAAGCTTCCATGATACACAGTATCTGCTGTTTCTTCAGTCCTTTGTCTTTCTTTGTCATTCAATTCTAGGCCTTCCCTCTGCACGCTCAATGCCCTGTAAACTATCAGGATTACCTAATGAAGAGGAATAAAAATATCTCCAATGTTTCTACATTTTTCCCTTAAGGCCTGTTCCCCTTTGAAAAATTTTTTGCTGAAAGTAAATTTTTTTAGAGAAACACAACAACCAACCATGGAACTTTCAGGAAAGTGAGAAGACCCAAAACAGCTTTGTCTCCAAAGAGGATTGCTTTCTGTCTGCTACGGATAAAGTCCTATACTCCTACTTCCAGTTTTGTCAGGTGGGAGACTCGGATGACACGCAGGACTTCAGACTGTTCGGACAGCCATTTTCCAACAAACAAGGGGCCAAAATATCTGCAATATAGTAACAGCCTTAATAATACATTCATTTTGTGTTTTTTACAGCTGCTCTGAGCTATGTCCTCAATGTTTTAAACTCATATTCAATACTATATTCAAGCAGAACCTTTTTATTGGTTTGTTTGATTTTTGGTTGGTTTTCCTACATTATCTTTCCCAAGCTGTACCAAGCCAACTACTCCAGGCCTTTTACAGGTCTGTCAGCAGCACTCATTCCAAAGAATGGTAAAAAGCAGTGTGTCTCTGAAGTGGATTTCAATGAACTAAAGCAACAGACATGCTATTTAGAAACTTGACACTGGTATTATATTGGTGGTGTAACCCTTTGAGAACTATTGCATCCAGTTTTCAGAGTCTGGTGGATGTTAATCTTGGTCATCATTAAATTCTAGAATTGTGTTTGGGTAATACAGGTTTTAAAAGAAAATCACTTTTTCGAAACAGATTTCTTGTGACTGCAAGTGTTTTTAATTATTTGCATTATTGATAGAAAAGCATTTGTAACGTGAATACAAAACAAAATATATTTACCAGCTACTTTCTTGTTAAAAGAACTAAACATATTTTAATAATTTCTACCACTTACCAAGAATTTTTCTGAGCTGGCAAAAATTTTACAGCTTAACCTCTTATCTTAAGCATCTTGGATTTCTCTTTTGAGACTATGTTGCATGACAATTCGATTTGCCTCTGCAGAGGTAGAGTTACTGTTTCAAAGGAAAGCTAAGATGATGACTCTGATAGTGCATGAGTATCCTCTGGTGTGTTACCCCTTTGCATGTTCATCATAGTTCTCAAAGGGTTAAAATTTCTGGCCTTCAGTCAAACATGGTATCACTGACAGAGCCAAGGAACCACCAAAACATTTTGTCATTCTGTGTAATTTGTGCTAACAGCAGTATTGTCATTTTCATGTGACCTGCAGAGCAGGTTTGTATCAATAATTTTTTCCTAGAGAAAAGTCAGCAACTGACAGACCTCTTTATTGATTTTAGGAGCTGCTTCTTGCAGTGATAGGCTTTACAGTCACTGGGCTGTGAACTTATTAAAGATGGTCAGAATGATGCACCCCAAAAGTCAGACACCTGGTTTTTTATGAAAGCCAGGATTTGAGGGGAGTAGCTTTTGCAACAATGAACAGCTTGCCTTGAACTTGATTATTGACCTGTTGACTGTCATTACCAAGTTAAACATTGTCTTCTGTGAACAGCTTCACTGTCTGAATTTCCTTAAGTGTACTGTCCTATGTCTTTGACCTTTAACTTGCAAACTGGCACAAACTGAAGGGAATCTGGTGTTGCAAATGAACTGAGTTTTATTTCTTGAAAGGCCTAATAGGCATGATCCAAAATTTGAGAAAAAAAAATGGAAGTGTTTTAGTAGGAGAAAAATGACATAGACTAAAATATTTATGATAGGTCTGTAGAAAGGTATTTTGCTATGTATACATGCACACTCTAAAAATGAATTACAGCAGAAGTTAATTTTTATTTAACTTGAATACAGTTTTCAGTATAAAATTATTATTTCTACAAATATCTAGTTAATAATGAAAAGGTTATAGGAAAGTATTAAAATACTTGAAATGGCCAGTATGGGCTTTTACATAAAATGGGACTTTTATACTATGTTCAACCAATTTCTTACTGGTTTCTTAATCCACATAACTGGATCACTTTTTAGAGAGTGTAAGTATATATACATATATATTATGATTATTATTGTTTTGGTAATGAATAGCTTGATTGCCTTGAATTTATATTTATATTGAGCATAGCATGAAAAATAGTATGCCTTTTTTTCAATTACATGATTTTATATTGATTTGAGGACTTATGAACATATGTGGCATGCTATAAAGCATTGCAAACTTATTTCTTAGAGCATAAAAAGATATACATATGTATGGTTAACAAAAATGAAGATTAGAAAAAGATATAGTTTTACAACAAATATGCAATGCAGATGGCAGTTTGGACATGTTTTGTAGAAGTACTGCATACTGTAGGTTA
The DNA here is from genome assembly GCA_013397755.1 of Cnemophilus loriae. Classification (NCBI taxonomy): domain Eukaryota; kingdom Metazoa; phylum Chordata; class Aves; order Passeriformes; family Corvidae; genus Cnemophilus; species Cnemophilus loriae. The sequence goes on along the minus strand of VZTF01006535.1, from coordinate 446,177 downwards.
GAAGCGCACCAGTATCAGCCCACAGCATTATTTAGTAAATCCAAGTCAGTTGTTGCTGAAAATATAGATTTACTGACGATTTAGTTGCACAGGATTTTTGCTGCAGATCAGCTCATTTGGTGAATTTGAAAATTTACGCTGTTTGTCATAGGTATTAAGATGTGTGTGTTCGTATGCTTATAAAAGCACACGAACACACACATACGCAGACGTGCACATTTTAATCCATCGAGAAATTTTTATTGTCGACAAACTACTATAACTTATGTTCTGCTATAGACAGAACAAAATGATTGATGTTGCTGTTCCAATTTTTTCCCTTGGATAGTTGGGAGGAAAATACTAAAAGATCTACTTATTCTGTATGTTTTTCCTCTACAAGAGGAGAATTTACTTTATATTATTTTTAAGTAAGAAGACCATCTCAACAGTTTTTTTATTCACTTGAATGTTTCATTTCAATTTTGAAATATCTTTCATGGCAGCTTTAACTTTTTCTGCAACCGTTTCCCTGACAGTAATGAAGTGCTGAGCATGTTGACTGTTGTTCTTTGATAAGATAACAAAAATATCTGTGTTTGGAGAATTTAACTGTAATTATGCAGGAAGGTAAGTGTGATAATTCTAGTGCTTGGTATATGGTACATCGTAGATACCTGAATACATGATAAGTTGATCGTTGAATCTATTTTCTTTTACTTAAAAGTGCATATAGGCTATATACAGAGAGAGGGAGAAAAAATATTATACTGGCATGTTGATGTCATGCAAAGCAAGATTGTGTCAACATTTCTGTTACATATTCATGTTTTCAGTAGGTTGTAACGCAGTCATAAAGGTTTGCTTTAAGTAAAAGATGTAGGAGCATTTGTGTTCACTGTAATTTCCAAATACATACTGACTAGTTTAAATTATAGAAGTTCAGAGTAAATTAGTGATGTTGCCTGATCTAATTTTGAACTCAAATTAGTAAAAGTTCTAAGACTATTTTATTTTTTTGAATAGTTGCTTCTCTACAAGAGGCCTATAACTATCAGAATAAAGGAAAAGCAAATTGAAAATATTTTTAGTTCTGCAATCTGGGTTCCTGCTCATGTGCCGTAACTTTTTAAATAAACATTTCCATATTGCTATTGTCATGATCTGTACTGTGGAATAATGCAAAACTGAATATGTGTTGTGTTAATCAGCTACAGTCTATCGAGCTGACTACACAAGGTCGTGTATCTTCAGAGTACTATGGTCTGTATGATGCAGAAGGCCAGAGTAGATTATGGCACTGTTTCCTTTGGCCTTTCAATATCTAAACGTATGAAAAGGTTATTGACTGTAGACAAAATTAATTTTTATCAAAAAATACATTTTAAAAATATGTAACTGTATATTTACTGGATAGGCTGGGATGGAGAGACTCAAATGGCTCCAAAGGAGCCCTTTCAAGTCTCTTGAATAAATGTACTACATATTTTATATATTCCTATGAACTTTTGTTCTTTTTCTTCTTTCAAAGTGGGACAAAGGGAGGGGATAATTAAAGAAAAAGATTTTTTAAGGCTAATTTTGTGACTGAAAATAGCATAAGCTAATAGATCCAAACATAAGGGGCAGACTTACACTTTTTCTTGGAAGCATACTTCCTATCCCCAGTTGCTTGATCAAGACTCCTGTGCCATTAGCACTGTGGGCTAAGAACAGAGTGTAAGGCTTAATTTTTGAATTTTCAACTTTTTTGGGGGTCTTACTTTACAATCTAAATGTCAGTTAAATGTAGCTTTTGGTACCAAATTATATAGAATCTAATTCTAGCTTGTTGGTTAGAAAAAAGTGCATAGTCTAGGAAGTTGGTCTGCCTATTAGCAATGGAAGCATTACATTCCTATCCTTTTTTTTTTGATTTGTTTTTTTTTGCATTTGAACCATTGTTAGGACAAATCTTAAAAAACACACATAGTAAACTGAACAGTGAATGTTCCAGGCACTGGATTTTTAAGGAAGTAGAAATGCAAGCTACCATACCATTAGCAGCCTGCTTTGGAAAGAGCATGAGGTGACTGGGCAGAGGAGCAAGGACATGACTGCAGGGGCTTGCTCTGTCCTGGCTCCCATATCTCCTCACAACACGGCCTAAGTTTTGTCACCTATTGCAGAGGTGAAGGAAGCCATGCACCGTGGCAGTGGGAGATGTGAAGCAGCCATTACGGAACAATAGCTCCCAGTTTGCCTTCTGGTGTTGTCAAAACTGTCTCTGAACACCTCTGTTTCCAGAAGTATAAATAGGTGACTGCAGGTCTATGAGCTATAAGGGAAATCATTACTATCAGCTGAGGAAACAAATGTCACTGGCCACTTAGATGTCCAGCTATGCTGTAAATCAAATAATATTGTCTGGAAGCTGAGGAACAGATAACCTGCTATTCAATACAATGGTATAGTTGTGATACCCCAGCACTGTAATGTTAGGCATACTTCCTTAGCTCACGTTACACAGACTGCAGACAAACAGAGTGCTTCTCATGAGATAAGACCATTTAAACATATGTCAGTTACAAAATCGGGTGTAAGTGAACCATGTGCTCATAAAATTAATCTCTGATATATGCATGTAATTCAGTTAATTGTCTGCCACTAGTCTCATGAAAAATATGTAATGTGTGAGTCAAATCTGTCTAACCCATTCTTGTGACTTGCCATCTGAGATGTCAGAGGCTGATGGAGGAAGACATTGTCATCAGTGCCATCAATGCTGAAAATGTCTGGTAAACATCAAAAGCACACCATCACTTGTTGCAAACTGGCTCCATTTGACGCTTGAACTAAGGTAGCCTCTTCTGTTAGGCAGCATAGATTTTGTATAATGTGGCATTATTTGATAAATGTACGTATGTAAGTAGGAATGCCCAATAACAATCAGAAGATCACATTTTGAGGGATCATCAGTGTGTGAGCACAGCAAGCATCTGTTCCTAAAATCAAAATGTATTTCAAGGAAGGATGTAGACAGCATTAAATACATGCATTATAAACAGGTCTTCTTTCCCAGTATGCATAAGCTTTAGCATATCGTCTACAAATTATGGTCAGTTAATTAACATTTGGAATTGCAGCTGCCCATTTTGTCTTTGAAAGAGGACATTCTGTGAGTGACATCCATAAAGTATGTGTACTTTGTTGAGATGGCCTTAAGTATTGCTCTGGTCTACCAACAGTATAGATGAAATAAATTTTAGATGCAGAGAAGACATAAATGAAGAAAGGCTGATGTAAACTACCATGCTAAAGACAGTTTTCTATACTTGGATGTGGATGCAGCATAGTGCTACTTGCTGTCACAGTAAAATATCATAAACAATAATCATTACACATGCCAGCCATTTATTATGGCGTGAAGCTTTCCAGTCACGCAGCTTAGTTTCTTCTGCTTCTGTAGAATAACATTGTCCACAGATTATAATTATAGCCACCACATAAACCAAAGTTTTCTGTCTAGTTAATAGTAATTTCTACCGTACGAAATTGAATCATGTTGTTTTTATAACTACAACTTTACTCGTCTTGGAGCAGCATATCTTAATTCATAGCCTTTCGTGCCCTTTTTTTATTTTTCTTTCCCTCTTGCACTAAAATATATACTGAATATTGTCTCCATCTTGTGGAATAATCACGTTCATTCTGTGCCATGCATGTGTCTTGGATAACCTATTTACCCATCCATCATTCTGGGAACTGGCTTTCTGGGAACTGGGATTAGAATGCTGACATAAAACTTCCTAAAGTACCTGGTTAGTCCTTAACAATATGACAATGGAGTTTAAAGAGTTTTTAGTAAAGTATTGTGTTACTTACATACTGGCAACAGAACAGTGTAACTCTGCCAATCAGTGATGTCCATATGGGTTCACCACTTGCAGGATTGTGTGTTGAGTCATAAAAGAATGTTTCTAATTCGTATTTCCATCCTGATGTGTTGGTATTTAACACCCAGTTTGCATACACATTCATAGCTTACACGGTTGTGCATAAATTCATCTGCCTTGCTGAAGCCTAGAGTACCTAGTGTCAGCAGGTAATCAGTGTTTGTAAGGTATAAAAAATTGGATTCCCTTACTATCATTTTGCAGCCTTAAAGAAGAGAAAATGGGCTTTTCCATAGTATAGAGTGATGGTTTCTAATACTCTTTGTCAATGTTTAAAATTGGATTATATTAAATAGAGCTCAGAAGGTACTGGTTTACAACTGATACATTGCAGGTAAATGCACAGCCTCATATTTGGGCTTACAGTGATTCTAAGCAGAGAAGAACATACTGTATATGCTATGCTTGGCCATTGCCACAAAATTGCCAGTGCTCACATACTGATCACCTTCATATCTTATGGGAGCACTGTGTTGAAGTCAGCTCCGAGCAGTTTGTCTGCTTGGATATAAGCAGAATTATGTAACTTAGGAAATAATACACGTGATGACATGCATTCATAAGACATCATCAGCAACCTACAGCACTGTTTTAAATGACCATGACAACTACAATTCATACCTGCAAGGCATAGTTGCAGCTTATATGTACATGGTTGTGTTTTACCTCATATGATAAAGTGCTATGAATTCTGGCCACGCATCACCAGCCAGATGAAAACAATCAAAAAGACCTTTCAGAATAGCCATTGTCAATACTCACACCTTACAGAAATAACTGACATCGTTACACTCAACGAAATTTAACCTTGAATAGGAATCCAGAATTGAAGGAATGTGTGATGATGAAAATAATCTATTCCCAACTCTCACTCTATGTAATGCATTAGGTAAAGCAATGTCAAGTGTATATATATATATATATATATGTATATATATATATATATATATATATATATACATAACATCTGTCTTTACTGTGTTTCCAAAATATGTAGATATCACTTGTCAAATCACAGTATTGTCTTACTGTGTCTGGTTGAAAATCATTTTAGGGGATAGATCAAGATTCATGATCCTCCCTTTTCACCATCCAAGACATGCTACCACCTTCAGAGGAATGCGTACTGATAGCAGTCCTTGGATCACAGTGATGACAAATACAGTTTTAAATTTCAATGCCCTATTGAAGTCTTTCTCAGAGGAAACTTAAACTAGTCGTGAACTTTCCATAACTTCTAGTACCCACAGGAAAACCACCTAGGTGTTTTGGTCAAAGCCTGCAGACAGACACAGGAAAAGCAGCATAAGAACATTTCCATTTTTGATTTCCAAAAGAATATAGGAAAAAGAACGAAAACATTTTGACTTGTAAGTACAAGTACAACACCAATTTGTCAAAAAGAGATGGAGACAAGGATCACTAACACCACTAAAATTTCATGTAATCAACAATAAAAGAGAAGAGATATTACCAAGAACTTGGTGCTGGCTTGGACAGTATTACTGGCCTCCAACAACAAAGATACCTGTTAGGCTATGGAAAGTCCACTGAATTCTGTATTTGGAGTCATAACCCACCATATAGCAGTCAGTCAAAAAGTTTCTCTATATAGTTGCTCTAAACCTGACTGCAAATATATATAGTAATATATAGTACATTATTTATCTGGTGCAATCGAAATCTTTTGAGATAGATTTAGTCAGAGTAATATTAACCTGAATCTCTGTGCAAACTGGTCACAGTGAAATGTCCTTTTTGTTCTCAGAATTTAGATCCAAGATTATCTGAAGAACTCCACTGAATAAAATACTGGAGGACAAAGAAGTCTAACCTCTACTAGTCTATATTACAGCCTTTATTTCTGTGATAGTCCTGAAGTGTTTGATATGACAGAAATACTTTTATGGCTATTGGATGGATCATCTATTTCTATATGTAAATTGATAAATACAGTCAAACTTCTGATTCCACTCCATTCCGTTTTCTTACTGCACTTTGACATGTTTTCTGACTAATTAAGGTGATATTTTTATATTCTTTTGGTAGGCAAGTGGGAAATTATCTGTTCATTATACAAAGAAGCAAAGAAAAAACTGTTTTGTTGTCTATCTCATTTAATCATGTACAACTTTTTACAGTTTGTCACTAGGAATTGCAGCTTTTTGTGTCCACTGTGAAGAGGTAGTACCTTCTCAAATCTCCTGCAAATATTTGAGGAACTTGTGTATCTTTCACTGAATCTTGTTCATTTTCCAGTACTCCAAAACTGAGCTCTAATTTACATCAGATTATTGAAGTCTGCCATCCACTGACATTGCCATCCTTAAGTCTTTTATGAAAAAGGCATGGTACAGCCAGCACTGATCATCATGGATTCTTTATTTGCATCTTGGAACTACTTGACTTGTCAGATTTACAATAGTGTAACAGCAGAGACCTACCATTTTTGATGCCAGCCATTGCATAATGTTTGTATGTATGGCTTACAGCATCTCTGAAAGGTGAGCAGACTAGAAAACTGCATTTCAACAGTCTGTGTTATTTTCAGTGGCTCCAGTTCTCATCTTTAATCTGTTCTCTTTCTCCTTCGCATTCTGATGCCTATAATCTGTGTCACGGATATTCAGACAAGAATTTTATGGCTGGACTCCTTCCTCTACCACAAGTCAGTTCATACACATACATCAATTACCATTACCTTACTGCTGTAGCATAATAGGCTAGCACTGTTGCATGGCAGAATGCTTTGCTATTATGCACTGTTTTCCAATTGATCCTAATTTTTTGGTATCACAAATAACATATTTATAAAGAACTCTCTCTGTCATCTGCTACTGTAGTCTTGGATTCATTGCCCAGTTCAGTCACAGCTTGCAGAGAAAGGTGCAGGTGTTTGACTTCTGAGGTTTGCTTTATGTTACAGGTGTTCTTATATGATCAGAAACTGTTTGAGGGATGCAATGTCTTCTCCTTGCCAGTCCTGTGGTAGTATTGTTAGCAGTTAAAGCATGTGCAGCTAGTTTTGTCAGTCTGTAGTCAACTAGAGTTTGATATGGATATATACAAGAAGGGTACGTTGTTTTCCAAGCTTCGTACACATCCTTATTTCTCTTTATGAATAACATGCACCTTGCTTTCTCTCCAGGTGCTGTATTCTTGTATCTATCAGAACTTAATTTCTTCTTTAGTTCTCCTTGTTGAGTGTTATTTTAGCAGCTGATTCCATTTTCCTTCTTGTTGACATTCCTTCATCCCTGTAATTCCAACAGAAATTGTTCTGGTTCCAGTATGTTAGCTAGAAGCTACTACAATTGTGGTCCTGCCCACCCAGTGATTTGCTTATTTATCCTCCATGTCTGAGAAAGAGGAAATCAACCTTTCATGCAGAGACAAGGGTGTTTTTGCAGTTGATAGGATATCTCTGAAAGTGGTTTTATGCATAACATGACCATAAAACTCGCATATTGTTAAACATGAACTCTTCAAGCTCTATATCTTCAACCACCCAACAGTTGTTCATTTAATTTTCAAAGCCTGACAAATAAGTCAGAATATGGATGTGATGATTTCTCTGTGTGAAACAAATTTCTCATTTTTATTCCCTTTTCTCTGCATAGCTCCATATTCATTTCATGCCCATGTTCCGCTTATTAGGATGTGTGTTAGTATCAAAATAACTGGAGCATTTATTTGCTTTCTGCAACTGAATTTCATTTTATTATTGTTATTTTATTTTATTTTATTGGCTCACACAGCATTCTATACAGTAACCTTTTTATAACTGACATATGTTATTCCTTCAGGTAGCTTCTACTGACAAACACAAAGCTTGTTTGTGTGCAAATGCCAGGCTGACTAAATGGTGCTAAAGTGTATTATGACTGTCAGATATAATCAGGCAAAATTTTGTGGTGCTTAGACTGATTTTTTTCATTGATTTTATTGATCGATGCATTGAACAGTGTTTTATTATACACAAGTTGTCTTTTGTTAGTAAATCAAGACCTCATAGTGCATTGTTAAACTAAATGGGTTAATTAATCTATGTAACAGCTCACCAAGCTAATCTCTTTAACTCCTTATACTGTTGTGTCATTAAAGGTCAAGGGGTCATGATAATAATCTCATTGCTGTTGACCATTAACATGACTGAACATTTTCAACAAAGTACTTATGTTTACAATGCTATAACCCTTTGACTGCTGCGGCAACCTTTAACCACCGAACGTCACATGCTAGAATCATCGTTATGGTTCTTGCCATGGCAATCAAAGAGTTAAGGGCTGTGCAGTGATTTGTTTTATATTTATTAATTTATATTTATTTTTTGTTTTCATTTGAGAAGGGGGGAATTGGGGTGGGGCAGTTCTTGTCTGCTGTAAGTGTCTTAACCAAGGGAAGGGTTAAAATGGCTTTTTATACTATTGCATCTTATGTACTTACCATCGTTTCATTGTGTTGTAATTAAAAAAAAAATCTGTCAATAAATAAGAGAACAGAAAAAAATTTTCATAAAGGCATTGTGGTTTAATTGGTATGTATTGCTTTAAGATTTATAGCTGCTGTTCTTTAGATATTGTATGCCATTAAAGCCAAATTTAGCCTCAGAACAGGAATGCCTATGTATAATAACAGATAATGACAATGTATAGAGATATTATAGGTGTATCTGGCTATGAGCAAGGTGAAGGAAACATTAGTTAATTTTTCCAATCGAGATAAAGTAGGAAAAAACTAATTTGTGTTTGAAAAGAGATGGAGTAAGTGACAGTGGACCTACTTCTGTAGTGTCTGAGAGACTGCTGTCACAGCCGCTACAAAAATGATGAACAGGTGGCTGAATTCCCTCCTTTGCTGTACGTAACAAAATCATGGCAAATTTAATGTAAAGAAAAATTGAGTCTAATGATTCAAATTAGAAAATAGGCAAAGAGTAATCACAACAACAAAAACATTTTCTTGAAATCAAATTGCAATAGAAGACCAGAAGACTAAGAGCAAAGGAAAGTTTTGTAAAACTTTAGCAATCCAGGTCAGTTTTGCAAAGATCTGTGTTTCTCCCATGTCAACAACCATGTAATTCTTCTTAGGCTATGAAGCATTATAGGTTTTCTACACCCACGCATATGCGTGGGCATAGGAAACCAGGAATAAGCTCAGTCTATTGGAAGGAAAACATAAAGTTAATATTGTTTCAGTGTCCTTGCAAGAAAGAAAGCAGTGCTTGTAAGCTGATCCAGGACCTGAGGCCAAACTCATCACATACCTAAGCTACCTGACGCTTTGCTCTTTTCCATTCTAAATCAGAGGTGCACGTGTAAAACAGAAACTGACTGTAGTTTTCAGAAAGAGGAAAAGGTCCCTGGCTGGGCCTTAGCTACAGGTGACTGACAGGAAAAACATCAGTTCTGAATGGAATGGTTTGGGGAGTGTCTCTATCTCATTATCCTTAAGTTCATGGAAGTACATTGTTTCTGAAAGATTTGAATTAAAACAACTTCCAAGCTGATTCATGTCTTCTCAATACCATTCACTTCATAGGCAAAGGTGATGCTACAGGCAGAAAACTGATTAGTAAACATCAGCAATCACAGTTAACATATGAGAAATTTGGTGCCGTTTTTCAGATCTATTGCCATACAATTATGTGGCAGATAATTAGATTTTTGTTTTAATGTTTAGGCCCAAACTCAAGATTTAGTTTCCAGGTATTCTTCTTCAAAAAGCTTTTCAATCAAGAAGTAATTACTATGTTAACTAATTAGACAAAAATGATTATGAATAACAGATATTCTTAATCACTGCTTGCCAACCACTTTCTTGTTGCTTGTTTGAATTATTAGAAACGGTGAACACAATCAACTAAACATTTGGATATCAATAGCTCTCAATGGAATTTAAGCTTATGAATATATTAAGATATTAGTTTCTTCGAATCAAAACAGCATGCAGTGGCATAGAACATGCTCATTTTCTACTCAAAAGAAACTAAAAATAAAAGAAACCAATATTTTATGGAACACTTACTAAGCCAGGTGGGAAAACTCTGTGCCTTTACTATAAGTTATAAGGATTGCACTTTAAGATATTATTCAGTCCCAAAATCCACAATATACCAGTCAAACTGCCTTTTCTCCAAGCATATTGGCAATGTAGTGCTGGTGTTGGTGGAAATTAGTCTGTTTTGGTAAGGAGATTTTTGCTGTTAGATATGCAAATTTTAGGTGCACATTTGATCTGTGCTTCACTAGTATAAAAAGCTAGACCCTAATCAATGCCTAACCAGTGTTCACTCAAGTCACTTTCAACCCAAAGGGAAGTGTACCATGAGCCTCTGCCCAAACATTCAGAATGCAAAGGAATTTTCCCAAGACTTGACAAAACCTTATTCTCTTACTTCAGTATGTGTCGTATTAAATGCAACATACAGACTGTTTCACTTAAGTGCCTCTTTGCTCCATAAGTTTTTAATTTATTTTTATATTTTAAATCTGAGATATACAGATCAGGAGAACCCAACTATTTAGCTGTAAAGGTTAAAGACACATGCAAGAAAACAACAAAAAGAAAAGTATTTGAAAAATATTTTTTAGACGGTTTTGTATTAGTATTTAATTTCTGAAAAGTTTCCAGGCTGAAGTAAATATCATTGCTACCACACCACTCAATATATTGGCATGAAGTTTGGCTTGCAACTTATTCATTCCTTTACAAGTTACTGCAAGAAACAACTCCTAAAGAGCATGCTTAATTTCCCAGATGTTTGTGTGAAATTACCGTCATTAATAACCATATTGATTATATTTCTTCACTTCTCCAGGATTCTTCTATTTAAAATGTTACCCTGAAGTGACATGTAGAGGCATTCTTGTTATCCATGACTTGCTCACTTGCTGTCTAATTGCTAGATGAGAGATTTACTGTGCAGTGCTTTTGTGTTGTGGTTCATAGATAATTCTTGCTTTGATTTTCAGCATCAGTCAAACATTCTCACTATGACAAATGACAAGTGTGGCTGCACTCCCCTTGTTTCTACACCAGGAAGTTGTTATTCTGTCACACTGGCCAGCTTCCCACTGCATGCCTTTGATCATACTGTGATTAAAGTAATAGATTCAGTTTAAAAAGATCCTGAAGGGTTTTTTTTTTACTCATGTTGTTCTTTTGTAATGAAATGCTATATTATCTGTGAAGGACTAGTTTTACAAGGAAGATATGGAGTATCGAAATACTGTCACAGTGTCAAATAACTTTGTTCTTAAATCTCTCCCAGGTCTGGTTTCCATGGCAGTCCACACTGTGTGCATTGCAGATTTTCTCTTTGAGTGCACTACCTAGGCCTTTTAGGCATAAAACCTGTGTTTACTTTTGAGGGGCAGTTATTCCAGAAATCACAATGGCATACTGGGTAAGACAGCATCATCCTTTCCATATGATCCCAGCAGGTAGAAGAATTTCAGGCATAAGGCATGTTCTGAAAATACTTCAATTCACAAAGAAATACAGCCTTGCAGTTCATGAGAAGTTCAGTTCAGCTGGAAGAATTATGTTTGTGAGTCCTGTTTAGGTATAATTGACAACGAGTCAGGCACTCTTTAGATTCAGAACTGTTGCAAACTCAGAGGTAAAGTTTGACCTTCTCCAAGGTCAGTTTAGTCTATCAGAAAAACGGTTTAGGATCAGAAACTTTAAGGGAATAATTGCCAACTTGTAGCTCCTAAGTTGTGCCTAAAGTAATCACATGAGGGCTCTACCTGAATATAATAGATTTGTTCCCTAGCTGGGGGCCTTCAGAAGTTGGGTTCCTCTCTCCATGTAACAGGCAGATACATTTAGCAGCTAATTTAAGACTCTTTCACTTAATAAGACGCGTAAGTTAAATCAATTGTATCGTTTTCACTCCTCAGCCAGGAGAACAGAGATGCAGACAGTAGAATGAATGCTGGACACAGCAACACTCATACTCACATGATGAAATGAAATGAAATGGGGTATGTCAGCACTGTCAGGAATCACAATACAAAGGAAATAAAAAGGAGCATGGAAAGGGAGCTCAATACATGCTTTTCTATGGTTAAATAGGTGACATTAATTTGCATACCTGACTTTCCTACTGTTTTGTACTACCACTGGACACTGCCCAGGCAACAACCAAACCTGAGTATCCCTTTGGAGACAGTCCTCCACAAACTTCTGCACAGTGAGTCCTTCCCACAGGCTGCAGTTCTTCATGAACTGCTCCTTTGTGTGTCTCTTTCACAAAGTGCAGTCCTTCAGGAACCTGCTCCAGGTTTGGTCACCTGTGGGGTCACAAGTCCTGCCTGCAAACCTGCTCCAAACCCATGCAGAATGATGGTCCTCTCTTCATGGGGCCACAGGTCCTGCCAGGAGCCTGCTCCAGTGAAGGCTTCCCGTGGGGTGATGGCCTCCTTCATGTACATCTGCCTGCTTGGAGTCCTCCACAAGCTGCAGGTGGATCTCTGCTTCAGGGTGAACCTCCATGGGCTGCAGGAGCACAGCTGCTTCACCATGGTCTGCACCAAGGGCTGAAGGTGAATCTTTGCTCCAGTGCCTGGAGCACCACCCTCCCTCCTTCTTCACTGACCTTGGTGTACTCAGAGCTGTTTTTCTCCCATATTATCACTCCTCTGTCTGTTTGCAGTTGTAGGGTTTTTTTCACTCCTTCTTAAATGCATTATCCCAGAAGCACTATCACCATCACTGGTGGGCTCAGCCTTGGCCAGCGGCAGGTCCATCTTGTAGCCAGCTGCTATTGGCTCTGTTGGACATGGGAGAAACTTCTATCAGCTCCTCAGTGAAGGCACCCCTGTACTCTCCTGCTAGCAAAACCTGGCCATGCAAGCTCGATAGAACCCCTTCTTGATTTCTTTTGTTTAAGTCAGCTAAAATTCAGCTATAATTAAGTCACCCATCACCTGTGCCTGTTGCTTATATGCTGGTTTATATCATACAGCTCAAGCTTATAACTTGTGAGAAATGTTACTGCACTATGTATACTCAGGTCTTTCGGAGGATGAAGGAACAGGTAAATGAGTACACAGAGAATATTAATAATTTAATAAAAAGATTGAAATGAGAGAAAGATAAACAATCTGTGCAAAATGAGAAAAGAAAAAAAGACCAGAGTATTTAGCAAGAGCAGTTCTGAGCTGTGCTTTATACTATGTGGAAATTAATTTTGACAATGGAGTTTCTTTTTATTTACCTTTTGGGAAAATCTGGACCATGCACATTCTTCTAGCTGTATTACTTATCAAGCCCAGGAACAATCAGCAGTTAAAGAGGAAGCAACAAAATAAATCCAGACCGACAGTACTTGGATAGTATAAAATGCCTGGATGGGAGACATTTTTGCAAATCCTTTAATATGAAAGGGACATTGCCTAATGCTGTAAAGTCCTAGTGACCTTTGAAACTCCAAACAGGGAATTGTAATCTCATTTAAATTTTAATTAAAAGAATTGAACCTAAGTGGCTCAGAGAGACAAGAATTTGAAAGTTCGGAAGATTAAATTATTCTTTTGATTGGTCAGGCTACATGGCACTGTGCAGTGTGTATGCCTCTGTTGATGTGGGCTGCAGGAACAGTTCCTTGGGGGACAAAAACTTCTGCTTCACTTCTCCCACATCTCCCCAAATTACACTGACACAATCATATGTGCCTGTTTATCTCAGAAGCTCTACGGTTCATGCAGAGCTTTTTTCTTAATACATAAAAGTAATTATTTTAGCATTGGTAATCTTATTATCCCGTGTCGCTTTTCCTCCATAGTCTTTACATGGATGATTGCAGCTGTTAGGCCCAGATTGCAGCCTGGCGACCTCAGGAGTTCCTGATTGTTTCCATCTGCATAGAACATAAAGTAGTTTTGCAGCTACTTTCGTAGTCTTGTGGCTAGAGTGAGAAAGATACCTAGGTCATAGCAACACTAGCCTAACCAGAATAATATTCAATTTCCCAGCACAGTTACATTGCTTTTTTTGACCTTTGGTGAATCATATAATCACCACTGGCCAGCTGTTCCAATACTCTCTATTGAGATGAGTAGAATCACCAATAGTGTGACTAAGCGCTCCATACACTGAGCATCAAAAATATGATTCATAATTGTCAACCTGTAGAGCAAGGTGACACTTAAGCTTACTCTTAAGAAGCACAGGAGAAGGAAGACAGTACAACTCTGGCTCTACTCTTCTAGACACATCTGGAGCTCTGAGTCATCATCGATTGATGAATTGGTAAATTTCACATTTGTAGATGGTTGGCTCATTCAAACATTCTGCCTGGGGTGTGGAGACTTCTAGACTCCAAAGCTCCTCAGCTCAAGGGAATCTGTCTATTCTTAGGAACTGGATGGCTTTCATTATCTTAGTCTTTTTTCCTTTGTGTTTAAAAAGGGAAAATTTAGATTTTTAGTTTTCAGAGAGTTTTTGCCATTCATGTACTTAACCCAAAGAGAGAAGAAGGATTTGAGCTACTTTATTTCTTCAGTGTTTCTCAATATTGTTTTGACTTCAGCCTTCATTTGGGAAATATTATGGCAACTGATGTAAAGTCTGTGAGTCTGTGAAAGAGAGCACAGTGGACCAATTGTGGACAGTGTACTCATGGAGGACTCTAATCTGGAGCAGGTTCATTCTGAAGGACTGGAACTTTTGGAGAGACCCCACACTGAAGCAGAGAAGAAGTGTGAGGAGGAAGGGGCTGTAGACAGACGTTGTTTCAGACTGACCACAACCTCTGTTCCCTATTCACCTGCCCTGAACAAGGAGGAGGAATGTAGAAGAGTCAGGAACGTAAGAGTGAAGCTGAGCCTGGGAAAAGGAAAGGGTGAGGGGAAGGTGGTGTTTTAATCTGTCTGTGTTTTTCAACTATCCAAACTTGTCTTAACCGTCAATAAATTAAATTCATTTCTAACCAGACTCTGCTTGATGATGACAATTATTGCTAATTGATCTTCCTGTCTCTATCTCAATTCATGAGATTTTCCAATCTGTCTTCTGCCCCTGTGCTGTGGACAAGAGGCTGTGAGTAAGCAGCTATGTGGGTGTCTGACTGCTAGACAAGGACACTCCTGCAACTATTCTTTAAGTTTATTTTACTTTATTTGATGGTATACTGGGCACTGTTTCACTTCTGTGGACATGCAAAATTCTGTATCTGGCTTAAAAATGGAAGAACATGGAGAGGTCAGACTGTCTTCCTGGATGCGATTATTATAGTATCATCTCAAGCTAAAATGTCAGCATAAGATGTTACAGAGTAGTTGATGGGATCATAAGTATCAAATTCCTGCTGTCATTTGTTTAAGTGTTCTGAAGGAACTGAAAAAAGAATTAACTGATTTATCAATTGTGTTAATTCATGTCTTCCTAGAACTGCCTCATGACTGGAAGGTGGTTAAAGTGGAAGTGATTTTTTAGAGAGCTTTGTACACAGTCTGAAAAAATGCAGCCAAGTAAACTGCTCTAGTGAGCAAAATGACCTTAGGAGAGGGACTTGTAAACACATGGATAAATATAATATGTAAGAGTTGAATCAGAATTACTTTAGTAACAGAATCATCTATCAGAGTTCTTGAAACATGTAAATAATGCTAATCAGGTTGATACACTTTTCTAGATTTCCAAAAGGCATTTAGTAAGATCCTTCTCCAAACACTCTTAAAGAAATTTAGTTGTGACAGCAAAAGAGTTAAGGTTCTCAGATGGATGTGCAAGTTATTAAGCTACAAGAAACAAAATAGACCATTATTACCTAGTTTCTACAACAAAGAGACATCATAAATAAAAGTCTCTGACAGAGATTTTTATTCACTATACTCATAAATGATTTGAAAAAAATTGTATGACAAAGTTTGCTGATGACACTAACAGTAATAAAGACAAAGAATGAATGTTAATAATTATAAAAATAAAATCTGCATAATAATAAGAGACTTGGAAATGAAAAGGTACATAAATGAAATTATGTACAAGGGAAAGATGTATGAAAACCAGAAAATTCACACCTATAATGATGTTTTCTGAGCCAAGTATTAGTGTTTGAAAAAAGCTCTTAGGACTATGAGACAGAAATCTGTGAAAGTGATACTTCAATACACTATAGCAGTAAAGAAAAGTGAATGAGATGTTAGAAGTTGTTAGAAATGGAATAGAGAACAAAAAAAAAAAACAAAATACTGAAAAATCATTATGCTGCTGTATAAATCTGTTACATACCTTCATCTCAAAATCTATTTGAAATTCTGCCTCCATTCCTGCCCTTGAATGTCAAAAGTTGTATAGCAGCAAAGTAATAATATTCTATCATGCGTTTGGATAAAGGCTACAAGGATGAGCAAAGTTATCAAAGTTGTTTCTATTTTATAAGAAATTGCTATGTATAGGAGGACTTTTCAAACACGGTAGCTGAGGGGAAACACAGAAATGGTCTGAAAAACTGAGTTACATGAGTATGTGTATAGCAAGCAATTTTTCACTGACTTACTTACCCTGTAAGTGATTCAGCTAGCAGGTGGTAGGCTTTAAGCTAGGCAAAGTAGATTATTTCCACAGCACACAGGTGAGGTGCTCATCTGCTTGTTATAAATAATCATAGACACTAAAAGTTAACATCTACTCAACAAATGCATTGATAAATGCAAAGAACCCAAATCTCTTTGGAACTATGCAATAGAAACCACCACCATAGACACAAGGAGTCCTCCAGACAGCACATGCCAAAATGTAGGACTGTTTAAATGCATAAGAATAAGGCAAATTTAAAGTAGTATCTCCAAGGAAGTGGCTCAAGATACTAGATCCCATATTGTCATTTATGTGTTTATATATTGAGTTGGTAAACAAACAGTATTTGCTCTAATTGACTTGACTCAGCGAGGAGTAAGCTACCAAGCTTCCCACTGTTTCGGGTAACTGAAAACTCGCATGGAAATGCAAAGGATCTCCATTTACTGAATTCTGTATTTCACATCAACACATACATAAGTAGATATACTTAATGTCAATATTTAAATGGGATAAGTGCATGTAATTCCTTTGTACCTCTTCACTGAAACCAGACACAATGATAATCAGCCACTTGGGGGATGATGAGTTTTGGGATAATGATCATGAAAATATGTTTTTGAAAGTTATTATAATTGTAATGCTCACCATTAGTAATTGAATTTTACACAGATGAAGGCCTAAACTGAGACAAATATTTCTCTGTGTCACATTATGACAGTCTCCCTTTTACAGATCTTTACATTGTCAAGATTTGTATTGTATGTGCTCTCTGTGTGTTGGTACTTAGTGTGATTCATGAAAAGACTGACTTGGCACACTGAGGCCAGCTAAGTACCTCTTTATTAAAAACTAAATATTAATCTTTGGAATAATTTAAATTTATCTTTTGTCCCCCTAATACAGCAAGTTAATCAGTACAATTCTATGTGCTCATCTCCTCTGTAAAAAATGCAGTATGCGCATGGCTCAGAGTCACGTTGAGTGTCAGTGAAAAGTGGTGTCCCTCAGGGGTCTGTATTGAGACCAGTGTTATTTAATATCTTCATTAATGGCATAAACAGGGCACCCTCGGTAAATTTGCAGATGACATCAAGCTGAGTGGTGCAGTTGACACACCTGAAGGATGGGGTGCCATCCAGAGGGACCTGGACAAGCTAAGGAAGTGGGCTCGTGGGAAACTCGTGAAGTTCAAGAGGACCAAATGCAAGGTGCTGCACCTGGGTTGAGGTTGTGGTATCAACACAGGCTGGGGATGAACAGATTGAGAGCATCCCTGCCAGGAAGAAGTTGGGGGTGCTGGTGAATGAGAGGCTGGACATGACCTAGCAATGTGCTCTTGCATCCCAGGAAGTCAAATGTGACCTGGGCTCCATCCAAAGCTGTGTGGGCAGCAGGATGAGGGAGGAGATTCTGCCCCTCTGCTCTGCTCTGGTGAGAGCCACCTGGAATGCTGTGTCCAGCTCTGGGATCCCAGCACAGGAAGGACATGGACCTGTTGGAGCAAGTCCGGGGGAGGGCCACCAAGATGATGAGAGGGATGGAGCACCGCTCCTATGAGGAAAGGCTGAGAGAATTGAGATTGTTCATCCTGAAAAGAGGATGAAAAAAAAGAGAAGGCTTTGGAGTGACGTAGCTGCAACCTTCCAGTACCTTAAGGGAGCCTAAGGGAAAATGAAGTGAGACTATTTACTTGTAATGACAGAGCAAAGGGGAATGGCTTCAAACCGAAAGAGTGTAGGTTTAGATTAGATATTAGGAAGCAATTCTTTAAAGGTGATGAAGCATTGGAAGTGGATGCCCAGAGAAGCTGTGGATGCCCCATCTCTGGAGGTATTCAAGGTCAGTTTGGATGGACCTCTGACAACGTGGTCTGATGGAAGGTGTCCCTGCCCACCTCAGGGAGCTGGAACTAGATGATCTCCAAGTTCCCTTCCAAGTCATTCTATGATTCTATGATTCTGAGATTAAATACACACACACACACACAACCACACACACACGTATATACCTACCTATATATATAACTGTCTATATATCTGCAGGCAGGAAGGTTAAGAAAAATCAATGTACCTGAGGCACAGTTTGCAACAAAAGAGTTATTTGTCATAGTTTCCCAAGAGAAAGAAAGATACTTTTCCTAAGGTATAAGAGAATAAGTGATATAGTATTTGACTGATTAAGTAAGACTTTTTCAGATGGCTTCCTCAAACACCATCACTATAAAAATAAATTTAAAAGCAAAATTTCATTGATTTTAATAGGTTTAATACCCCTTAATGGATTTAATAATTCTGATAAGCTTTGACCACCATGTGGTATCCTACTGGCCCTTGTGAGCAAGCAAGGTAACACAGGTAAAGTTTGCCTCGTAATTTTGCACTGGGGTTTCTGCAGTACTTGCCTCCGTAGTTAACAGCTGTTCTTTAACTATGCTGGATAAAACAAATAGGCAAGGAAATGACAAGACAGATCCAGGATGTGAGTGACATTTCTAGTCCTAAAAGAATTAAATTTGTCAATGAAATTGAAAGTCTTTCCCTCCCTGAGAACTACAAAGTTTGTTCTGGTGTTTCATATATTTGCCAGTGTTTTGAAAGAGGCCAAGAAAAAGTGGTTTTGTCAGCGACCTACATATTACTTATATAGATACAAAATAGAAAACCAGCAAAAATCCAAACGGAATGGGAAAAACTAGCTGACAAAAGAAATAGCACTAATATTATTTCCCTTTTGTCACCATTTCTTCCCCCTTCAGTACACTGGAAAGATAAAAAGAAATGGGTTCTTTATCAATAACACTTGGCCATGAATTTTTGATACATAACAGGAAACATATTGCACTGTATCTGTACAGGACTAAATTGATTCCATAGTTTAGATTTTCCTCTGGGCATTTTTGCGCAGAAGAAAGAATCTTTTCCCTTGTACTTGGACAATTCTGTATCAGAACTGCATTTCACCTTCTTTAAGTGCTACAGAGGATAGCCATGCTAGGCTAGTCCTGTACTAGGTACAGGACGTAGTGAAAAATACATTTTTGCTTTCAGTAATGTCAGTTGGGTATGTTGGGTCTGTTTAACGTGGCTCAGATCCAAGCAGCTGTCAGTCTGCTGGTCAAGGAAGAATGGTGCCTGCTTCCGCATCGAGTTCACAGGACTCAGAAGCTGTTTGACTTTCCGTGTAGCACATGATAGGGCTGTAGGCTCCTTTGGAAGAGTTTTCATGTGATTAACTTCCCATTACTTTAGGAAATGAGGCACTAGGACCTTGATTCTTCACTTTGGTGGCCATCTCCTCTTCTCTTTGTCGTGTTCATTGTTTTTGTTCACACACTTTTTTGCTGGAGGCATATAGGGACTTGATGAGCCTGCAAGACTCCTTGAAGGAGTCAGGGTAAGGCTTAGGAGCACAGTGCCTGCAGCTCCCTCACTCTGTAAGCAAGGTGTGATTTAGAAGGGTCCTCTAGGACTATGAACTAAAGGGATGGCAAAGCCAGTGAGCTTCAGGATCAAGAAAGTCTTCATTGTGTGGGTAGCAAGACACTGAAACAGGTTGCCCAGAGAGGTGTCAGATGTCCCAGCCCTCGAACCTTTGAAGGTCAGGTTGCATGGTACTCTGAGAAACCCAATCCAGTTGAAAATGTCCCTGTTCATTGCAGAGGTGTTGTACTAGATGACTTTTACAACCCAAACCATTCTATGAATCTGTGATTCTATGATCCCATTCTTTACTGCAGGCTCATTAGCTTCAAGGCTTACTAACAGAGCCTACACTCATGCACTCACAAATGGGACCTTCTGGTGACTGGCCCTGTCCTAGGATGCCTCCAGTAGCTGCTTCCAGTATGTCTCGTATCGAGCCCCAGACCTATAGCCTGTACAATAACTGGCTCCCAGGCCATGTGGTATAACTCACTGCCTAGTGCAGCTTGCAATTTGGTAGCATCGTGCACACATAAAGAGATGGCTCCCTCTGGCCTTAGACCATCAGCCTGTCCAGTAGCCAGCCCCAGGTCCCAGTCTCTTCAGCTGTCAGCCCCGCTTCCTATAAGGCCCTTTGATCTGCACACAGTCTCTATTTTCCATAGCAGCCACTTAGACCACTCTTCCTGCTGACCAGTTAGTCCAGCTTCATGACCACTGGCAGGTTTCATACACATATGTACAGACACCCGGAGCACACTCACGCAGAAAAATGATGAAAAGGACAAAATGTAGAAAAAAGGAGAGGGGTTTAATAAGAAGACTCAGCGAACTGTGATGATAACGGCCAGGGCTCATGCAATCAAGTGTGCCAGACCAGAAACTCATTTATACACTACTGTCTTAGGCTCTTCTCCTAAGCATCCTAATACAAACTTCACAATCTCACAAGCCCCTTTGAATATCCCATAATAAATTTCTTCTTCATTATAAATGTCAGGATAATCTTGTTTCCCACTTCTTATCAGTTACAAAACATCTGGATGAATCTTCTCAAGTCTTTGAGTGGTTCTGTCCACGGCCTGTCTCAATCAGGCACCTGAATCTCTGATCTTTGATATTGTCTCTGTTATCTATGGCTCATTAGGGTATGTACTTCTCCTGTCTCTTTTCCTAGTCTTTTGTGTTGAGTACCCATTAATAAGACATCCTCACAAACCGCATATCCTTATTTCCACATATTCCACTGTGTCTATGAACTGCACATGTAAGTAATTTGACTATTCAGTTTAATTAGAGACCAATTCCTAAGTATCTTCAGGAGAATTTAGCAAAGAAATTGGAGGAACATTCTTTGCAAAACTTCCTAGATTTCAAAGCTTTGTTGGTGAACCAAAGTCCCTGTAATGATTCCAGCAAAGGTTCCAGGGACACTGATTATATCCAAATGCTGTAAATGTCTGAATCAGTTAAAATATCTGACTGGAAAGATATGGTTCCATGTGCTTAAAGAGTGATGCAATAAAGTAGCAGCTGAACTGTTCACACGTTCCCGTAGAGAGAGAAATTTCAAGCATATAATGAGCCATAATAGCCCCAACTGCATGAGATATTTAAGCAGGAGAATTAAAACCTGTTCAGCAGGGAAATTAATCTTACATGCCTGTGTACGTTTAAATACTTTCCTAGAGGGACATGGGCTCCTGAGTTTGGGCTCACTTGCCTAAAGTATTTGATAGTAATAGAAAGGGACAGATCAACAATGGAAATACATGATTTGTGATGTACTAAAAGCAATGATCATCTCATAGTCACATAGGATATTTTAGCAAAACATTTTTTTATTAATTAAAATATTATTCATAAAATTGAGGTAAGGCAAATATGTCTTCTGAGATTATTTTGTACCAAGCAAAAGTTATCATGTTGTTTCTTCAAGCTGATTATGTTAGCATCCCTAATTCTTCAAGAATGTTTTCTTTTTTCTTCACTACATCTGCAAACTACAAATTTAAAATTGCTAAATGTATTGTAAACATTACTAAAAGACAGCAACAAATAACATGGCAATTTCTCTGGTTTGAGAGATATGCAAAATAGAACAATTATCAGTGGAAGGACTCTCCTATTTGTCAACTTCTCTCTCATCTGCATCTCAGGGGTGTGCCACATACTACATCAGATGAAAAAAAATTGTTAGCTAGAGACAGAGTGGACAGCTGTCTTCATTTACTTTTTTCTTACTATTACTATTGCTGGAAGGATTGATGTAAGAAGTTCAATTTTGTTTTCTATATATGACTGTCTACCTAATCCTGAGAGTGAAAGCTATGAAAAGCAACAGGATGAGGCTATTTGTGAGAGACAGATGAGATGAAGGTAGTCCTGGACTCCAGTTTTCATAATGTTGCACTTTTTCCGCTGCTGGGGGTGTCCGTGAAGGGCGGTGCTGCTAAGTTCACGCAGAACCCCAATGCCACAGGTTCATGCCAGAATTATTGCTGATCTTTCCTCTCCAAAGTATCTCCTCTCACCAATAAAATTTTCACATTTCTTAAACTTCTTTTAGAGCTGGCTCTTCTTATTTTTCAAAAGTTCCTTGATAATTCCCTGGTTACTGTTTAACCTGTCTGTTCATCATCATCCTTGTTACCATGTTTTTCTGGGGTGAAATGCACTCTCGGGCAGTACTGGGAGCCACCTTCACACGTGTTGGTACACCAAAGTGCGTGTCTTGCCACCCGACCTTTTGGCAATGTGAGCATCCCCGTGACCACCCCAAGAGCCGATGTCTCTTACAGCTGATATGAAACCAAATTTGAATCCACTTCTTTCGCAATCACTCATAGCACTAAGATTTTTTAAATAGAACATAAAAGAAGAAATAAATTTGGAAGAAATATTTTATTTATATTCATATTTAAAACAGTAATATGCAACTAATATCTATGCTTAGGGCCTAATAGAATATCTGAATGCTTTCCATATATATACTATATAGCTCTTGCAAGCTACACCATGGAAATATTTTGCGTTCCTTGTAAGCTAAGTTTAAACTTCAATTTAAATATTTTATTCAAACAAAATTATGCAGTCAATGAATCTGCTCTTGTAAAGTACATGCAAAACAATTTTCCTTCATATTCTGCATTACGTTGGGAATTTTTGGAACCTAGAAGTGTCTGGGTCTGTAGAACTCATCATAAATTTGACAGTGACACATTTAGTCTGACTTCCCCTGTTGGAACCTCCTCTGCTAACAAACATCGTCTAAGTCTTCCTAGAGCATACACCTTTGAGTTTCAAAATGTGTGTTTTCAGTCCCACTGGAACACAGAACAAAGATCTCCTTTCACTTGGATGCTCTTGAAAGATGTTTCAGTTCTTCCATCAACACTAGGAGTAGCCAGAACATGTAGC
The DNA here is from genome assembly GCA_013397755.1 of Cnemophilus loriae. Taxonomy (NCBI): domain Eukaryota; kingdom Metazoa; phylum Chordata; class Aves; order Passeriformes; family Corvidae; genus Cnemophilus; species Cnemophilus loriae. The sequence continues at coordinate 422,884 of VZTF01006535.1, read as the reverse complement.
CAAAAAACTTTTTCCTGTGCATGTTGGCAGCAGGATAGAGATCCTAATGAATCTATTATCAGTAAATGCAGTCTTTATTTTCAGTTTTTTTCAGGCTGTGGGTCATTACATGATGAGATGTCAGTTGTGCATATGAATGCACCAGTGTTCTTCCTCTGACAAGAATGATTTTATCATTAAAAAGGGATATTTCTCAGTTTCTGTTTCAGAGCTGAATTTATAAACTGAAACTTCCATGACAGAAATAAAGTTAAAAGAATTAAAATTATATTTTTATGCAATTTGTCATTTTAAGACAACCCTATACAGAAAAGATTCTGTAACATAAAGGCTTAGTCTAATTCCAACATAAATGTCTGTAAACTGAAATTCTCACACATATTTATGACTATTTTGGACACCTTTTCCTATATTCCAGGGGGAGAATGTTGCCCAAGGGTATGTGACTGTATTAAAATCCTAAAGAGGGATTTGTGCAATTCTGAATCTCTTAAAATAACTTGAGGTGTTTCAGGCAGATGTAGACACCCTGCAACTGGTTTGGAGAGATATAACAGTAAAGGTCATAGGATTGTATACCCTAGTTTGATTTTTTTAATGTTGGTATTTTTACAGTCTCAGTTCATTCACTTCTTTTCAAATAATTAGTTATGGTAATATAAAATCTTTTCCCTGCTATGTTAGTTCAGTGCTGGAAGGTTTAACTGAATGAATAGGCATGAAAAACATTAAAGCTAGGTTGTAGACTATTTTAGTTTAGGAAAATTGTCATACAAATGCTGAAACCAACTTCCAGCAAGGAAAAAATGTGCATCAAAAGTTTTGTTTCCTAAAGAGGTGATACTTCAGATACTGCCAGATGAGGAGTCGCTCAATGAAAAAGTCTTCCACTTCTTTTAAATGGTCTATACTCATGAACTAAATATGTCTAGAAACACCTGTCAGTGACTATTGTTTGACTTCGAATGCAATGATAAATAACATTGAAAGGGAGTTCAGGATCTTGGTTATTTAAAACCAGCTGGAAATGAAACTCCAGATAAGCCACGCCCCTTCCCCTGCCCCCTTCAGCAGAAGTACAAAGGCAGAGAATATGGGTTGAGATAATAATTTAGTGAAAGCAAACAGCAGCAAAATAAAAGCCAAACAGTAACAGCAGCAATATTAATAACAAAAGTATGCGCCGCATCGGATGCTGGACTTGATTCCACGTTGCAGCTTCCAGCACTGGCATTCCCCCTTTTGACTGCTCTGCGCTGTTCCACTTGGCTCCCTTTGGCGTGGCTGCTTTCAGCTTGGCTGATTCCTTTCGGCTCAGGTCAGCTCCGCTCTGCCTCCCTGTTCCCCATGGCTGCCTCCTGCACTGGTCCTGCTTTTTTAGCACCACGTCTTGGTGCCTCGTCTTGGAGGTACGGCAAGGGGATGGCCGTCGGTGGCAGAGGATGAGGTCTGCAGGGCAGATGCCCACAACCTCCCTGATGGACAGAGGGAGACAAAATAATGCAGTTCCAGGGGTGCCATGGCCCCCAGCGAAGACGTCAGTGGTATAGAATAGCAACCTAGCCAGGCCCACATGGCTTTAAGGTCTGCCCCCTCTCTGCATCCAGGGCCAGTCTCCTAAAGCTGTGAAGATTTTTTTTCCACAATTGTACAATTAAGTAAAAATATTTAGGATGTTGACACTGTATCTGAGGTTTAAGTCTGAACAAGCTCTGTTTTTCTAAATTATATAAAGTAGTCCAGATGGTTTAAATGCTAATGACATAATAGGGTCTGAGAACTGGGGGATAGGGAGTTATTAGCAATTTATGATGATCGAAGACAACTCATGAATCATGTTTTCTCTCTCATTTTTTGTCTCTCTTAGTAATTGCACTTTCATTTTAAAACTTCTTCTGCAGGGTGAACAAAGGCTCTTTGACAGACACATGACCACATGAGTAGTTGGTTGAAATTTAAGCTTAGTATATATATGTATAGATGTATGTATATAAAACTGGTTTAAGTAAACGAGTTTATTATAGTGATTTCACATAAGCCAAAAAAATAGATTAATACAAGTTACCGGAACAATGATTAGTTCCTTAAATAACTTTACCTCAGAATGTCCGGTGAAAAAATGACCCTAGCTGTTGGTAATGGTAGACATTGTTTCGCTATTCTAACAAACGCAATCTGAATGCCATCTTATTCACCTTTCTTCATCATACTGATCTGCTATGACAGCTGGCTAAACTTGACCCCAAAATTAGGCAGGCCCTGTAATAAACAGGCCATTATCAAACTGTCATCCATGCTGTGCAAACCCACTTTAGTTAGAAAAGTGTAGAACTAGAATATAATTCCAAGACTCCTGTTTTATTTTCAACTAAATAAGAAACTGTCATAGCAGAGTCTCATTTAAAGTTATTTTTTTCTCATAACTCAAAATTTTGCTGTGATGGGGGTCTAAGAACAACTACCATCAGCTTTAAATGGCTTTCTGGTATCTTCTTGCAGATTAATGTTTTCTTTGGTTTGTTTGTTTGTTAAACAAAACACAGGAAATACAACAACCATATCAATTTGCTTTGAGTCTGAGAGAAAAATAGGACAACTAATTTTTTTGAGTTCTTAGCTGTCTGCTAAAACTAAAGCTCATCTCATTCTGGAAGGAGGAGATATGTGACATACATCAGTGATGCTTGCTTTCCTCTTGCTGGAGAAAGCCAGGAGAAACAAATAGAGTATAAAATAAAGGGAGGTGAATCACTGTGGTGGGCATCACCAGACTCCTACACAACACAAAAAGTTTGATTTAGCAGAATTATAGGCAATGTATCTGGGACACCTGTTCAGTTCCTGTTTATTTTCTGTTTCTGAAAGATCAATAATTTAAAAACTCCTGCCTTTTTAAAGTTTACTTTTAGAAGTGGTTGAACATATGGTAGAAGCTCCTGTGAGAATGAATATATTACCATGCATAGATAAATGACAAGTGACAGTGGAAAGACTTAAGTTAGAAGGAAATAGAAATTCTCTTCAAATACTTTGCAAATATAGAGGATCCAATCAATTCTCTGCCCAATATTCTGAGCATTCACATCAATCAATTTATGAATTACATTATTTGTAAGTAATTGAAGAATGTGAGGTTCTAAGGAGAGCTAGTCATTATGATACCTTGCAGAAGAAACTGCCCCTAGGGGACAAAGGGAACGAGCTCTAACCATGCAGCACTGAGAAGAATGGTTAGAGCTTGATATCTATCTTTGAATAGCTCGGATTGAAAGGGGCCAATAAAAGTCACCAAGCACAACATTTCCTGTAATAAGCAGGGACATCTTACACTGGATCAGGTTGCTCAGAGCCCCATCCAACCCGATCTTGAATGTTACCAGAGATGGGGCATCCACTTCCTCCCTGGGCAACTTGTTCCAATGTCTCACTACCCTTACAATAAAGAATTTCTTCCTTATAGCTAATCTGAATCTACTCTTTTGTAGTTTAAAACCAGTACCACTTGTTCCTTCACAACTGACTGTACCAAAATTTTCTTCCCATCTTTCTTAGAATCCCCCTTTAAGTATTGTAAGGTCACTTTAAGGTGTCCCTGGAGCCTTCTCTTCTCCAAGCTGAACAATCCCAACTTTCCCAGCCTTTCCTCTTAACCAGTTACCATTCAGATAATGGAAGTCACACAAATAATATATTTTTTAATGGCTATACAGCTTTTCGCCAATGTGTAAAAAAGAAAAAACTTTTTAAATACACAAAACAAGCAAGGGATTGTACATGAAAGGGAAAATGTTCAGAGGGCTGAAACGCTTATATCCATTATAAACTCTGAATTCCTCCTGCTCTCCTCTCCTGTTAGTGGGAAACAAACTGAGAAATCCCAAGCTGAAATGAATAGAGACCACAACCAGAGGTATGAATCAGAGGACCTGAATACCCCTCTGCAAGTGCATTTCTTTCCCCAGCTGTAAAATATCTTCCCAGTTTAAATGCCTATGATGCAGTGAATCATTCCACCTCATTAGGTCTCACATTTAGATGCCACAGAAGTATTTTAGACAGTCACACAGGTGTTAATTATAAATCCTGAATCAGCCCATAATAATGTTTCTGTCAATTAAGTCTTACCTTGTCTGCAGAGCCTGCTTTAGCAGGTAACCCTAGAGCATAACTGCTTGAATGACTAGACAGGGAGAAATAGAGGCTTCCTACATCCTATAACCTTCAGACTCTGAGTTCAGGAACTATTTATAGAGCTTCTGGTTGGGACTAGACATGATGCTCATAGAGATGTTAAGAGAAGGCAGGGCAAACCCAAAAATAGTTATAATTTTCCATTGTGAATCCTTACCTTAGTTGGTGATGCTTATGTCTTAGGATTTGTTTTTGTTGAAGTGATTGGTAACAACTTTTATATTTGTTTGTTTGGATTATCCTTGGATATATTCTGTGGAATAAATACATTAATTTCATTTAGCGTATTTTAGTGTAAAGTTTAAAGCAGCTGTATAGATTTTTCCAGAGTTACTGTTTTGAGGTAGACATATGGAGAAGGGAGATAAGGGCATCCTCTATATGGATGGACTTTCTGTATAAAAGAAGAATGCTGTTTATTTCCAATGCTTATTTCAAAGTAGAATGAATGTTCCCATTTATTTCCATTGACCTGACAGGAAGCCTGATCCTCTACAGAGACTTCCTGACCTGCTTATTCTGGGTGGATATTAGTGTCAGCTTACAAGATAGCATCCCTGTATTCCATTTTGCCAAATAAAAAGCAGAGGGAAGATGTGCATATTGCATCTGCCTTGTTTCTTCAAGTTCTTAACCAAATTATAGGATGATTGCTCATATATTACTTCAGAAACTAGATATTTTAGGGAAAAGAAAGAAAAATTAATGCAAAAAGGATTTATTATGTTAAATTTAGGATTAAACAAATCTGCTTTAATTTATCTTGTTTATGTGTTGTGTCTATTGGTTGGGGCATGTAAGTGAGTGTGTGTTTGATTGTTAATAATTACTCTGTTTAAGACTAGAGGAACTGCTGTCCTTGTATGACGAGCAAAGAAACTTGTCAAACATTCAGCAGGGTACTGTAAAGGACTGAAAAAAAGGAGGGTGCCCAGATGTCTGCCTTGTTAGATATTCTTTCCCCTCCAGAATTTGGATGTATGTAAAATGCTCTTTTGGCTCGTTTTTTTTCACCTATTTTTCAAGTTCAGTTCTCTTCCCTGTAACGTAGTAAGAGCAGAGCACTACGGAATAGTATTGAAATACTATTGAAATAGGAATTGAAAAATTGCTGCTCAATATTGTTTAAATGGGAAAGTCACATTATATGACATTCAGACTACTCTTAGAAGAGGAGTCAAGGTCTGTCTCAAACAAAAGAATCAGAATGCTGAAGAGAGACAGGATGCTTCACTTGCTGCTCCTTGTAATGACAATTTTCTTTTTAAATCAGAAAAAGTAATGTAGTGATCAGAAAGACAGATGTGAAAGAAAACAGTTCCAACTTACTGCAGCTGTGTATTACCCAAGAGATGCCATCAGGAAGCACTGCCTTAGCTGGCAATTAAACTTCCAGTGGGTAGGGGCTAATTGAGAAAGGTGTTACAATGCACATCAAAAGGGTAGATTGATCCCATCAGGTGAAACAGCAAGTGATAAATCAGAATATTTAAGATACATAAAGGAAACTTCTTAGATGTCAGCTGCATTCCTCTGGCAGCTAAACAGAGGGACAGATCCAGAAAAGAAGGAAAATCATGGCAAGGCCAAGACCATGAAATGTCAAATAAATTGAAACATCTGGGCAAGAATCATATAAATATATATATTTCCCATCTTAAAAAGTGAAAAAAATAGTTTTACCAGATCATATCTCTGTGTGTACAGCTGGTATTTACCTGTACTCAAAGTAAACTAAATGTCTAAAGTAATGTATAGATCTTTGTGATGTTATGGATTGTTAAAGAAGTTACTTACATTTGTCTTGCTTAAGTAGCCCAGTTTATAAGTCATTTTTGAGTCTCCTGTTAAGAGACATGGCATACTTGCACACCCCAAAGCCCCCAGAGTGCGTTACAGTGAAGGACTATCTGATGCTGAGAGTGTGTCCTCATCTGTTCTAAGCCGAATTTTTCAGGTTGCATAGAAAAGCCTGCATCTGCAGATGTGTTTTCTTTTTCATTTAAACAGAACGTTTTTTTGTTAATCCTTGCACACCCTTATTCTGCCTTTGTAGTTAAGAAAAATGTAAAGTTGAACATCAAAAGATGGGTTGAGTGGAACATATCTGTACATTCAACACAGTGGCGAGGCTCTGCTTCAAAGGGATGAGGGAAAAGAAAGAGAAACGAAGGTTCGAAACAACCCCTATTACGAACATTTTAGGAAAGACATCCCAACAGTTTTTGTAGAAAGCAGGCACACAAGCACCTATCTGCAAAAAAGAACTCAGCCTCTGGGACCCATCTGGTCACAGATATCTCTGGAACCTTGAATCTAAGGGACAAAGTAGGGCTTTGTTTTGCATTGGGTGACCTGAGTAGAACAAGGGCTGTGATGGGCAGTTTTGGACTCCCTCTTAAATTTAAGTGGATAAATGGGTCATAGAATCATAGAATCAGTAAGGCTGGAAAAGACCTCCAAGATCATTGAGTCCAATCTTTGGCCAGCCACCGCCATATCAACAAAACCGTAGCCCTGTCATTTTCAGACATGTCCTAAATACTTCCAGGGAGAGTGACTCCACCAACCCCCTAGGCAGCTCATTCCAAAGCTTCATAACCCTTTCAGTAAAGAAACTCTTCCTGATGTCCAGCCTGAACCTCACTTGGTGCAGCTGAGACTCTCATCCTGTCACTGGTTGCCTGGGAGAAGAGGCCAATCCCCACCTTGCCACACCCTCCTTTCAGGTAGCTGTAGAGATAAATAAAGTATCAACAAAGTATCAACAGGCCTGTAGTTCCCCAGATCCTCCTTCCAAATCTTCATATAGGTGGACATCACATTGACTAACCTCCAGTCATCTGGGGCCTTCCCAGTTAACCAGGATTGATGATGAATGATGAACAGCGGCTTGGCAAGCTCTTCTGCCAGCTCCCTCAGTACCTTTGGATGAATCCCATCCGGCCACATATTCTTGTGGATGTCTAAGTGGCTCAGCAGGCCTCTTAACTACTCTCTCTTGGATTGCAGGGGCTCTGTTCTGCTCCCTGTCCCTGCCTGCCAGCTCAGGGGGCCAGTTGCCCTGGTCTTTCTCTTAAAGACTGATGCGAAGAAAGCATTAAGTACCTCAGCCTTTTCCTCATCCATCATGTTCCCCTCCATATCCAATAAAGGATGGAGATTTTCCTCAGCCCTCCTTTTGTTATTAATGCATTTATAAAAACACTTTTTATTATATTTTACAGCTGTGGCCATATTTAGTTCTAGCTGAGCTTTCACCTTTCTAATTTTCTGTCTCCATAACCTAAGGAAACCCTTGTACTCTTCTTGAGTTGCCAGCCCTTTCTTCCAAAGTTCATAAGCTCTTTTTTTTCCCCCCGAGTTCCTGCAAAAGGTCCCTGTTCAGCCAGATCTTCTTCCCTGCTGTGTTGTCTTTTGATGAACAGGGACAGCCTGTTCCTTCACCTTTAAGATTTCCTTCTTAAAATATGTCCAGACTTCCTGGACCCCTTTGTTATTAAGGACTGTTTCCCAAGGGACTCTCTGACCCGGTGGTCTGGTTAAGGGTCTAGTTGCTCTAAGCACTGGGCTGTCATGTTAAAGACACATCTGCCTATATGGGAGGTCAGAACCATTAACCACATTTTTGAAAAATCTACAAAACAAACATGAGAGATGAGATAAACATTGAAACACAACATTTGTGAATATTCTTGACATATACAAGGAATAATTCATTTCTGCTATGCCATTTATGGCTTTGCATGAGGTCAGCATTGCATGTTCAGCACCTGGCATATCTTTACTTGTAAAAGCTTAGACTTTTAAGGAATTTAGGTACCTCCAGAGTTAGCTTTCAGCACAATCCAAATGCCCAGGAAAGCCATCTAAATCCCTAGAGAGGGAATAGGCAACTTTAATGACTGGCATTTAGTTCTCAGTTAATCAAGTTCTCATAATTTAGCACCAAGTAGTCATTACAGCACTGCTATTAAAGAAGGGTCATTTAAAAAATAACATTACCAGATGCTTATGATCAAATATTTTATCAAATTAATATGATGAAATTTTAAAAAATCACAAATTATATTGATAAAGGTGAAAGTTATTTTCTCGCATTTTGACTTTACTGGATTTTAAATCAGAAATCCCATACAACAAATATTTTAAATGGATTTAAAACTCCATTTCTCAGAATGTCATTCTGAATGAAGAACTGTCAACTTTTCTGATTTTACTGGAGCCCATGGTGATCTATTCTTGGTTGTACATCATTTAAAGTTTTTCAGTTACGTGGAAGACATAAAATCATTACTGATAAAATTTATTGTTGACAAAGATTGATGGAGTGGTTATTATAACGAAGAATACAGATCACTAATGTAGAAAGCTGGATCACCTTGTAAACTGGGCCCAGTCCATAAGATTCTGTCTCCCTCCCTGTAAGATAATAAATACATCTGGGAGCAAAGAATGTAGATTGGGCATTCAATATGAAACTTAGAAAGAAAGTGAGCCTGAGAGAGATCCTAATGGAGAGTCAGCTGGATGTGAGGTCCAGAGTAGCACTCTGGTTTATAGGGATTACATATAGAGAGCTGAATGCTGAGTAGTACTGGGAAGTATCTAATAGCACTATCAGTGAGCATGACTGCTGTTGGTGAGATGGGATGTGTGCCCAGCTCTGGTGCATGCCTTTTATAAAAAGAAAATTGATAAATGGGATATGTTCCAGAGAAGAAAGAAAGCAATTAAAACCAAAGTTAAACGGATATTAAAGCATAGGATATTCAAGAATGCCACCATTCATAGGTCAGTGTTTCTTACACTCTCTACCTCAGGCAACTTTCCTTTTACCATAACTTCCTTTGAATTACAGCAATTTCCTTTAAATCTTTCTTTGTCTTACATCTAGGCTCTTCAGAGTCTTTTCCCACCAACTTTACTTCAGTAGCCCTGTAGTTGTTTTCCCAGATTATTAATTATTCAAACAAAGACTTTCTGGAGACCAGGTAAGAAAAGCCCTTTCCCAGCAGCAAGACCTTGGTTCTAGTCTTAGTCCCGTGCCAGGTCCCATAGTCGGAGGACACATTCTGCCAACATACTTACCTCTTTCTTAGCCTAAAAGGTACAGTGGCCTGCAAGACTAGCACCTGGGACATAGTATGAAAAGTAGATATAAAATTAACGTAGGTGTGCCCTAAAAGATCAGAAGACATGTTTCAGAGCATTCAATTAGCCTAATGCGTTTCATTTATGAATCTTCGGTATACGTGTATATTTCTGATATATTTTTGTTTGCAGTGTTTTCAAAAAAAGTGGGTCAGAATAGCTTTCCCTTGCAAAATAAAATGTACAAGATAGAGAGTAGATCCAAACTATCTCTACTGATGTCGCAGGGAACACGAATCTCATTTCGCCTGTGTGTAATAAAGCTATAAGCACAAACTCTCCCAAAGTGCACCCTAACACAGAGGATCTGTCCAAATACTAAGGGGTTTGGGGTGGGAGGGTGGAAAGTTACAAATAACCAATGGTTTAAAAAATACTTTCTTTTTATTAAGTGCAGTTGTCAAAGATATTCAGGTATCTGACTACTGGCTGAAATGTGAAGTCATACGGACAGACAAAATGTAGCAAATTCTGAGAATGTATCTGCAGCAAATTATTCCAGTTGAATTGATTTTCAGCTGTTATCCTGAGAGCAAATCTCTGGAAAGAATGGGCTAAGGCTACTACAACTATAAAGAAGAAGCGATAAATCCTCTTTAACATGATTAGAAGCTTCTTGCTTTTCAGTCCATCAAAAGCCCTTTGTAATACCCACACAAGAAAACAGAGAATAACAATTAGGATACCAGTAAGACCTGTGGTGTTATATTGTACTGCAACTTGTACTGGGCCTTTGAGTGAAAGTATCCTTTTGAGAAAAGACAGAGAACAGAAGCTGAGGACTGCTCCATGTTCACACAAGGTGAGGCTTCAGGTGTAAGAAAGAAGACTATGTGCTCTGTGTGCAGCATTTTGCTTAGCCTATCCTAAGAACCTGATGCTATTTCAGCTTTAAATTGGAGTTCCTTTCTGACTTACTAAAATTGGATCATCACTTTCTCTATATTAACTTGTCACTGTTATTTTATTCAATTTTAAACCCAGGGCTTCGTTCAGTTATCTTTTGTACACTTATTGATTTTATTGTAAGAGTTGGAGGAGGGCTTCGATACATAAGAAAAATCCATCTACCTTACCCTTTTTGTAAACCACTGTCTCACTATATCCTAACGAGGAGATTTTTCTTTTCTTCCAGAACGCATGCATGGTTATTCCATCTTCCTGAATGTGCTCTCAAGTTGGTTTGTTTATCTTCTCTTAAAGCAACAGCTGGTAAATTCTGGAAGAGAGACCTGTAATTAGGAAGAGAATCAGTACAAAAGATTCTAAACAGAAAATGACCACATCGCTCCTTCAGCAGTTTTGTGATGAAAAAATGAGAACTTTGGAAAAGAAAACAATCTGGATTGGTCCCAGTATTGGTATACAAACCTACCTACCAAGAAATTTAAGCAGTGAATAGAGCATCATGTTACACTTGGGTCTGTCAAATACTTGAGTAAAGCCATTGTGTCTGAAAACCAAATTTGCACTGCTTATGAATCCAGGATGCAAACTTGAATTTTCAAAACAAACCCATGGCAACAGAATGTCTCCTCCAGATGGCAAGAAAATGCCTTTAATTCTGTCTCACAGATAAAGTACAGAACTCTAGCCATGTTTGTTACTAAAAGAGATTGTTCCTTTCTGGAACGGCAGGCTGGAAAGAGATTTATTTTCTGTAACTGTGGATGAAATTCTGGACTTAAATTCAGTAGATTCTTGTCATTGGTTTGAGTAGAGTGAGAACTTGACAAGTCATACTGTAAAAGAAGGAGTATATATGTGTATGTGCTGAATACAAGTATATAAGAGTATAGACTGAAAAGAACTCGCATCTTCCTTTTACAGGGGAAATGAAATGCACAATAAAAATCAATTAACCTGAAACTGAAGAGAGCTGCTCTGACTCATAGTTGGAAATACGAATATTGTTTGGCTTTGGCTCAAAGGAAGAAGGCACATATAAACATTTCTTCAAGTCTCTTTAAAATATAAACATTGAAAAAACTAATGTTTTTTATAAGAAAACTAGGTCTGCATGTATAGGAAGAACTGGGTCTGCTATGCGATCTGTAGTTGTGAAAATGTGCAGGTAGGAATGCATTGCTTATTTCTCCCATAAGATGTTGTCTTGCTGAAAGTGAAGACTGAGGGAAGGAGCACTTATTAGAAGGAGGGATAGGCAAACTTGTTTTGGAAAAGATCAGAACAAACTGTGTTTTCGTAGCTGTATAAACTGTACAGAGTGGGATGTGCAGCACCAAACGTTGAGCAGGGAGATTACAAATATGTGCAGTAGGAAAAGTGTTAAAAAAAAAAGGGAAGAAAAGGCTGTAGCTCTCTCTCATCTTCCCCAGAGCTGAGTACCTCTCTCCGAGTGTTAGGACAGCAGTCAGTAAGTGTGAAAGTAGGTGACCTAAGGACCTAAGACTTGAGCTTTTATCAATACAGCTGTGTGTAACCTAGGCTTTTCACTTCCAAGATGAGCACCTAAACACTTGACCTTCACACACACTTTACACTTTCTCTGCAGAAAGTGTGCCATTCACTACAAAGTCATGCGTGAAGCCAGCAAGGCAGTCCAAATGATTGTAGTATTATTCTAATTATGAGGAAAACCTTCCTGCAAGAGAAGGAAAAAGCAATGTAAACTTTTACATTGCATTACAAAGCATTTTGTGTACCTAAATTCCTACCTTTATCATGCTCTGCTGTTTCTGTCTTAATGTGTTTCTGGTACTGAGGGAGATAAAGCCTTTGGGCTCTTTCAGTGCTTCATCCCTGTAAGTTTAGGAGTCAAATGTATACTGCACTTCTTGCCTAGTTCTTTAAAATATTTTTAGCTGTTGTTTTTACAGCTGTGCACGATAACACAACACTGCGTATCAAAATAAATGAGAAAAGGAAAAGGAAAATTGCACTTCTTTGTAGTGGAGTGAACTGTTTCTTGTTAGGGAAGCAGAATGTACCACCTGCTGCATGAAGGGTGGTTACAAATAGCAATACATACACATATTCAGACCTTCCCACACACAACCTCATTCGCCCACACACTCTGGCTGCTCAGTAAGTAATTGCACTTCATTAAATTCACCTCCAACAACTTAACCAAATCCTGTTTTTCTTCCTCAAACCAATTTTCTCTATATTTTATAGTAATTTGGCTTTCATAAGACTCAGAATCTGTGCTTGTTTATTTACCGTGGAATGTTACAACAGAAATAATGCAAACTCTGTGAATACAGAAAAAGACAGATACTGGATGGGTGAGAAATTTTCAAATTTCGTGATATGTATATATTTATGTAAATTTGGAATTTATTGTGACATTATTTAAGGGTTCTGTGAAGCCTTTAGCAGTCAAATACAGAAGTGATTATTGCTTATTAAATGTGCCAACAAGTTCTATTTTGAACATCAGGAAAGGTTTTCAGAACAGATCTCTTCTAATGAATTAATTGTGACAGAAACACAGCCAGATCCACAAGCAGATTCTTTGCGATAGCATGACATGTTACCACACAAAACATTTATGTGTCAAGCACCTAATGAAATTCATTAATTGAAGCTCAGCATTTAAGTCCTTGGGGTTATTCCTAGTGTGCCTAGTAATGAGGATTCACAGCAGCCGAGAGGCTAAGCCAGATGACATCGCAGCCAGCCTGTGGGAAATACTGCAATGCTGTAGCAACACAAATGTAGCAATGCTTATCCTGAGGTACTACGGGGAAAGGTGATTTAATTTTGAAACAAAACGTGTTTCATCCATTCACACTCACGTGGTATGTACCAGATATTAAAAACCACTAAACCCTATGTGTCCAAGTAGACCATTTAGTATCCAAGGCTTTTGTATTGAGGAGATGTGAGCAGGATTACTTGTCATGACATAGAAAGTAAAGGGCCCTGTCCTCCTCATATTTCCTTGTATTGTCTCGTGCTGGTTTTCGATAGCTTTTTTGTCATGGTTTCTAGGGTTCAACTCATGGGGGAATTTGCACATGTCAGTGCTTGAGGCAGCAGAAAGTGAGAAGATATCAGGGCAAGTTACTGGATAAAGTTACTGGATAAGACCAGTTAGTGACCAGTTACTGGATCCACAGAGCACGTGTGCATGTGTGTGTGAGTCTGCATCAGCAGCTGGAGTAAGGCTGCAAGCCTTGGGACTCCTATGTCTAGCTCCTCCTGGACAGAATGGGATCCAGGCGCCAGTTCCAGTGCAGACTGTCTAGGCCAGTTACTGGAGGGATTCATATCATATATATTTAAATATTTCTGCTAAGTTGTTTTTATCTTGATGGATGGGAGAGGGTAATTGGTGGAGGTGCAAAACACTTGACACTGTCTAACATTACATCTTTGTCTCTCAAGTGGAGATGTAGATTTGATGAATAGATTACTCATTGAATAAGTTATTGTCTAGACAGTCACATTCAGAGAGTTGTGGTCATGGGCTCAATGTCCAAGTGGAAAGCAGTGACAGGTGGCATTCCTCAGGGGTTGGTGTTGGGGTTGGTGCTTTCTAATATCTTTATCCATGAAATGGACAGCAATATCGAGTGCACCCTCAACAAGTTTGTCAATGAGACCAAGCTGTGTAGCGCTGTTAACATGCTGGAGGGAAGGGATGCACCCAGGGTGGACCTGTGAGAACCTCATGACACTCAACAAGGCCAAGTGCAAGGTCCTGCACCTGAGTTGCCTGCCAGCACAGGTACAGTCTGGAGAGAAAATGGATTGAGACTGGCTCCGGGGAGAAAGACGTGGGAGTGTTTGTGGACAAAAAGCTCAATTTGAATTGGCAATGCATGTTTGCAACACAGAAACTAACCACATCCTGGGCTGCATCAAAAGAGGCATGACCAGCAAGTCAAAGGAGGTGATTCTCCCCCTCTACTGTACTCCTGTGAGACCTCACCTGGGGTACTGTGTCCAGCCCTGGTGTCCCCAACACAAGAAAGATGTGGACCTGTTGGAGCAAGTCCAGAGGAGGGCCATGAAATTGATAAAAGGGCTGGAGCATCTCTGCTACAAAAACAGACTCAGAGAGTTGAGGCTGTTCAGCATGGAGAAGAGCAGGCTCTGATGAGAAATTATAGTAGCCTTCCAGTACATAAAGTGGGCTCACAAAAAGTCTGGAGAGGGATTTCTTATGAGGACATGTAAGAGAAGGGGAATGGCCTTAATCTGAAGGAGAACAGATTTAGATTGGCTATTAGGAAGCAATTCTTTAAGGGTGGTGAGGTACTGGAACAGGTTGCCCAGAGACTCTGTGGACGCCCCATTCCTGGAGGTGTTTGAGACCAGTCTGGATTACTCAGACCTCTGAGTAATCTGGTCTAGTGAAAGGTTCCCTGGCCACAATAAGGAGATTAGAGCTAGATGATCTTTAAGGTCCCTTCCAATCCAAACCACTCCATGATTCTATGATTCTATGCTTTTTCCTTTGTTCTTCCTGGCAGTGATACCAGTGAGATTTTCATGTGCAAAATGCGCATGATTGATGCTGCTATTAACTCAAATTTTCTAGCAAGATTAATTACCTCAGTTGCTCAGTACACGGCATTCTAAAGAAATACCATTTTAGGAAGTGCACAGTACCTGCCATATAAAATTCATAAACCTTTAAGCACTCTTTAGCTGGACAGATGAATATTGTGACACACAAAATTATTAATTGTGTTTAAAAATGTGCACCAATATTTATGTAATGCAATAAGATGGTATAACAGTCTGTGAAAGTGAAAAATGGTTTCTGCCTTGAGGAGTTCATAGTTTAAACTTAGAGCTGACAACATAAGTGATTGCAAACATGAGAGTTACAATAATAGGAAAGTTGCACTTGCTATAGTCTTCCTTTCTTGTTTACTCTTGTTTCTGTCTCAGGGAACAGTTTGTAATTACTTAACTGATGTGAACTGAAAGTTTCTCTGTGGTGAAGCAGTCACATAGAGTAAGTATGTGGAAATGAGAAGTTATAATAAAGAGATAGGGGAAACACAGGACAAGTGGAAGGTAAAGAGTATAAAATAATTGTGTGGTTGCAGAAACAGTCATGAAGAACAAGCTGGAAAGGAAGAAGAAAAGAAATAGATAAAGAAGCGGAGAAGACTTGCTACAGAACATCCATAAAACTAGATAAACAATGCCAAACTATTTGTTATATATTCAAGACGAAGATGCTGAAAATTTCAATATGATATATATTGTGAGGACTTTGGGACAATCCCCTTAGGAAGGGGGTAGGATAAGCCAGAGTGGGTTTTCAGCAACCCAATTCAGTTACTATTGCTGTTGGAGTAGAGAAACCCGTAGAGGAAGCTACAGCTTTCTGTGTGCCTGGCTTGTAGATTTCGTGCAGTTCTGTGATCACACAGGGGCCCTCCAGGGCAATGGTCTCCAAACTTTTTTGATTGTACACCCCTATCTGTAAAAAAGTTTTGAGCACACACTGTCAATGTATTTTGTACGTATTTCTTCACAAAGTATATACATTTACTACTGTGATATTTTATATGTCCTTTATAAAACATAAAAAACTCTTGGAAATTAAGAAAAAAAAAAAAAGAGACGAGGTAAAGATGATATTTTAAATTTTTTATTTATTAATGTTGCTAAAACCATTTTCTTCCCTATCCCCAGTGGACTGTGAACCTGTGGGGTGCAGGCACCCCAATTTGAAGACTGCAGCTCTGGGGTACCCTTAACAAGCTGAAGTTATATGACAGTAATACACATTTCTGGGCTGAGTTATTGAGAGTTCTTTACTCAAAAAGACATTTTCTCTTCTGGAAGTATTTTTCAGTATTATCAGTAGAACAGAGAAAGACAGCAGAAGAGAGAAATTGATCTACAAGAATAGAAATGTTAATTCAGTGGATTTGATTTCTTGGAAAAACTTCCTCATGGATTTAAATGTGTCTACAACAAAAAGTGAGGGTTCTGAGATTAAAAAGGCATTCAAAACTAGTGAGTAAAATCAGAGAACCTTTTTAGTTAAATCCAGGTTTGAGCTGAAGACTGACGCTACTACAGATGGCTAGATTCCTAATATGAACTATCTTTTCTTGGTAGTAATTAATGACTCTGCTGTAGCTTCCTGTGATTTATGGTCAAGATGAATCTACCTACTGTGGAAAGATTTGTATATATTCTGTAATATAAGTTTTTTAATCAGAAAAATGCAATAAACTTATCTATTTCAGAGACATACGTAGTTCTTTATCTGTGAGTAACCAGTCTATGATAATAGGGAAATTTATTTGTAGAAATACTTCTGTGTTCTAGCTATATGCTGAGAAAGTTTATTTTTAAACAGTCTAGACAAAAATATGAAAAAATGTAATGAGAAAGATAGCAGAAAACGTCTTTAAAGTCTCACCATATACTTTATCTTCCAAATGAAATCTGTTATATGTGGTCTGTACGGACAGTATCAAAAATGCTAGTTAATGAATGATACCATTGTCAACTAAAACTTTAAATGAGATGCACAATTTGCTTCATTTAGATTAAAAAGTAAGTTTGGATTCCATACACAATTCAGCATGTGACAGATCAAAGAGAGAGTGCAGCCTTTTACACAGCATGTAGAAGATTAACTTTTTTTTTTTTTTTTTTTTAAATTATGCAAAGTATATCCTGGCTGACCCTCTGTTCCTGTAAAAAGAAAATAAAAGGCAAATAAAACTCACTAGACCATTGGAAAAAATTCACCAAAAACCAAATTTAAATTATTTTTAGGTTATTTTGACAGGACAAATTATTTTTGTCAAACTTACAGTTTAAAATGTAAAATTACTATGTAACAATGAATGGCTTGGAAACAGTTATGCTTGACAAACTAAACAGTGAAGGCTATGATTCAAGGTTATAAAAAAGCGTTCTCTTGATTTCAGTCACTGGCATGGGAATAATATCTGGAATTTAATAGCTGGAAAAAAAAATTAAATCAGGAGTAAAATTTTAGTCCTATTACAATAATAGCCAGATACAACATCCTGCAGATCTCAATAAATATAAGATCAATCTCACATACTTTTCTAATACAGTTCCTATAAGTATATATATATTTATACATACTGGTTTTATGCATATTTAATCTGTACTAGTTCACAGCCATATAATCTGGAATAGATGTGGGTTTGCTACTTTGCATTTTCTCTAACCAGTCTTCTGTGACACTAGGAAAACACATTTCTTTGTAATTTTTATTACTTTCTAAAAATCAGGCAGTGCATTACTATTTTAATAGGTTTGTGTATATTGATACGTCTTTTGGAATTGTCTTTAAAAAGTGTTGTAAAAAAGGAAAATATCAATATTTAATCTCATCATATTTAGGACTGATGTTTTATATCACTGTAACTCCTCGTTAACAGATTTTGCAAATTAGTCTATTGTACAACAGGATATGAATGTTTCCTGCTTTCGTCTTTCATTAATGATAGATAATTACTGCAGGAAAAATCACACAATAATCAAGCTAATCAGCAAGATGGATTTTCATACGGTAGACTACAAAATTTGCTACCCTTTGTGATGCTAGCATGTAATAAAAATTCCTATGCTTCTCTATGATAAAAAACAATAATATCTCTCCCACAAGTATTTTTTTGGTTCTTATAAGAACAGTAGAGCAGCAGTTCAGGTACAGTCAGGTTTCTCTAACCATTACACATGATTTAGAAAAGTACGAGAAGAAGATAATGATATAGCAATATTTCTTTTGTAAATATTCCAAGGTCTAGCAATCAGCTGCACAAGGAATCATAGAGTTATTAAGGTTGGAAAAAACCTCCATGATCATTGAGTACAACCTTTGGCCGATCACCACCGTACAGACTAAACCATAGCATTAAGTGTCATGTCTAATCATTTCTTAAAGACCTCCAGGGACAGTGACTCCACCACCTCCCTGGGCAGCCCAGTCCAATGTCTGACAACCCTTTCAGTGAAGAAATTCATCCTGATGTCCAATGTCGACCTCCCCTGGTGAGCGTTGAGGCCGTATCCTCTTGTCCTATTGCTAGTTGCCAGAGCAAGGAGACCGATCCCCACCTGACAACATCCTCCTCTCAGGTAGTTGCAGAGAGTGATAAGGTCCCCCTTGAGCCTCCTTTTGTTGAGGCTAAACAACCTCAGATCTCTCAGCTGCTCCTCATGTGACTCACTCTCTAGGTGTGAACTCACCAGCTTTATTGCCTTTTTCTGGACATGCTCCATATGACCCAAGGTCGAATTTCTTGTTTAAGATTCTTGATGAACTTCTCTTCTATTTTCCTATGACTTTTCTTTTTAATACTAAGAAGATTTTCTTGGAATTCCTGAAGTATCTCAATGATGAACAGGAAAACATATTTACGGAAACAAATTTTGAGTGGAAAAGAAGAGTCACAAGAGTAGAGGAAGAGGACAAGTAGCTACAGACAGTCAAATGGGACCTCTTTGTGGAACAAGCTTAGTGAAAGGCTTGTGACAGTTCTCTGGCACTGAAGCCAGCTGGCAGAACACAGTCCGCAGTTTATTATTACACAATACTAAACTCTTTTACCATTCAAAACAAACTGCATGAAATTACCTATGAGGAATGGATTCTGGTCTATATAAATTAATGATTCC
Organism: Cnemophilus loriae; assembly: GCA_013397755.1. NCBI lineage: Eukaryota > Metazoa > Chordata > Aves > Passeriformes > Corvidae > Cnemophilus > Cnemophilus loriae. Next base: position 403,936 of record VZTF01006535.1, on the reverse strand, counting down.
AATTTAAATACTGTTTGAGACAGTGTTTTGACTTGGGCCAAACTCACACTAAGCGCCATACTAGAAATTTGAAAATATACAAACAGTTTCACAGCTGATTAAACTTTCATGCCCAAAAGTCTTGTCTGGCAATATTGAATTATTTATGAAAGGTGAAACCTTTCTCAGGGTGTCTGAAGTTCTGCAGAGCTGTGTTAGACTAGAATTAAACAATCCTTTCAACATGTCAGTTGCTGTTCTAAAAAACTTGTAATCTTGAGGAGAGAGTCTCAAATTACAGGAGGAAATTTCTTTATCTTAGGAGAAGCTTTACTCTCTCTGTTAGAAGTCAGTTGTGCCTATTAAAGAGATGACAAAACAGAACTGAGCCTTAAGGAGAAAATAATTGCCCATTATAATACACAGAATGGCATGGGAAGATATTGATTAGCCATTCAAACATGGTTACATCTATTCTCATCAGGATCTTCAGAGATGTCACAGAATTTTTGTTGCCAATGGCACTGAAGGAGGTTGATCCATCCTTGTGAAAAAGTCAGGCCGATCTTTCTCTCTCCTCTAAAGGAGATCATTAGCTATAGTAATTGTCCTGATTGCTTAGGTAAGCTAGCCTTCTCCATTTGTTCTTCTCCTGTAGAAGATAAGAATTTAGATCCTAATTTCTGCTGAACACAAATGTTCCCAACTCAGCATTAATGAAATATTTAAGAAAAACAATGCAATCAAGACACATTCATTCTTCTAAAATAGGCAAGGAGTCTTTCCAACTGATGAGCTTAGTGGAAACTTCCTGATTAATTAGGTCAGATAGATTAAAAACTGAAACTTTACTTTTGTCTTCAGACTGCAACTCATTCCAAAATTACATCTTATAAATGAAATAATATTATTTAACTATTTTCAGGAAATTTTTAATGCTATGAAAATTTTTCTTCTCCCTGGATTGTTCCATTTTTTTTTTTGTTTTTCTAGCAACTGGTCAGAATTACTACGTTGTTCTATTCAAGACTGCCAAGACACTGCAGCTTATAATGATGTTTCTTTACAGTACAACACTGCTGTGTTTGATACCTAGTAGATGGTGTATGAAGAAGAGAAAATCCTACTCCTGGTTTCTTAGGAAGTGTAATGAATTCAGTGTTCACAGACCGCTGTACCTGGGTGGATGGCAACGTTGCTCATTGCAAGATCAAACCTTTATCATGCCTATTCTTGAAGTCAATGAAACTTCAAATCAATATATGGATTTTCTGAGGTGAATCCCCTTGAATGACTGGCACATAATATTATGTATAACTTTGAATGTACAGTTGCAAATAACCTTGTACTGAAAATTACATTTCAGTGGCTTGCTTACCGATTATGGTTCATCAAATCCTAATACATTTAAAGTGATATAATAATGAGAAATCAGTGGAAGGCTTTTAGCATATTCTACTTTTGTTAAGGAATGTCAATAGGCAGAAAAATAGTATAGAACACTTTGAATCAGTAACTCTCATTATTCACTGCCTATTTCTAGTCTCTCTATGACTTCTGTTTTTCCCTTGAAAGTATCCTAATTGATACAAGTTTAACCACCCTCAATATTAAAAACGTCTCTGTTGATGTAAGACTGAATGTATTCTTTGAGCACTAATATCTATCAACTTTTGCAGTCAATTTATTCAATGTCATACATCTCATAACCAGTCTAACTTTCCGTGACTGGCATCTGAAACACTTGCAACTGACTGCAAGAGAATTGCAAGTAGTGTTGTGCTTTCATTCGCACTGACATTGCACTTACAATCTTGTATATTGTGTTAAGGTTAGGCCCTAGCCTGAGATCAGGCTAACAAAAAAAAAGATGAGAAACTACGGGACAAACATGACAAATGACATCACAGCAAGGCCGTTTAGCTCCTGGTGCTACCCAAGGTGATGTAGACAGGTTATCCTGTTTGAATAACCATTGCTGAGTGGTGGCGTCAGGAAAGCAGTATAATGACCTACTGAGGAGACAATAAAGGATGAAGGATCCTAAGTTGCCAAGAGTTTATTAATTTCTGGTCTCTTTGTGACACATAACTTATATAAAAGTAGCAGAATGGGAGAATCTGCCCCAGGAGGAGACTCTAGATGCAGCCCTATGACCACATTTGTCAGAGTTAGGTTCTACTTACGCTTTTGCTTTATTTTACTGTTATCTTCAAACAGCCTGTTACTTGCAAAGTTTTTTCACTGCTAAAACACAGGATGTTTCATGCTGTTCATAAACTCATATTGTAGCAGCAATTATAGCTGAAGAGAGAACACCTAAGGTGTTTGACCTTATCCAGAATTATTTTATTGACTAATACATTAATATTTCATGGTGATCCTACTTAGTGATTACATAAGGAACATTATACTTAACACTTCAATTCTGTAGCCCATTTGTAAGGCACTATTTCAGCATGTTTGTCGTATTATAGAAAAGTTCATCTATTGAGTCTTGCCTCAGAGTAATTTTGCAATAACGTTCTGTAAGAGCCCAGTAATTTATCCTGTGTGGAGACATTTTTTCTGTGTTGAAGGAAATACTGAAAAGATTATAATTATATTTTGACTTTTTGGCCAAACATAACTGTAATTTTTGGAAAATTATAGTTTCCTCTTTTATATTTATAGGTTTCGATATTTACAGGCATTATGTCTGTATCTGAAAGCCATTTACCTACGTTCTAATACACACTATCACTATTCTATGAGGTCTGTGTATGGCAAAATACTAAATACTGTGTGTCTGATCCTGAAGAGGACTTATATGCAACAAGAAAACAATATGAAGCCCTTGAGGACTGCATTCATGCCTTAAAAGATTGATCTACCACAATAATAAAATCAAACCAGAAATCTTGAGTATTTAGACAAACGTCTTCAAGATCTGTAGTATGTACATCAAAGAGTTTGGCCTAAACTTGTCTTTACTTATTTTGCATGAGAACTCGGCCCCACAGCAGAGTGCACTCCTATAGTCTCAAAGGGACTCAGGCAATTAACACTTTATACCAACTGTCTGGAGTACTTTTATCTCTTCTGTGCTCTCAATATCTCTGCCTTTGCTTGCTGTACTTTATGCAATACCAGTCTGTTTGCTCCCTTGACAGTTTTAGCATGATCCTTTTCACAGCAAAATGATATTTTTTCCCCGCCTTTCCAGCAGTTAACTTGAAAATAATTTACTTCACAGACTGTTTACAGTTCTTGATAGACTGTTTGCAGAGCTTTCCATCAGCAGGCATTAACTCAGGTAGGAACACTAGCTTACTCATGTGAGGAACTGACTGCCATTCTCAGGATATGGATACCTTCTTCAAAGTTTGCCTGTATCTAAAGGAATGTGGCTGTTGCCACTGCAAAGCAAACATTTTACTTACTGAAAAATTCTCAGGTATAATTTAGCTGTTCTATATTCATTAGCCTTGAATCTCAAGAGACTAACAGTCATATGGCAAGTTCTGTGCAAAAAGATATGTAAGATTGAGAATGTGTAGATAGAGCTTTGGTTGCTGTGCAAGATTTTGCAGTTCACCTCTTTATCAGCATTATCTTTATGCTAATAATAGTTTCGATAATACAATTAATAGTTTATATATTTATACAATATTTAATACCATTAACTATTACATAGTTAATGAAAGATGAGTGCTATGTGAGATGAATGATGTACATGTCAAGTCCCAAATTCATCCAGTTAATCTTCTAAAGTAGTGTATAAAATTGTGTCTGGCATTCTCACTTTCTTAAGGAAAAGGATAGAATGCTTACATTTTTAAAAAGCAAGATCCACCTCTACTTACTTGAACCTGTGGTGCTTTATGTATTTTCATATATGCTCCTTTCTACCTGGCCTTAACGTTGGCAACCACCCTTCACACATTTGTAAGAACATGGAGTTCATATAAAGCTTATTTGTCTCAAACTATTTGCACGTTCAAACATGCACATCTATATACTATGCTTTCAAGGATCAGTGCATCCAAAGGTAGTGCTGGCTGAAGTTTACACAGCAGATGAGAGGTGGGTGAGGCACATACAAAACTTTCCTAAGACTGGAAACTTTTGTTCCAGGTCTTGGAAAGTGATAGCAATGTGTAAGAAGGAGGTATAAGGAAAACCAAGGCACAGTTAGAAATGCACCAAGTAAAACCTGTTTGACCACTGGTATTACATATTGATTATGAATAACATAAAACTTTTACTGCTGTTAAGAATTATGAAAAATATAGGGTTTCTTTACTATTAGGCCCTCCCCAGCTTTTTCCTTCAGAGAAAAGCGATAAAAAGGACAAATGGGCTAGAGAGATTAATTTATTAGGGAGTAACAAAAGACTTATATATGCGCAGCTTGGCTAAATAATGATTAAGGGAATAACACTAACACTATAAAATGCTGCTTAGCAAACAATCCTGTAAGTGCAAAGCATGGAGCTAGATGTATTATTACTTATTAATTGTGTTGCAGTTGTGCTTAGTGGACCCTGCTATGTTAGCTGCGACTCAAGCATCCAGTAGGAAACAGTGCCTAGATAGCTTACAGTGGGAGCAAGGAGGAGGAGGAAATATCTTGCAACAGGCTTACACAGCATGGGAGAAACTAAGCTGGCAGTAGAAGTCCAGAGTTTTATTCAAGACAGCTCAGTTTAGCAGTTTTACTGGTAATTTCTCTGGAACACAGCTCTGCTTCTGTTTCAAAGGGCATAACAAGAGTATTATTTCAGAGATGCGGTCAGGTTCTCACTGTGTTGGGCTTAGTTCTGTTATAACTGTAAAGAATCCTGTAACACTCCTTTGCAAAAGGATAAACTAACCATCCAACTAACAGGGTACAGATGCTATTAGATGAGCAACATGCTCATTATCCATGCTCATCAAGTAAGTAGCAAAGTACAACTAACACAGATCCAGATATGCATTATTATAGGTTTTCATGGCAAAGTGTTTTAGAAGTGAAAGTGTTTTCATTTTCAGGCCCACAGCCCTTTCCACAGTGCAACCAAAGTCTCAGATGCTTACATACAATGAAATTTAAGCGTTTTTGAACACCTCACCTTCCAGTTGTTCTGATTCACATAAAATTAAGTTTGCGGTGCTTATCATAGAACCTCCTGTTAAATCCAGTCCCATCTGTACTTCATGCTGGCTCATCGCCATGGTGAAACTTGACTTCCAACACAGCCAAAACCCCTTTGTTTCAGGCCCTTTGATAGTCAGGAGCCGTCATGTGCAGAAGAAAGTCCAGGTCTGGAGCATTGTCAAGATGGCCACAAAGCCAACATGGAGTCGCTGTGCGGAATGGGGGAGCAGCCCTTGGTATCCACTGCTGTGGGCACCATTTTCTTCCACAGCACAGTGCCTTGGGTGTCCCAGAAGATCAGAACCAAAAAGGAAGGATTTGACAGTTACATGTTTGCCTGTGGGTTGATAGGTGACACAGGAACAAGCACTTTATCTGAAACAACACTTTCCATGCACATTCTCTTTGCAGACCAATCCAACACAGGCAGGCTTAGAGCTTAAGACTTTGTCCTTGCAATTAGGCCTTATTGTCCCCAAAGATATATGTCATAACCTTTCCTAAAGAAGTAATAGAGGGCTTGCCTGCTGCTAATCTGAGAAAATATGTTTTCATGGTACAGAAAATTCAGAAGTAATTTCTGTTCAGAGCAGAAAGAATACTTTAATTTCTCCGTAAGACAGATGTGCACAGAGCCTTAGAGTAAATGCCAGTACCATCCAGATGACATGTCACCCTACTCAGATGGAAAATTGCTACTTAATACTGGCTATGGGCAGAGTTGTGTAAAAATACCATAAAATTTCAGATTAAAAAATATTGGAAAATTCGTTTAAATTACCAGTTACTACTTCATTGTTTCTTGGAGTCTGAAGGAAAAAGACATCTGAGAAAATTAGCAGAGCTTACTACTATAACTAAACAGGACTCTACATTCAGAAGTTTTCAATTCATGAGGAATATTTTCTTGCTTTTAAATGCACTAAGTATAAATACTGCCGAAGAAAGCTGCAGCTTGTATTTTTTTCTTCTGGCAGGTACCTTGATTACTGCCTCTCAGTTTTCTTCTAAAAAAATAAAGGAAACTATATTGCATAAGAATGATATGTATATAAGAACATCTATTATTTCCTGGAAGGTAATGTTTTGAGATTAGTTCAGATCTAGATTTAAGACTGTTCCGAGAGAACTGTGTGTGTTGTTTAACAGGAGCTTTGGAGGAGAGAACATGTATATTCCTCTATTCACTGTTTTTTCTATGCTGGATTAAATCTCTAACCTATCATGGAAATAAATAGAGATCATTCAAAAGCATTTAGAAACTGTGTTCAAAGGCCTATACAAGAAGAATAAATATTTTGCTTCTAACCCTGTTGACACAGTCAACACCTACAGTGAATATTAAAGTATTTTCCTAGCCCTTCCCAAAAGTAACACCCAGAGAAACAGAGTTTCTAGGAACTTCAGTCCAGACTCACTCTGATTCATTTCTTCGAAATAAAAGAGGATCCTCTCATAGTGGCAGTGAATGAAACGAAGCTGTTGCAATGCTGCGAACAAGAGTCCCCAGGTGCTCCTCAGCTTCAAGGCACATTGCTGTTTACAGCAGCCTCTCATTTCCAGGGATGGAAACACACATTGTGTAAACGTGTTGATTATGCAGTGAGGCTCCAGTGTGCGGCTAGGGACAGCAGCTCCTTCCTCCCCTCTCTCCGTGCCCTGCAGTCCAGCAGACAGTGCAGCTTGTTCCTGCTCCCCACCTTGCTCCCCTAATCCTTCCCACACTGTTGACTGCTGCTTCTGCCACCCTCCTCCAAAGCTGGAGGTCTTCCTCCAAATACATCCCAGGCATCCTGATCTATAACTCTGGCAAACCTTTTCACTTCGTCAGTACAGAAGAGTACCCCTAAATAATTCTCCCTTTACCCTGTAAAGGAAATGGTGCTGGAAAAAGCACCACCTATACCTTGGAAAGTCTACCACTTCTGGAGAAGGAAATATTCACTGACAATCCAGACTGTCCAGCTGGCTCGTTTTGAGCTACTGGCAGAAATCTTTCTCTGAGGGTCTGTGCTCACCACGAAGATGACACTAACTTCTTCTGCAAGCCCCACTGAAACACTAGAATATATAATAATAGAAAGAGAATTTGCATCAGCTTTTCTTCTAGGAAAACATGAAGATGTATATTAAAACCAATTAAGTTAAGCATTTTTTCTGATAAATGGTAGTTATATCATAAAAGAAAGAACTATTATAATCAGAATGCATCAGAAAATTTAAGCAGATCCACGATGAATGTTAACTGGTAGGGCACAATGAATGCTAATTTTCCCTTCTACCTTCTGATGCAGATTTGCTGAATTTAAAAGCCTCTCAACTACAATAATAACAGTTATGCAATATTTCCTAACTGCCCCCAAGGCAAACAGTGAAAAGCTATGCCACTCTCTCTTTATTTTGCTTATTCTCATGTAGATTCTGCAGGATAAATTTCTTTTTGCTACATCTATACAGTCATGTTGCCATCAGGTAGATATCCTGGTCTGTATGCAGTTGGTTATTGATTTTCATGGTGATTGGTGAAAGATCTGGTAAATAATTTGCTACACTGTTTTTTCCAAGAATTACAATATTTCAACATCCACTCGTGGGTACTTCTATTGTTCATAATGATGACTGAATTACATTTTTGTCCACTGTTCCTGTAATACATATCAATCTGAATAATAAGTTGCTTTTGTTAGAATTACTGTCTTTAAGTCAATGATTCACAATAGCTGAAACAACATCTAAAATTCTGTCTCCTTTTGTTCATATTTCAGAATACCTTGGCACTGATCATGTTTGCCAAAAATGTCCTGAATTCAATGTGGAAGTATCTGGATTGAAGGTGAATCAAACCGCACCAAGGCTCAAATGCATCAGTGTGTTGCATCTCTTACTCCATAGTGTCAGTCCTCCCAGGGCAATACATCCTTCTCCTCCTTGTCCTTTTCCTCTTTGCCACAGCTGAAAGCAGGTGATCTGAGTCTGGCACTGTCATATCCTTTTTCCTGCTCAAGTGGGCTTATGATAGGCTTAAAATGCTTTAAACTGCTGTGAACGCAGATGTAGGCATGTTGAGTGACTGATCTGTGCTGCTTCTTGTGTGGTTAACTGGCTTAACTCCAGGGAACATAAACTCCACCTGTCCTCTAAGAGGCTTCTTGCCCTGAAGAGCAAATTCTCTTAAACAGGACTTGTTTCCTGGTAGATAGACACTTCCATCTGCCAGGTGTATTTTAATTTTCTCAGCTTTACTGGACATCATGATGTAAGTCACTTAATCAACATGGCCTGAATTTTCTAGCATGTGGCTAGAACATACTCAGAATTGGGTTTCAGATTTGGACTAATGTTTAAGTCATACAAGGGATTTTGAATTTTATTACTAAAGTATTCTTGACCTTTCAGTTGATCTCTTATTTTTTCCAAATGTAGTATTTACCTTAGTTTGTTTTTTCCATTCCAAGATGCTTCTTCAGCGCTATGATTATTTCCTGTGCAGTGATTATCAGGTAATTCTTGGAACTGCAAGTAGATGGGTAAGAAAACCCTAAAGGCTTCCCTGAGCAGTTTAAAGTCCAACGAAAGAGGATTAGAAACAAGAACTTTTAAAATAAGACACAAGGTACCATAGTAGAGTTTTTTTGCTGTGGGGAAGATTTAAATGCTAGGACCTTCTTTATAAATTGAAGGTGACTGCATTAAGCCAGATATAATAAATTTTTTCACTAAAATCTACATAAACAGAAGCCATTTATGAAATATCTGGTGACCTAACTTGTTCAATATTTGCCTAAGATTTCAAACTAAAGGTTTAGATACAGATACCTGTTCATGAAAGACATTAAACTTTTCTGCTATGTGAATCTATATCCTGTTTTCCTAGAAAAGTGAAATGGGAAGTCTATTAGGAAAAGTATGTCACATGGATGGGCTTGTTTTGGTTGAAGAAGATACTGAATTCTTTGGTAAGGCAGCATTCATGTGATGTTTTCCACTAAATATGTCCATATATTGGTGATTCAAAGCAATCCAGACTACAGCTTGGTGTCCAAGCTACTGATCTTAGAGACAGAAATCAAAAGCTCGCATACACAAAAAAAATGAAGTGGAAAAGGTTTTGTCTTTCAGGACAAGATTTTCTGGAGACACAAATTTTTGAGGACGTGATGTTTAACTCATGCATGTTAACGTGATGAGCCCTCATGCATGAGCTGATGAATACAGCCCTCAGCCCTTAGAGTAATTGCATCATCACTCTCAGTCATCACTTCAGAGCAGGGAAGAGGTGTGCAATCTATTTCTTGAAATTGTCTCTATCTTCTGTTGTGCTTCGTATGAAAGAATTTTCCAAATTATTTTGCACTTATCACTCCCACTATGAGATTTTGTAGCCTTCCTGTCTTACCTCTCAGGCATATAAACAGTGTTTTAGTGTCATTATAAAGCTGTAGCTATCCTTTCTTCTACGTGGTTTATAATTTGACTTTGAATTTAATATAAAAAAAATTTAAAAACATCTTCCAAAATGCTCTTGGGCAATGAATTCTTGTATTCCTGGGAACGAGTAATAACTGCAAGACAAGTGGAGAAATGATTGTACATATAGTTTTAAAAATTTCTTTTAGTTCTTGTTTTCATAAAGGCAAACAGACAGGAAAACACTGTGGAATCCAGTGAGGGAAGAGAGGTGGAATCAGGGCTGCTCAGACTTGAGAGAACAGGTTAGTTTTAAAGAAAAGAGGAAACTTCTTCATATAGCATTTGTATCCCATGATCCAGGTTCTGTCCTGGATTCAAATTAAACCCAAACCTCCACGAACAATATATATATATATTCAAACTTTTGAATTTCACTTAATCCCTGTCAAAAAATCAGTTTCCCAAACTTTTTTAAAGGGTTGCAAATACATTGGCTACCTGCATCCACGTTTGAATACATACTAAAATACATGATCTTGGGACACTTAGGACCTCCTAAATGAGGATAAAGCTTACTGAGCTGGCAGGGAGGCTGCAAAGATCAGTTATTTTCTTTAAATGGCTTTAAGTTTTCAATCACAAAATAAATGTAAGGGGTATATAATATGTTTTGAAAGAACATGAATAGACTTAGCATCTGGTTACTTCTACTGGAGATGCTACATATGTAAACAATATATTTAACTTCCTTAAATCACATGAGGGAAATACTTGGAACGGAAACCAAACAAATTCATTCCAGGTTGTTAATGCTTTTTAAATTTAGCTCATATTTCTTTTCGGTGAACACATAATTCTAGAGATGCTTGATTGGAATGTATAAAATATTTGAAACACTCTTTCTACTGAAAAACTCTAAATAAATACAGAGGGGTTTTTTTACTGTGTTATATCATTAAATAATGCTGGATTATATAATGAAGCTGTATATTGTTCCATCCAGAAATATGTGAAATTAAAGAATATTTAATTTTTGATAATGTCTGATTCCTTTTCCTTAAAAATGTCCAAACTTAATGAACCTGAAAGTTCAATATTTTAAAATTATATTGCTTCACTTTTACATTGTGTTAGAAGAAATTTTAGAGGATACTACTCAATAGGACAGAAGTAAAACAGAATAACTGTACAGTATATAAGTAGAAAACAGAGTATTACCTACCACACCTGCTTCTCTCACGGTAACTGCTGACTTTCGCTCTGATTATTTAGAATTTTCCTTCAGCTCCCTGAGCTGCCCATGACTACAAGTAGAACATCTGCAGCCTCTGACAATGTAACCATGAGGTTATAGTGTGTACTGAAAAAGCAGATGCACCTCAAGCTGGTCGAAGCCATGAAATGCTGAATTCCAGCAAGATTCCAGGAAGAATTTTTCATTGGTTTGGTTGATGGAGGGTTCAGATTTCTTGCTTTGATAGTACTTTGGAAATTCTTTCCTCTTCACTGGAGGAAGGAATTCGATCTGAAATAAAGGCACTTTTTCACTAAACCTCTTCTGGAGCATTTGAATGAATTAAATGTTAAAAAGTATTTACCAGGAAAATAAAGACTTTAAATTGCCCTAAATAATTAAATAAATTAATTTTAAATCAAAGATTTTACTTGTTTACTGCTATTCAAATTAATTTAGATTTAATTTGTTTACTGCCCTTCAAATGTTGTTATTCTAGAAAATAAGTCATTGACATCTGAGTTAACAATGTAAAAAAAGTAGCAGAATACTAGAAATAAATAATATTTTGATTGGCTTTAAAAAAAAAAAAATGCTCAGCATCCAGAAACCTGTTATAGGTCACCCTATATAAAAATACTCTGAACTCAGAATTTGCCAAATGCCAATTATAAGGCTTTCAAATACAAGTGATGCAAGTGTTTAATCCCTATGTTCCGCTATCAGAGGATCCAGAAGGCATTTCCTTTTGTAACCAAAGGGATTTCTGGGTTTTAAGATAGATGAATGAGCAGGTTCAGAAATGTGCATAAGCCCTGATGGGACAGGAAGGCTTTTGCAGAATTGAATTTTATCCTCTATTATTCAATTAACATCACTTTGGAGCTTAAAAAGAAAAGGCCAGTTGCCAGAAAAAATAAATAATGTGCATGTTAATGTTACTACCTAACCTGGAAAATATTTCCATGTTCTGAAGAGGTCTGTCATTTTTAATTTGAAGTCATAAGGAAATATAATTAGGCTGGATTTCTCATTAATAATAGAACGTTTGAAATGAATAAAAATTAGGCCACCTTCAAGTTGATATAATACAGTGTACTTAATTTGAAAATTTAGTCATTTCTCTCCACAAAAAGGTAGAGACAGAAAGAGACCCAAGAGTCGGGTAAGACTTTCATTGGATTTAAACTGATTCCAATTGCTCAGGAAGTGGTTGGACTCAGAGAAAGCACCATTTGTATTAATGCTTTTAAACTAAACTTATATAATACATTTTGCACTTCTGTATCACCTTCATTCCGTCTTCAACACCAACCACCAGAACCACCACTGAAAGTAGGATTGGAGTGGAGACTCAAGAACTATAACTGATGGACTAGTGCTGCCTAAAGAAGCTACATTGAAAGGAAGAGAGGCACAAACTGGGGGAGAGAAAAGGCAGTTAAAAGGAAGTGATTTCCTCAGTGGTTTACAGCTCCATTTTACGTGAGTGACCCATCCTGGTCTAATTCTTACTCTTGACTTTTTCTTTCTCACTGGACATTCTCTGCTCAAAAACATCAGTGTGTGAAATTTGTCTGCAGAGCAGAAAATTTTCCCAAAGTGTTCTGTAAGAGAAGAGTCACTGCTACCGGCAAAAAATGGCGCAGTGAGTTTTTCTTAGACCCTCAGTGCATGGTCAATGTTGTTGAATAATGAATTAAACTGAAGTGAATCTGCTGAGCAAAAATAACTTCAATACATGAAATTTTGTAACAGTATGAATTCAAGGCAGAAAGTAATAGTCATCTACAGCTCTCAAAGTCTGAACACCAGGTTGTGTAGTTGACACACTGCTGTTTCTTAAGAGGCATAATTGGATGCCTGCAACTACCCATGGGAATTATACATAGCGTTTGTTGCATATTTAGCTCTTCTCTTGCAAATGAACAGTTCCCTGTTCTGTATATTACTGCCAAATATTGAAAAACAACTTTTGCTGTTATATATTCTTTTCTTGTCAGCCTCACCATTCAATATTGATGAACATGGGGCAATTGTGATGTCTCCCAAAAGTCGCCTTTTTTGTGTAATATTTTTACTTTCTAGCAGTTGCACTCCTGTCCTCTCTGAAGGGGAGAGGACAGGAGTGCAACTGGTAGAAAGTGATTGCAACATTCTTTTCCGATATTTTCCATCCATGACAATTTAAAACGCTTGATGGAACTACAGTTTTATTTATATGAGATTAGGTTTTTATGTTTAACAGTTATGATTTAACATCAACGGTCATGCACATGTATTGGTTTTGCTTATCTAACAAGGACAAACTTCACTTCTGTCACCTATAAAAGGAAAGTATTTTCCTCTTCATCTGAAACAAAATTGAAAAAAAAAAAATTCAAGTTATATTTCAACCTACTTACTTAACTCTTTTGAAGGAAGACCAGATCCAAAAGGATAAATGCAGAGATAATTCTGATGTAATATGTTTGAGTTTGGATTGAAGCCTAAATTTGCTTCCCCTACTCCTGTAATTTATCCTTCAGTCCAGGTTCAATCTCCTCTTTAGCAGAGTTATTTAAAAGGGTAATGTTGTTTTGTAAATTTCTACTAAAGTGTTCCCGTTATTAATTTATGAAGATATTGGGGATAACAGTAAGATTTTTAAGAGTTCTTAAGTAACTTCATTTCCTAAGGAAAAGAGGCTTATGAGGGTATATATCCATGAAGCCTCTTATCAGCTTTTAGAGCCCCTGTCTCATCTCAATCATAATAAAGGGAAGAGTGCAAGACTTTGTTTCTATGAATCATAAAAACAGAATCTTGGATAAAGCAGAAAAACTGTTTTATGGAGAGGTTATAGTGGGCAACTCTTACATTTCATAGAGAGAATCCGACCCAGGAACTCATATTCAATATAAATCAATCGGAAAGTGAGCTCGGTTGTTTCTGCTCCTCACAGCATCGTATCTAGGATACTTCACTGTGCAGTAATCATTTTGATGAAGAGAACTCTGACTTTTGTGTTCATTAGCAGTGATGGCATTCACTTCAGTCAAGGAGTCCACAAACCACACCACAGCCTTTCCTCTCTTGACAAAAAGCTGAGAGGGCTCATACAAAGCATCTTCAACCCTGGTTAAAGTTACAGCATTCTTTTTTCCCATTCTTGTCTCATTCTCAAAATTACAATGTCTCCAAACAAGACAAAGTAAAAAAGGAAAAATAAATAAGAGACCACTATAAGTTATGAAACAAAACCTAGGAAAAGACATAGAACAAAAGACAGAACTGATGGTTTTAATCTGCAAAGGAAAAGCAGTTAAAATCACGTGGTTCATAAGATACACAAATGACCAACCTTTTCGACTACATCATCTCTTTTTATAATTTTATGAAAAGATAGGATTATTTTGCCTGTAAGCTTCCCAGTATTTTCTAGATTTTACATAAATCTTTCACTTTTTAGTGTTTCTTCTCTCTCTCTCCACCAACAGGCTAAGAACCTAATTCAAATGCTTTGTAAACATTTTCCATTGCTGTTTTGTAGATAAGAGACTAAACCCAGCATATAGCCCAAACAGCTTTCACATATCTTCTCATCCTGTAACTGGTAACTGCTACTGATGCTATCACAACAAATTTTCTCAGGAGTGGAAGAACAGTCTAAGGATTAGAGTGTGCAATTTTCAAGATCTGATTTTGATTCTCTGTTGTACCACAAATGCATTATGTGATACTGAGGCCATAACTACAGCAGGATTGAGGTTCAAAAAGTAAGATTTAATAACATTTAGAGACCTAACCTTTCATTAGAGCAATATGCACGACCCAATAGTTCTGCTTGCTCCGGCAAATTTCTCACAATGCTCGAAATGTTGCATCAGGAAGTTTTACACAGAGACAGAAACTCCATGAATAAAAAAATCTATTGAAGAGAAATAAAAGTTCGAAAACTGTATTCTCTGAAGGCCTGAGAAGTAAACATTTTTAAATCACTGTCCTCATTAGTGTGAGCTCTTTTAAAGACAACTTTATGGTATCTGACATTTTGACATTTATATAACAATAGATGTTCTGATCACCAAACAAATATCTTTGTTCTTTTTGCAGGCAGATACACCTCCAGTGTCACACAATTTTCCAGTAATGATTTCCGATGTGAGCATCTTAATTGTACTATTTATCTTAAACTAGTCATGCATTTGAATTATATTGTGAGTAGCTGGCCAATGATTACATACCAGATGTGAGAAACAAAGAAACTGGAAACCACACCAGATAGTCAATACCAAAAAAAAAAAAAAAAAAAAAAAAGAAAAGAAAGAAAAAAAATTCATCATATTAACTAAAGTAAATCCTGTCACATAATTACATGTGAATTATGCAGTCCTTTTAGATACTGTTGCTTGTGGTTCCTTTTAAAATTTATTTATCTGTTTGGTGGAAGAATTTCCCTTTTCTCAAGGAAAGTCAAAAATGGACTTTAAGATAGTTCAGATGACGATCTAGTAGGATTTTAAACTTATTAATAAATGGCCAAATATTTCAGGCTTGCTTCAATGGTAAAAATGAAATTTTGGTGAATTTCAGGCATATATGACTGTAGTCTCAATATTTCAAAGCTCCTGACACTTCTTCGTTCTCATGGAGGCTCTGTCTTAAGTAAACTGAAATATTCAAATTGCTCACAAGGTACAGAGGTTAGTATATGCAAACCCAGTCCTGTCTTAAATAAATGACTTGGAAGTCAGAGCTGAATTAGACAGCAGTAAGGTGGCCTTTCATTTGCTTCCAACCACAGGGTATACTGAAAAATTTACATAACATATTGTAGTCTACAGCAGGGTTAGGGGCTTTGGAAGAAAAGATCCTTTGGAGAACATCTGCCATGGGCAATGAGTACCAATAATTTTCTTGTTCATCTTACCTGGATATTCTCCAAGCTTTGTAAAGAGAAGGGTGAGGGAAAGAAATTTAAAACAAACAAACAAACAAACAAATAAATAAACAAACAAAAACCCAAAACCAACCCAAAAAACACCACCACCACCAAAAACAAACAAACAAAAAACCAACAAAAAACCAAACCAAACCAAACCAAAACCAAAAACAAACCCCAAAAAAACCAAACCAAACCAAAAAAAACAACAGGGAAAAGAAAACCATAAGCAGCTTCGAAAGAATACTAGTTACAGTGAGAAAAAGCTCTTCCAACCACATGGTCTAGAGAGTGCATAAGTACTAGTACTTAGAGAGGTAGAAAACATCTAAAGCACTTGTTGCTCTTACCTAGACACTTTGGGGTTTCAGACAGGAAAACAACTGTATCTTTAAGGTTGGTATTTATATTTTTAAACACTAAATCTTGGTCATTTTTGGACTGCACTATAACATAATGCAAAACAAGACTCTTCCAAATAAACAATTCTGTTATAAGTAACATGATTTATAGCTTTTTCTTGCAATGTTTGTTTTTATGTGCTGGACTATTTTCTTAAAGAAAAAATAAATTCATTTATTGCTCCCTTAGAACACTTTGTTTAAGCAACTTGCTTTTTAACACATCTTCTCGGACATTTTATAAGGGAAAAGAAATTGTCTAAATTTACAATGAAAACATTTAAGGATCCTGTAACATTATATATCAATGTATTGCTGTGATATTGCTGTTGTGGTGAGAGTTACAGAGCTTTAATTGAATTACCTTGTGCTGCAATTTCTAATGATGGCAAACCATATTTTTTTTTTAAATGAAATATTTATTAAGACAAATGATCAGGTGAAAGATAACAGATAAAAGGTCTTAATCAGAATAACTACACAGTACAAAACTAAAGGAACTACTAGTAGATTATATATATTCAATGGAGACAAAAGTATATTAGGATAAAGTATTAGTTAAATACTCTGAGAGAGCAGAAATACAGTCAATACATTTTTTAAGAACCACACTTATTTTTAGGTATTAATCCAGTTAAGCTAAAGGTTTCTTTTGTCTCTTGATCATAGTGTTTGAGAAAAAAAAAATTATACAGTACTTCACAAGCCCTATGTGTCCAGTCAGGCTTGTGTATTCAAGCATAAATCAAATATGAACAATAAAGGCTCCGGCTCCAGGCTCCACAGGTTGAGATTGGGAAGATCTTTCCATGGATGCATAGATTTTATAAAATTGAAACTTCTAGCTAGCTCTCTGTCAGTTGCTGGACCACTCATCTCACGCAGAGTCAGCAGATCTGGAAGAAATACTTTTGCTCAATACCTAGCAGATGGTACCACTTAAGACAAGGCTGACTCAGCACTGGGGCTACAAACATTTCAAAAGAGATTGAAAGACTTTGTCAGCTTTTAGTTTCTTAGCTCACAACACATTTTGACAAAAATATGGGGGAAAATTACTTCTAGTTCTCGAATTGGACAGAAGACTGTGGATATTACACCCTTGAAAGAGATTTGTTGCTCTCCTCGCAATGATTGCCATTCCCTTTCTCACACCATGTTTGCGTCATTGCCCAACAATATTCTACAAATAAAAATGAAGATTTCTTGTGCAAGAGCCACATATCCCATATTATATCTGTCACATAATCAATCATGACAGTTAATCATGACAACCATGTAAAGCAGAGCCACAGAACTGGACTGACACCTTATCTCTGCACTCATGAAAGAAATAGCCCCCACCTAAGAGAACCTCAGTCAATAAAGAACAGACAAAATAATGGGGATTAAAGAAGAGTTACACTTCCAAAACATCACGAGAAGCCTCGTATGTCACTAGATATCATCTGAAATTCCAGTCACGCCCTCTCCTCTGCAGTTGACATACTTGCAGACAAGCCAAATTACCTTTTCCATTCTCTACTCTGCGTGTTTTTAGAGAGAAGATTCTCTGGATCTGAGATGATTTCTCACAGTGGATTGGAAACTCACTCTGTGCCAGAGATTCTTAAATGTTTTTCTAACAAAAAATAATATTAATGAATGATGAAATTGTTGACTGATAGATATTCCTTAAATTATCTTCTATTATAATTTTTTATTTTAACAGCTGGCTTCATAAAGTGCAATATATACATTCATTATAGTGCTGGCTCACCATCAAGACCATTTTTCTTCATTCCTACTCTTGCAATTTGTAATGTGTCTCATAGAAATCCCATGACACAAATCTCTTCTGCACTTGCAAACTCCTTCACTTGCAGGCAGAAAATACAAGCATGACTTTCTGTCAGATTAACACATTGGTTAAATTTTCACTTTATTAGAACAGAACACAAACAATTCTGGCCTCAGGAACAATGTTAGGAAAGTCACTGATGGATTTTTCGTGTGTTATCTCTTGCCTGTACTTGTTTATCTACTACCTCTTGCATGTAAATTTTGGGTTACATCGTCCCAGGTTCTATCATATTTATATGGCATAACAAACACCTCGCTCAAACTACTATTCCCCTAACTTCACTGTCAAAAAGACATTGATTCAATGATGAATCCTAAATAACTGAAAAGAGAAGAAAAGAGTATATTATCATTCCAGCTCTAAGAACAACCTTAAACGTAGAAGAAAATCACATCAAAAGCATATTACAGAGAGAGAACAGTCACTTACAAAAAAGGACATCTGTGGTCACATGGCTAAGACTGGCTCAAACAACTTAAGGGTGTATATCATTCTACCTGCTAGCTATAGGTGCACCTAGCTACTCATGTTACTTCATGAGTCCCCACGTACCCTATAAAAAATTTAATTTTTTATGAACGATGTCAAATGAGGAAGATAATGTTAGAATCTCCCATGTTTGCTATCAGATGAAATGACTCAACCTTCATAACTGTAAAGTTATGCAGTTATTTCTCAAGTCCTTCCTACACAAAACAATAATATTTTACCCAATGGAATGTTTCTGTTTAGGTTTCAGTTCCTTGGCCAACTTACAATCTGTAAGATTTCAAAAAATGCCCATTCCTAGTAAATTAATTTAGTGTAGACTAAATGCCAATTATGTAAACTTAAGCACTTCCTAAAAGCAAGTAGATTTGATCACTACTAGAGTTGGGATCACTTATTTATCTCTTCTGCTGTCGTAAAACTTTTCAAAGGTATAAAATGCAATTCAAACCTCAGCATGTAGCTATCTCTTCATGAGAACTGCGAGTGAAAAGCTCAGTGGTGACAAGTTCATTTTAGACCTTCTTTAAATGGATTCCTAGAAAGGACTCAGGATGAAAGTCAAAACTGAATTTTGATTGTCAGTTGTCATCTTTTAAAGACCCTCTAATTACAAAAAATAATTAAAAACCTTCCTGGTTCCAGCCACGAAGAGGTTAATTTTTGCAGTAGCCAGAAGGAGCATGGCTACGACCTGGTGGTTGTTGCGTATCACCTCACGTCACGCAGAGTGGGGGTTCCTTCTGGCAGATAGGGTGAAGCAATCAGCAGGGGTAAGGTCCTGTACCGCATGGTGGGCAACCATGTGTGAATCATTGCTTGTCTTCTATGCTCTCTTATTAATATTGTTGCTGTTATTGTTAATTTTCTTATCTAATTGCTATTTCCAGTAATTTTTTCTTATCTCAACCCCTGATCTTTACCTTCTGTGCCTCCAGTTCTCCTCTCCAGCCTGCTGCAGAGGGAAGGGGGATGTGAAAGTGAGTAAGCAGCACATGGTTTGGAGTCTTTCAGTGGGAACACTAAACCGGGGACTAGCATTCCTAAACCATGACATGTGGAATGCATTATGGCTGTGATTTTCTAAAGAGGCTAGGAAGCCAGTGATGTTTGGGGGAAAATATGAACATATTAACAATTTTGAAGTTTGGTTGTTCTACACCATATGATACTAGAAGAAAAAAGTGTGATATTAGGTTCCAAGGAACAATTCTTATGTAATCAACTAGACATTTCTAAAAATCTTGGCCTGATAATTTAAAATCATAGTCTGAAGGCTTAGCCTTCTTTACATCTTCTTTTGCTTGTTCATACAGGTGCTTATCTAACAGTGCGCTGCAGCAAGCACATTCTACTTTTAGTAGATGGATAAATGAGAAAAATTACATTATTATAAAAGAATAAGTTGGTAGAGATTGGCTTAGATGAGGATTCAGAGGGCAAACGCCCAAGAACAGCAAATGGGTACAATCCTAATCGTGTGATCAGATGCTATGGAAGAACTGACCTAATGTTTCCGTGTTGCTAACGTGGAGAAGCCTACTGTCACCATTCCCATTCATGCTCTGTCTTTCAGGATTTTGGTTACACATTCTTGAGCTGGTCTTCTTCTGACTGCATAATGAGCCAATGTGCTTGAGTCAATTGTCAGAAGTTTATTTGGTTTAGTTTTGGTTTTGCTGGGTTCCCGATGTGAATTGATCCAGGCGGGTCAGACAGTGTCTGGATGCAGGCCAAAGAAAATATGTGCATCACTCAGCTGGAAGGGAGGCTGTGGGAATGCAGATGGAGAGAGGCATGGCTGGGAAGGGAAGGAAGGGAGTGGGAGGGCCTCTTTTGATATTAGTGAGGCTGTAGGAAGATGCAATAGTGTGGTGACACAATAGCTGTCCTTCTAGACAAAAATTAAGTAAATGAAATGCTGGCATCTTAACTTTCTATTTAGTCTACTACACTACTTGAAAACAGATGTTGAATAAATATGTACAGAGCAGCTTATAGAGCCTTCTAAAAAAATGAAGAGAAGATTGAACAAGCTAAAATAACCATCTATCAAAAGTACTAGGGGAAGGATTCTTGTGATTTTAATTCTCTTGTTAAAATTCTAAAATAAATGTTTGTCTAAAAAGAAGAAAAATAAATTTTTAGAAAATGTCAAAGGTTTTTCTTCAGATTTACAATGTGGCCTGACAGAAAGCCTTTAGCACCTGATTCTAGAGTGTACTTATCAACAACATGTAAAAGCATATAAATATAAAGGAAATAAATAAAAATAAATAAAAAGTAAACATAATCTACATTTCATAGAATGGCTCAAACAAGAAAAATTTACTCTTTATCAATTTTCTCTACATATTGGCTATATTCTACAGCAGGGACTGATAATGGATTTTGCCTAATGTGACCTAGTATTAGCTTTTATACAATGATGTATATGTTGGACCATTTTCCAGGAGATGTACTGTACTTTTGATTTACATAAGGAACACTAAATAAAGCTGGACCAAATACCAAGGCCTGAAGAACTTTTTATTTTACTCAGAATCTCATTACTCAGTAACTTTCTACTGAAAACTATTTAAGATAGTCCTCCATCTACTTATCTTTACAAATTGAGAATTAACAGTTAAACAAAGGCCTATACAAAATTAAGGTGCGTTATGTCTAGATACTTAAGTTTAGGAATCAAACATGTTTTCTTAGGAAAGCATGAGAATAGCTAAATAGGTTTGGTTTGGTTTGGTTTGGTTTTCTGCGTTTTTTTGGTTTTGGTTTTTTTGGATTTGTTTTTTCTTGACGGTTTCTGACAGCTTTTTGACTAAGCCAACTGGTTATAACTTAAAATAATTTTGATTCTTAATTAAATCATTACTCTGTTATATCTGTTTTCCTGCCCCCCACCTCCTTTCAGTGTTTATACTGATAATCCAACTGGACTATAGCTGCCATACTTGCCTTCTCTGCCCTTTATATTGCTGGCAAAACAGTTCTCCTAGTTTTGCAAAATTCCCTTGGAATTTCCTGGTTTGTAAAAATTAAAAGCATCAGCAGGTCAGATTCAGCAGGTCAGATTCAGCCAGCTTTTTCAGGACTTTTTGGTTCATATTATTCAGACAATCAGATTAAAGATGTATATCTCTAGTAGAAGAGCTTTTTCTATTCCCCGGGGGTTGTAATGGCCTGAAAAATCATTTCATTTTCCTAATCTGATACACATATAGCATTCTGCTTCTTCCTAATTAGAGAACATTAACATTTCTTGAACATTAATTCCTTTCTTTCACTGTTGGTGACATCTTACCATCTGTGGCTGGTTATGAGCTTTTATCACCAAGAGAGTTTTATTTTGTCCTCTAGTATTCTTTATAGCCTTTACTCTATAGTTCTGTGCTTTTCCCTAAGTGCACATATGTACTATGTTCAAAGGTATACACTATTTACAAGAGTACCTACAGAAGTTATCCAACACTGGACCATCAAGTTCAAAGTGTGTGAATGTTGTTACTACTGTAACTGCTAAGAAAGATATTGTTATCACACTGTATTTTCATATTATTTAATTTGGTTTTACTTGTAGTGCCTAGAGAGGTTTCAGAAACTAGTAAAGTTACCTAGAAATATTTTATATTTCACCTTTAGATCAGACATTTATGTTATACAAATACCAGAATGTGTGCTTAAGTGTCTTGTCAATAACACTAGAAAGATCTCTTTCCAAGTTTCACTATCTTTGAATTCATAACCTAACTGACAGTTCAGACATCATTTCCAAATAATCTCTTCTGAACTGAAATAAAGTAGTTTAATTTCAGAGATATGCAGCTTTTTTTTTTTTTAATGTTGAAGTTTGTTCACTGAAATGCATAAGTTATTTATCAACACTTCAAATCTTAAGTAAAATTAGGAAAAGCATCTTAGGAAAGCAGCTAGCCATGGAATGCAGATCATCTTTGCTCCCATAAATCAATTTCTGATCTTTCTGCTTGAGACTGACTCTGTCTTCTTGTCTTCTGCAACTGAACTCAAATACTGTTGAGTTTCAGATGGGAAAGGAACCCACTTGATGTCAGGGCTACGTGAAGGCCATCTACAACCGAGGGGCAGGAAGTCAGGAGCTGAGGGTATGGAGTGGGCAATGCACTCCTGGGGTTGAGCAGGAGGGAAAGCCAGGACAAGGGGCTGAACAAAGGCCAGGGACTAACTGGAGGTCCCATCAGGGTGACAAGGTGACAGGGCTAAAGACAGGGCTGAGGGCAAGGTGCAAAATACACAAGGGACTCATCCAAAAGATGTGTCTGATGTCCATCTATTGGGCAGGGCTGCAGATAAATAATCCTACAGCTCCACTCGGACAGGTATTGAGGACAATGACCTTAGGCAGGTTTCTGGGACTGAGGGTTTGGGTATGGGTTCCAGAGGAGGCTGGTCATCAGTGCTAGAAAATGAGAAGAGGAAAAATATGTACACAGGTGTGCAGCAGGGGACTTTCTTACAGATGATGATCATGGAGGCAGTAACAAATCGCCAATGTAAATAGCTATTTTTGATAGTCATCAACCTTATCTGAAGAAATGGAAGCTTTCTACTGAAACAGGTGATGTTTCCTGTCCACTAACCCTAGCAAAAACTATAAGCACCTTTCAGTGCATGAAAAAATGATGACAATACTTAGGATTTGTATAAAACTCATGGTTGCGCTAGGTAAAAATTCAGACCTCTTTAGGTGCTTATTTTCTTTTTCAGGTCTTTCCTGAAAGGAAAGAACTGATACCAGCCGTCTCAGCTGCCTCCAAAAGCCTAATTTTAATTACTCTGTTGTTTGATTTAATTTACATATGAAAACAGACATTTCTATTACCTGCTATTTTAGAATTGTCTCTTTCATTATTTCAGTCTGAAATAATGAAATTATGCCAGCACTATTCATGCACTGCCAAACCATGTTTCTCCCAAAATTGCTCGTTTCAGTCCACAGTTGATAAGGAGGTGCAAAGTCACCATAGATTATGCTGAGTTTCCTCCCATCATCGGAAAACATATCTACCTATCAAAGCTTTCCCTGCTAACACCAGATTCTAAATGGGTTGTGGACTTTACACATTTAATCCAAAGGACTAATGAATACCCTGCCCCTCAAACTGGTACCACTTTGCAGCCTTAGGACAAGGAGAGAGAAGATGCAGTCTGTCACTGCTCAGACACATCTGCAAGGGGAACCCACCATTACGCTGTGAGCCCAGCAAGGTCTTGGAACCAGAACTGTGGGAACTGGGAAGTGGTAAGGGCTTGGTGGGAAAATGATGTGGAAGAGGAGGCTGATAGGCACTACTGTCTGTGAGTGTGTCATCTTGCACAATCTGCCTTGTGAACCTAGGAATGTAACTGATAGATCACATTAGAACTATATTCTGAAATAGAATTAAGATTTACTTAAATGTGATGCCTGAAATTTTCACAAAGATTTTTTTTTTTTAATTTCCTCTCAAATTAGAATCTTGGTCCTGAACGTTTACTTATTTCTGTGTTATTGTCATTTGCAGAAAGACTTGTATGCCTTATAACTTATTGCCTTTTCAGTTATATCAGATATTTTGGTCAAAGATATAAAACTTCTAAACTAACTGCCTCCATTTTATTATTTGACGGTCAGACCTACAATACTAATATTTCAAGTGAGTACTACTAATATTTTTTTATAGTTTTTTTAAATTAATGCAGCAGGTGTTAAGAAGAGAGCTTTCCAGAGAGAATGCATTAATACTGCTCTAAGCAAGCTAGAATCTAGAGTTTGTGGTAGGGTCTGTCTTCCAGTTTAATATCCTGGATATATAATATAATCAGATCACTGGCAAGATTAACATGGGAAAAGATAAATATCTCAATTCAACCGTCACAGAGTGTGATTGCATTCCATATAACACATACCGAGTTCAGGACAGCTAAGAAAACCAATGTTTGTGTTTCAACTGTATGAGAAAGTTGGTTTTGGACATGGTAGCTAAGTGTATGAAATCCCTCATTTTTTAAATAGATTAAGCACCAAGCAAAACAGCCTTTACTGTCTGAGTGAATTCGCAAGTTCTAGAAAACTTGTGAAGTATTTTAACTTCAGTAGGTGCAGGGGCCTGGGCATGCATAAAGACATGCTACATAAATTTGATTTATATGGGCTTTTTGGTAAGTAATCCCAAACTTTTAAAAAAAAGCTTGTAACCCTTTTCTACAAATGCATTCCTATTCCTTAAAGGAAAGGTCTCCTGACAATTTTATCACTTTCTTCCTATGGACATGCAGAAGGAACAGCTTTTGCAAAAACTGATTATTTTTGGAGTATAAATATTAGAGCCTGGAAAAAGGGGTAACTTTTTGCCATGTGAATTTATGAGATAATTCAAAGTCACAAAACTATAGTATAGCTGAGTATAGTTTATGCTGCTTCAACAAAACAAAAAGCAGCTCTAACTAAATAAATATAACAGGCTGCTATAATAAAAATGCATATAGTTAATTTATAATTTTTATTTGTCCTGATTTTTTAATTTTTTTTTTTAATTGCTTTGGGTTTTGTTTGTTTTGGTTTTCCTTGGTTGGGCTTTTTTTTTTTCCTTTGGGGCTCAGTGCTTTTTTGTGCCTGAGTGAATATTTCTTGACTTCAGATGCACGTGTATTTGTATATGGATATAAGTATGTTGGTACCCAGAAAACTGTACCTTTTCCCCTTCCACATAAGTTGAAAAAGTCAAGTGTGGTATTTCATTTAAGGATGTAGAAATATGTAGACTACAATATATGGGCTTTCTTCCTTTTTTGCTATTGTTGTTGTTGAATTTCTTCAGTAGATTTAATGGAAGGACATTATTTTTACAAAATGTTAATGCATCAATGTAGACCTGTATGAAAATTAACAATCAGACAGATATTTACAGGATGTGGTTAAAATTTATCCCTGAGCCACAAATATCAGACCTCTGATCTTTCTAATATCTTTATCTCACTAGTTCTTCAGACATGAAAAAATACTGTAGTAAGTTCAGAATAACCAAAACAAAGAACATTTCTTCTCCAATTGTTTCGTCTTTGTAAAGTCCATAGCCCTTTAAAAGAAATCTCATGAAATCCCAAAGGAAATAATTTTTTGAAGATTTATTTCTATTAAGGCCACTTGTTATATGTTCTTTCTTGTTTAAGTCTTGATACTGAGCCATATTTAACTTATCACAGCTTGAAGTTTCTCTTAAAATTTCTTTGAAAAGTTTGCCTCATGACTGTAAAATAACTTTGTCTTGCAACTGTGTTCTGATTAGATGTATCGTACCACACTTATAATAGTTTTGGATGAAAGAGGAATACAATTTTCTTTAATTAAATGCTGAAGATTATAAGAAATGGAATAGAAACTCTGCAGTTTGGTTTATGATGTTTTTATTCATTTTGAACGCTGCTCGACTTTAATAGTAATAACTGAAGTGCAGGGCTGGAACGTAATGGGACTCCTCACGTGCTGGAATATGGCCAGAAGTGACAGGATTTGGTAGGATGTAACTCCAAGTTATTGTCCATAGTATCTTCACAGCTGCTCATTTAAAACAAAGTGTTTGGTTAACACATTTCCACCCAAGTTTGTTATGAACACTAATTATATTTCTGTCTAGCAACTGGAAGGTCTGTCTGTGGTGCAACTGATAAACATATTTAGGAAAGGTAATTTTTTTGCAGACACGAGAATACTAAAACCTTGGCAAAGTAAATGCTCAACTGAAATATCCTTGTTACCCTTTCCTTCAAACCAGGCCTTCAAACAGCAGCTTCTATCCCAATTCAAACTGATCATAGATAATCTAAAGGCTAATAGGGAATCACTTTAAAGTCTAGATATCCTAAAAATGAACATATAACTGTCCCATGCCCATATACACTTTTTAAGCATGCAAAGCCTTTTTTTTTGTAACAGGGGCAATTTTACATGATTTTCATGTGTCAAAAATGATCTAGATCTAACATGCCATGTAGTTATTATTTTCTAGTCTGTATCCCAGCTAAGAGATTAACATAGGAGTAAGTAGCTCCTTGAAACGCCTAGAAATACCTATATTAAATAACTAGATGAAAGTTGTTGGAGCTGAATTAACGAAAATTTAAAAGGGCAAACTGAAATATAGACAGCAATAATAGTAAGAGAGTGAAAAAATTGGCCACATTGGGATGGCAACATTAAGTAAATTTTTTTTCTTAAAGTGCCTTTCAACCATTAGTGAAGTATATTAAAAAGAGGGAAGGTTTAAGCCTGATGCATTCAGTATGCACCTAAATGATTTAGAGGAAGATAAAACTATTGCTTTCATTTCCCTGTCTCCAGGTAACACTAAACTATTTGGACCAGCCAACAGTACAAAATAAAGGGATCGAAGCCGGAGAGATTTAAATGGAAACAATATATAATGAGTTTACACTTATGTAAGTTCTAAAATAAAGAGAATACACTTAATAATGGTATTTTATAGGAGACACAATAGAGAATGAGCCAAAACATTACCAGCACAAAGTATGTATCTCATGGAAAAGCAAAATACTGGGGCATGCCAAGATGACAAAAAAGACATTTTTACTTTCAGCAAAGGAGCCAAAAGTTGAAGTAAATTTTTCACAAGGCCTTAAGGTGACTATGAAAATACTCCATAAACACCTTAAATGGAATATATAAACCGCAGATCAGAAGGGCTGTCCAAAAACTCCCCCTCATCCCACTTCTAACTTGCTTAAAAGCTCTAGCTGCTTATGATTCCTGGCAAGAATTCTTTCAAAAGCCTACAGCTGTATTTCTGTACTGTATTTTCTGTACACACCCAGGATTGGCACCCCATCTCTGTCTTCCACCTGTGGTTGCTTTTGTTACAGAAGCTTGGCAGCTGTGTGCCTCCCTTCACTAAACACCCTCCTGAGACTCCGTATCTAAACTTACACTGGATCCAATTCAAAGCAGAGTCCGTGTAAAACCAGCCCAATCCAGTGGGTACTTACCTAGAAAATGGAAACTTTCTTCCTACTGTATGAAAGTAGAAAGTGCTTTGAATAACTCGAGTTATTTACGCTCGAGGAGAATACACTGTAAGTACCAGGCTGAGAGCTTTTCTAAGTGCTGAAAAAGAAGTGTCACCCTTCTCTGCTTCTGAAGGAGAAAGACCTGTAAACCCCATAGACTGCCAAATGCTTAAAGAGAAACTGGTGAGGGAAATCTCTCTCCTTAGTTAATGAAAAGCTTGTATTGTCTGTTTTAGATATCGAGGTGTCTCAAAACCCTTGAAATCCCCCACAGCGGTTCACCGGATTTCAAACTTTGAATGAGCCTTCAGGTCCCTAAAGTCAATGGCTGACTTATTGTTTAACCTTTTGAATTAACCTAATTTTAGATACATAACCAGATTCAAAAGTGCCTTTTTTGGGAGAAATTGGTACTAATGACTATTAATAGCTCTTCTGCACTCCAGATTTAGGCTTAAAAACATCTAAATTCTAAAGACATGAAACGTTTAGACTTACTGAGGTCTACAGTCAATATGAAAGGCATAATAGTGACATAAAGGCAGTCCTCATGACTAGCCAGGAAGTGGAAGACCTAGTGCTAAGAGCGCTATGCCTTAGCTGCAGTAGATTTGAACTTACATGTTTACAGTCCAGGAAACTATATGTGCCACCAGCAAATAAAGATGATTTTCTGTTGAGATGGAAGTTCAAGAGTCTAAAGGGGACAGAAAAACACGGAAAAGTGAATTGAAAAGGAAGAAAGACATTTCTTTGTCTCTTCTGTGTGGTATGCTGAAGCTTCCCTCAACTGGTGTTCAATCTCGGTAACTCTTACATTCCTGCTGTATAGGGCTTCATTTACAGGACTGAACCAGTTCCCCATTTTCTCCTTTCAGCTGGTTCCCAGGTTAAGCTACCAAGCTAGATTAAGACTGTTGGGGAGAAGTAGAAGGGCATGTCAAGTTCTCAGCTAGGAGTCCCTAGGTTTTGGTCCTACCTGCCTTAACTGTCTGTAACTGCCTGATATTCATACTTAAATACAGTCTAAAGAGCACTGGAGGGCTTTCACCACTTAATCAAATGCCGTGACACCTAACGTACACAGACGGGTTCAGACAGACCTGGTATTGTTCTGCTCAGACTCTGAGCTGGTCAGAACTAGAAACTGCTTAGCCACGCTAGTCTGGTGCTGTGCCAAAGCTAACAAGCTGTGGGCTTACCAGGTCAGGCATAGTGCCACAGAAAATCCTCTGTGTGGCTTATGGGTCAGAACAGTTTCTTGTAGCCAGTCTCAGAGCTGACACAGAGAAACTCAAGTGTGCTTCTTTATGTGCATGGAGACAGATTCAGGAAGAGAACTCCTTGCTGAGTCCTTCCTTTTTCGTCTGAATACAAGAATTTTCTGCTACAGGGCACATGGTGCCCCAATTTCAAAACAGAGATGGTGGATGCTTCTTTCCAAGATGCTACAGGGGCAAGTTAGAGTGCAATATCCTTCAACTGCTAAGGGCCTGGACTTTGCTCAGTTCTCCCACTCCGTGGTGGGGTCCCAGTGATGACTCTAATGTAGGGGACGGACATGTTTAGCCAGGAGGCACAGCTGCCTGAGTCAGCCTTTTAAAGCCGTTTAGGAAACCATGTGTGTTGTGGAGTTATATCACATCTTTGAGTTTGAACACGTTACATACTTCTTCTGGATTTTGACTTTCATGGTGCTTTTTCAAAACAATTTATAACCTAATCTAAAACACTTCTTATTTAGACTGGTGTTCCACGCTGCTCATTTCATTCTTTCTACCTTGACAACTGAAGTGAGACAGCTGATGGAGCTTAAACAGCAGACAGGTTTTCACAGAACAAATTTTACATGACGCTAGCACTCTGAAATGGTTTGCCAGTTTCATCTGTGCTTCAGTGTCAGGGAAGACCAGAAAAGAAAGTACAAGTGACTGCATTCTGGGGGCAAGGTTGTATCACAGCCACACCTTAACAATTTGGGAACACTGTAAAAGTTACACTTCCGTATGAAATTCTAGACACCTAAATTTAATGGCTAAAATTTGAAATCAGTTTCTTCAGAGAAAGATATAAACAACATAGAAAAACACACCCTTTCACACCATTATTCAGAACAGCAGGCAGATACGTACGATTTGAATTGTCTTTTGGCAAACCCCAACTCTTCATGATGGCTAGGAAATTAGGGTTCCTGATGTAACTATGTAGGTGAAAGAGCCTAGAATTGGAGGCAGTGAGCATTTGAATGGTCACACTGAATGTCAACTATCGGTGATTAAAAGTGGGTTATACATAAGGCCTCTTCCATGCAGAAGACATGAATGGCTGCTAACTAAAAAGGAAGAGGCCTACTGTTGTTCCAGTAAACCAGAATCCCCATGCTGTACATTCATGTTTCTTAATTTCTTCCAAAATCATTGGGTGCGAATTAGAAAAAAAATCTGAAAAAATATACAGCCCTTGGTGAGGAGGAAATCTGAATGGTGAGTCATGTTACTAAGCATACCTATCAAGCAGTTAAATTATCTGATAATGACTGTGCAGTCACTGAAGAGCATTTATGCACCTGCATCCTGAATTTGACACTGATGGGCAAAGCAAGGGGGAATATGTATGTATGAGATTGCTTTATGTCCAATCTTCACTATTTTCTTGATTGACTGATTGGATGACTCACTACTGAGATTTGCCTCTCACCCCTTGAAAGATTCTCTGCCATAAGACTGTCAGTGGGAAGGAGATTATTTTTTAGCGAAAGCAGTCATTTGCAGCAATCACGGAAAGAAAAGCAGCCATAGTAAACAGAGCTAGGAGATATGACCTTAAATATCCTTTTAGTACTCACAGTGTCCTGAAACAGAATATCTGCAGCATGGTGGAGAGGGCAGGTCTAGGTCTTCCAGATTTTTAATGGCAGCTGAAAGGATACCTCTCTGTCTTTATTTTATGTGATTTTTGTGTTCATCCCAGGTTTAGCTGGAAAAATAAATGCTGCTTGTAAGAGCCTTTTCATGGGCAAATAATTGCAAATAGATTATCTAGCCACAAATGACATGTTTTAACTAGAGCCTTTCTTTAATAAGAGAAGTTTGCATAACCCTGTAACCACTATGACTGCTATGGTTACCTCTATGGAACAGTAAATACAAGGCAGGGACTCATCTCTGACTCAGAACAGTTCACGTCCCCACAGTTAAACTCTGCAACTGCCCACATCAGAAAGGCTTTATTCAAATGGCATGTCAGGAGTGCGTTTTAGCCCTTATTAAGTTCCAAACTGTACATGGATACTGTCTGTGCAAGCACTCATTCACATGACTCAAAACTATGCCAGGGACTATCCTAACAGTCTAGAAGTTGTATGTCAATGCCTTACCCCCTTTTTACAAGCAGAGTAGCCACAGCCTGTAAAATAAGGAACATGCTTGAGAGAATAAATTAAAATATGCCCTAACTGACATATCCACATATTCCATCTTTTTGGCCATAGATCAGTTTTTATTTTGTTTAGACAAGGGAGGATCTCTGCTGGCAAACAGAAGTGGAGCAGACTCATGTGCGTATCTTGTAAACCATAGCAGTTTGGATTTACACTGATGTATTTATCAGCTTAACTTCCATCTCACTACACTTTGAGAGTATAAGAGAATGGGGATAAATTTGCTGTTGAAAGTGGGTTCACATCTGCATTAAATGAAAGCAGAAATAATGCTTAGATTATTCAGCCTGAGAAAACTAGACACACATATGGGCACTGATTTCTCTTCTTTCACTAGCTGCGTTGGGAAGGAAGAAGGAAAATATCTTCTCTAGCTTTTGGCAGCAGGTTTCATTCTAGCAGAGGCTGGTTGTCGCATGGGGACTTTTAATGTGTTAAGACCAGCAAGGATTTGAATCTATCCTCCTGAGGAATAATATTGCTATATGAACAGCTTTCATTATCTACAGGAAGTTGCTGGGATGCCACATGTGTTTATCACTAGGGAATTTTCTAAGCAAAACTTCTGTAAATTCCTATAGAATCTCTTCTGAATTGTAAAATGCTGAATAACGATGCCAGACATCTCTGTCTTTGAAAGGAGAGTGCAGATTGCTGAGATTCACTGAGACACAGGGCATTCTCCCTTACCCAGTAATGAGCAGCCTTTCTGACAGGGTGACACAAGCAACCTGCCAACCAGACTCTTGAAACATATATGTTTATGCTCCTACAAGCCACACACTGTTAAAGTTTTTATGTGGCTATACTGCTTCTTAGACCCTTGCTGCACCAGTTTAAAAATTGCTGGTTCTTGCAGACAGCTGCTGGTTTTGCTTCTCCCCATTTTGTGCCTTCTGCTCTTATCTTTTCAACGCCTTTTGTTGCTTTCAGCTCTCCTTTAATCTTCTTGGTTTAATTGCTTTAATCTTGTTTTAATCCATTTGACAACGGATTTTTCTGTTTGCCTTGCCTTTTCTTGTACAGGTATTTTAACACACGTCTTTCCTTTCTCCTTGCTCTTTTCTTTGGTCTTCTGTTACAAGGTTTCTGCTTCTTTTCTGGTTTTCACTTTGCCTGCCCTTCTTCCCCAGATTAATTCCTAGATAAATGGATCATAAACAGGATTCTTGTCCCATATTCCTCTGCTAGTGTGAGATATTTATCTGAACTAGAAAAGGCTATCTAAGGACTTCTTAAATTGTCACCTATAAAGTAATAAAGAAGCAGGTTTTGGTATTCCGGTGCTTTAGTTTTAACCATTTCCAGTAGCAAGATGATTAGCTCATTTGGTTAGAGCATGGTGCTAATAATGCCAAGGGCACAGGTTTGATCCCTGTACACGGCGCTTACTTAAGAGTTCGACTTGATGATCCTTGTGGGTCACCTCCATCTCAGAATGTTCTGTGATTCTGAGTGAGTTTTCACTCAGTAAGAGTTGATGACATTCTGTCCCAAACTTTTCCTTTACTTCCTGTAATGCTCATCAAGACTTCTCTAATTTTGCAAGGCTATGGCAGACTAGGACCCACAGAAAAATTTCTACAGACGTGTTTTTGGGAGAATGCAAGTATGATTTTTGTATCAGATTAATTAATTTAGTTAAATTATTGCATTATGATTTATTTATACACATGAAGTTTTAAAGTCTGTATGGTATGGATACTTAACCTCTAGTACAAAAGACAATATGTTGACAGTATTTCTTTTCAGGGAACATTTAATCTATTTTAATCACCCTCATGAGAAGAAAGTCTCAAGAGATGATGACAAGATGGACACATATGTGATTTGCAAAGGCTTCTGGTGCAGTATCAAATCACGGAGAAGGATTAAAAAGAATCCTGCGGGAAAGGTTTAGCTCAACCAATATGTTTCTTTGTGAAAATGATTCAGTACTGCTTTTCACTGTCACACAAAAATACCTTTAAAATTTGAATAGAATAAGATTCCCTTGTACAGATGGAGACTAGGCATAGAACCTCTGGGTCTCAGAATTAGAAGATTCTGTTGCTACTCTGTCAGCATAGTCATTGTAGAGCATGTGTATATCCCTCCAAATCTTGCAGTCCTGCATGTGGCAAATTATAGGTAAAATTTGTTACTGAGAACCACGTCACTACAGTAAGTAGGCACCAAGCAGACATTCATCAGGGCTCACTACCTCAGAGTCAGTTTCCAGGCGCATTAGTTATTTTTCAAGGAAAGTGGAGACAGATGACATCATTCATTCTTTATCACAAATCCTACTTGTGTATGGAGAGAAGGTTTTTGGGCCATCTTGCAGACATCTGATTTCTCACACTGACCTGAGAAAGCTCAAAAAGGAAAAAGATTCCGTCCTATCATTTCTCCATACCTATTTAATTATGCAAAGTTTGGTTCTAAACCAATAAAGTTCAGACCACTAGCATGATAGTCCCAGGATTACCTAAACAAGATTTCTTAAAACTAGGGAAAATGTGGAATAGTTTGAATCAAGTGATGGCAATGGCAAGTAAACTCCTACGTGTTCTGAGACAGGCCTGGACCGAAATATTAAAAATACTTTGGAAATTTTTATAGATAAAAAAACAGACCAAGAGGACAATGGCAATGATAATACAGCAAAAAATAACAGCAAACATGCACTCAGAACAAAGGAACTTCTTGAAGTTAGGACTGAACTAAACAAAAAACAAAACTATGAGTTTGGGAAAAAAAAAGAAGCAGAATGTTTTTTCACTAATGGGCTTAAGGCAAGATGCAACTTAGGAAAAAATGACCCAATTTCAGTTTTAACACTATTATTTCCAATGTGATTTGCTCAGCTTTTACGTAAAAACATGTGTGGAAATAAAAAATTAAAAACAAAACCAAATCTTGCAAGTGTGCTAATTTAGGATACTTAGAGTTTTACTGTCATTGATATCAGGGAAAGTTTTTCTGGGAGTAGAGGGGCAGACAAAGCGGTGAAAAAATAACAAAAAGTGAGAGTTTGACCTACTCTGCTTTGACATTCTGCAAGCTAAAGAGACAGACCCATGCACTCCAGTCTCTCTGCTTTCTTTTTTTTTTCTATGCTCATAATTTTATTATCCTGACGAGTCATACGTAAACAGCTTGTTTTAACCCACTTAGTGACAAAAGGCTCTTATCTTTTTTGACCTAAAACCTATAATTGCCTTTCTCAGTCAGGATTTCTTTGATGCAGGAAATTACTTATATCAGATATACATCGAATATCAGAAGAACTAGGACTGACCCCTGCAGCGCTTCTCATATAATATTGGGCTCAGGCAAGGTAGCAGCACCGGGACATCTCAGAGCCCAAGTGTCTTCAGATGGCCCAAGCTGTCAGCAGGTGACCTTTACCTGGGTGAGTGGTATCTATCTAGCACACACCTGGCACAAGAAAAATATTATATAGGACTGATTACCAGTTTTAAGCACAATCCTATTTTTACGTTTCATCTTTATCAGGCCTGTGATTTGGATGTTGAAATGTTATAAAAAGACAGCTGCTTCAATAAAATCACATGTCAAACAGCAGGTACCAGACACAAATGCCTATGATGTTACAGCTGTTTAACTCTCATTCTTTCCCATCTTACTCTCTTCCTTTCTTTTCTTTGGGAAAACAGGGTCTGGTTTCAATCCAGCTAATCAAGTGTAAGCTTTGATGTGTTTGATAAGTCCAAGCTTTATCTGCCGTGGTAAAAGGTATCCCACTTGGTTCTGGGTTTTTATTAACCTTAGTTGGCAAAGAGTATTTCACTTAATAATCTGTTTTCTTTCTGAAGAACTAGTTCATTAAAATGTGGAGAGTTTTTATTAATAAATGGAAACACTGAATTATGTTTGCCTGCTGATGTAAAACACTGAAGTAAGACTTCAGTAGGCACAAATGAAAATCAAACTAGATTCTTCCTGTCTTAAAAGCTTTTGTAGGATTTTAGTGTTCCCTGAATCATTTGATATCCCTTCTGGATGCTATTGTTTCTACTGCAGGAGAATTTCAGGAGTTATTTCTGTTGAGAGGTATTATAAGTAGAAATTCAGAAACTGTTTTATCTTGGACTTTTTGTAAGGCAGTTAAATTTGAGGGAAGTTAATAGTAAAATAAACCTTTTAGACATGATTATGAAAATAGCTACTTAGCTGAATTTTATTGTTGCATAATTGTCTGCATGCAAAGGGAATACCATAGTTGCTTTGCAAGATGCTGTAAGAGGAAATCATTGAAAGATAACGAATAAAGAAGATGGGTTCAGTCATGAGCACAAGATTCTTGATGTTATATAGTTTCCAATGTGTTTTCTAACACTGAAAATTAGTATTTCCTTTTTATCATCGAAAAAATCATGTTATGTAGTGTTTTTCAACTATATAAACATCAGTGTCCATAAATTACAAATTACTTTTTCCAATGTTAGGTGATTGTTTTTCAAAAACAACACTTTTAAAATTTAGAAATGTTACCTACTCCTTCAATTCAGCAGATTTTAACATTTGAAGGAATCAATATCTGAAAAATAATTTTTTGATTGCTGAAACTAATCCTACATAAAAACAGTATTCTATGTTCTTGATTATGTGGGACATTAATATCTTCTCTCAGTCATCTTTCAGGGTATTTGGGCAACTGATAAAATTTGTGTAATCAAATTAGCCATAGCTAGCAAAACTAATAAGTAGTGGGTGAAATTAGGAAAGCCTGTGGTGTGAGCAGCCTTTAAGATCGTGTGGTTTCAGGACTGAAAACTTTCAGTCCTGGTAGAAAATTCTTCCAATCTCTGTGGACAGAACTTGGAGGCCTTCATGCACAGCGACACCTATTTCCAGACCTGTTGTCATTTCTTCCAAAATGCTGGGTTGTTTTTCCAAAGGAGGCTCTGTCTTTTCAGAGCTGTCTCTCTAGGAAGACTTGTGAGATGCCACCTTTGCTACAGAAAGCTCAGCAGTGTCCAGATTGACACACAAATTTGGCTCCTAAAGACCATTTGTCTAATTCAAGGACATGTGGACAAAGACTTTTTCTCAAGAAACATCTACAGCTGTGGAAGAGCATGACTGCTGATTTTGTAAAAAGAAAGGATTGACAAATTTATCAGGAAAACTTGCCTGTGAGAAGATCCATGCCTGATCAGTTCTGCTTCACTCCCTTAGCAGCTATTGAGCTTCTGTTAAATGCTGTGTGAGTCTAGAAACGAATCCTAGCAACTTGGCTGATACTGCTTGTAAAAAGGATTGCAATCAAACTCTGAATTTTACATAAAAAACAAATCATCACACTGCTTGAAGCTTGGAGCTTTCTTTACTGCCCGTTGAATAATTAATGATTAAGTCTGAAAGGGCAAGATTGACTCAACAAAGTGTATTATCTGCAGCACATTTGGAAAAGGTTTTCTTTACTTTTATCTCAAAAAAGCAAATGAATTTTTGCTGTTCTGATGTTTTTGTTTCCTTTGCCCTTTTTAGCCATTCTTAGATCATAAGTGCATAGCATTTTGCTTTGTTTAAAGAGGTTGCTAATAAAAATATTGATATTTTGTTGAAGTGTATTGAATTTGCTCCTGAGGCAGACAAGGTTGTTTGGTAATCAGAGCCGTAGTGTTTAAAGGTACAGTTGGCTTGCCAGGGTTTTGGGGTTCATTTTGGTTTGTTTTCCATCTTACAGAATATTATACTACAGCCTGGAGAAGAAAACAGCATTACAAACTCTTTTCTATTTAATACAGGTGTATTAAAAAGATAAATTTATTATCCTATACTTATGGAATAATTATATTATTCCACAGATATAGAATATTTTTTTTTATCCTATATTTAGGTGACAGTGAATCTGCTTCTGCTGATTTGTCTGTCTCTGCCACTGTGAGTCCCTGTAAAGAAGTGATCCTGACATTGGAATGTGGTCGGTCACAGTAAACCAACTTGTTCTTTGAAGGTAAGATATGTTTTGTTTATGTCACTGGAGAATGATGGTTTAAATAAGGCTTATTATAACCACCAATTCTCAACGAATCAAAAAACAAGAGAGACTAAAAAAAACCCTGCACATATGTAGTATGAAACCAGAACATTCCAACACAGCACTATCATTGCAGGGGTTATAGGAGATGTGTGAGCAATTCAGGTTCATGAGGTCAGAGGTGAGAAAACTTTTATCAAGGAGTGCAGGTGTGAGAGGTAAGGGACAGGGTGTCTCCAGCACGCAGGAAAAGGAGCATTGCTCCTGCCCAGCTGCAGGTATATGCTGTAAGGAAGCCATGCCCGCCCTCAGCACAAGGATTTTTTCAGTGCCTTGGAAGACAATACAGTGAAATAGTAATACTGGGTAAGTATTTTGATCAAGACTGTTTTAAATAGTATTATGGTTTATTACTCTCAGCCTTGTCGTATAGCTGATGTTTAGCATACTCCAAAACAATTTCCAACAGAAGATGAGATTGGTGCCAGATAGAGCTATTGTTTTTGCCTAGTTTGTGTTGACAAAGAACATACAGCAGTTCTGTTTACCTAGAACAACCAGGAAAACAACAAATTCATCTTAAAATAGGCTTATATGCTTTCCCAGTCAGACTAGATTCCCAAGACTTTTGTTTCAGGTACAGTTATTTTCCTGGTTTTCTCATCTTCCACATTTTGTTTTGACAAGTCTGTATTTTGTTTCTGACGAGTTCTTATCTTACACCAGTCAGTGTAGTGATCTACTGGGCACGCAGGATACACAATTGCTGACTGTCTCTAGATGCAGTATAGGCTGCAATTTTAGTGACTTGAAACCCAGTGTAATTGCTGGTTTCTCTAGTGCCATTTCATCCTGCCACCCCTGCCTATGCATTCCAGTCTCTTCCCTGTTCTGGCTCCACTGCCTGCCAGACCCTGTGTTCAGCGCAGCAAGTCAGCACAAAACAGACCTGACAGTGAAGGCAAGTGTTTTCTGGTGATTCAGCACTCTGTGTCAGCTCAGCTGGAGCTGGCCCAGGAAGGCCGGATGGAAGGAGAGCGAAACTCTGGCAGTCAGCACTGAGATCAGTTTAAGCTGCCACAGAGCAAAGTGTTTTGTGTCTCACAGCTATTTCTCCATAGTATCTGTACTTATCTCACAAAATATTCCTTTGCATTTGACACCTGTCTAACACTGATAGGTAGTGGCTAGTGTGTCATTCAGCTTCTGCAGCACCTACCTTCACGCACACACTGAAGGCACGCCTGAAAGCTATCACTAATACTAGCATTGTAACACTTTTTTGCTATTTAACAGAACTGTTAACAGCTGGAAATATAGTAAATTGCTTTTGCTAGAAGTTGTTTTTATCTGCTTAAGACTATACAAGAAGACTCTTAGGATAACAGACCTCCAATCATAGTGTAGTAGGAGAACCTGTACACTGACCTAAACCAACAGGAATGGGTACAATGAAAACAAGACCAGCTAGTTTGTAGCGTTACAAGTTTTCATAAAAATGAATATGGGCTATATTACATTGTTAACAAAGCCTTTAACGCTTCACTTAGCCATATCTACCTCTGAAGAAGGATGTCTCTGTCAGGTGAAGTGCATTTGCCTGTCACAGGAGAAGGGTGATGACCCCTGAATGTGGGATAGCAAAAGTACCAAATTAATGGTTTTAGGTGATATCGTTGTAGGAGAGAAGGCTATGGAACCAGAGAGCTCTAGGGTCACTCAGTAGTGAAAAACATCAGGGAAAGGTCTGCAGACTGTGTTGGTGGTGTGTGTCTTGGGATTCTGTGGTATGAGATAAAAGGTACTTGATAATTTTAGGACAGATGAGAAACAGCACAGGAAATGGGTGGTTTAGTACATCTCCCATCTGTTGTGTTAGGGTGATTCTGTTATCTGCCCTTTCCATTTCCTGGGGAAAAATAGGCTCAACTCGCATAAAGGAACCTGTTCTGCTACGACTGCTGCCTTTTGTAAGATTAGTTTGAGAGTCCCTCAAAGGAAGCAATTAGAACGCTAACAATTTTCCTATTTCTCTTTTTTAACTCTCTATCAAACAGAAATTTATATTTGCTCATTGTAGATTTCTTTCACTTAAAGCAAAAGACACAAAGAGAGAAAACATATTTTGCGCTTGCAAAGTTGTTCTTTGCTGTTGCATAGCAAACGCAAGAGCTGGAATATCTAATTAGTCACCTTTAAATTTGCTGTGAAAGAGGATTAAATGAAGCTTTTTTAGCATGCCTACTTCAGCCCATCCAGATGCCAAGCACTTCATCCATTGGTGTTTTTAATGGATGGCTCAAACTAATATGGTCACAGTGGAGTTTTAAGCAACTCAGGTTTTGGAAGAATCAACAGCTTTAAACACTCGGCCCAGCCATCATGAGCTTCTCTGAATTGCATTTAATTACATTAGGTTTCTCCCAGAAATTGCAGCATTCTTTCACTATTCTCTGAAATTTAGAAATTATGGTTGCATTGCTGGTATTTTAAGACACACAACAATAACCAGGCCGAAAATGTTTGATGAGTCAAGTACTTCTCCAAGCTTATTCTTCACCATTGGTTTGAAAATGGCATTTTGCTTTAGATATAAAATTGTAAGGATTTATTTCTGTGTGTGTTGACCAGTAATTGTGAATTAGAGCATTTTCTGTCTACTCTATTATGGAAGAGTTCTCTGAGTTCCTGGTTTTAGTTTCTTTTCTAATTTACTTTGTTTTGATGTACTTTTTATTTCCTCCTGTGATTTGAATACAATATTACACAGCTTTTCAGTATGGTTTTCATACCTTCTCATAACAACAGGAGAGACATTTCCTCCATTGTGTTTGCTTCCAAATACATTTGAGTTGTTTCTTTTGTATAATGTTCTTGCAGAAGCAGGTTATTAAGCATCCATTGGGAGGAATACAGAAGATTAGTTTCCAGCTCTTCTTTCATGGATTTAGACATGTTATCTTTAAGGACTTTATTGCCTACAGTTCAGTAATATGTTCTATTTAATATCTATTTGGGGGCAAATATAGTCACTTCTTCTTTTCTTAGGAATTTTAAATTAAAATAATAAAAAAATTCTGGTTGGTTTTCTTCTTGCTTATGCTTTCTTTTCCCTCCTGTCTTACTTCCAGTTTACATTAAAGTACATTTGGAATGAGTAATAGCTGTCAATGACTGCCAGGCTTATATTTTGGCTAGCAATTAGAAAAATTACATGAAGTGCTCAATTTGTCAGAAAATAGAGTGGCTAGAGAATTCCTTCAGTCACTCAGAGTTGGGTTATGATATAGGGCATTGATACTCTAAAGGTTCCTTGTTCACCTCATGTGTTAGACAGTTCTAGCCTAGTGGTGCTCAAAACATTGTTAATTATTGTCACAGAATCACAGAATCATAGAATCATCAGGTTGGAAGAGACATCTTAAGATCATCGAGTCCAACCCGTGCCCTAACACCTCAACTAAGCCATGGCACCAAGTGCCACATCCAATCTTCTTTTAAACACATCCAGGAATGGTGATTGCACCACCTCCTTGGGCAGACAATTCCAGTGCTTAACCACTCTTTCAGTGAAAATCTTTTTCCTAATATCTAACCTATATTTCCCTTAGAAATATATTACACAAATTCAATGAGAATTGTATGTAAACTTGCACCAGGTTTGCCCTAAGAGGCTCACATTTAGCAGGCCAATGAGCTGGAAAAGGCAAGCCAAGAAGAAATGAGAATGAATGATATTTTTCTTTCCTCCACCAGGAATTCAGATTCCAAATTGGAAGGTTTTAACATTGAACATACCTTTGTTGTTTTTATGCATTTATTTTATATGGAACAGAGGAGTTTCTTCTGTACTTAATGAAAAGAGTGCATTTCTTTGTCTATTCCAAAGAAAAAAATAAAGTCCATTGCTTCCTTTCACTTTAGCACCTCCTCACTCTGTATTTAAAGATATACAGGAGAATGGCATTTTGTTAGCCTTTCTATGCAGAGCTGTTAATGATATACAGACAATGAAGAAGACCTTTCTCTGTATGGAAGAGAAATAGTAGACTGGAGAGAGAAACAGATGGAAGAGTAAAATAATGCTTGGATTGCTGTCAGCAAAAGTGTTGTAGTTGGCTCCTTTCCTGTCCCTGAGGAAGTCCTAGTGCTGGGATAGGCTCCTGCTGCCCAGCAGATGACGTCAGTGCGATATGTTCCTGTGATGAGCTGTGACATCTGACTGTCACGCTGTGTCTCTCACGGGACAGCAGTACTTTACACAGACACTGATGAACTTTGGACTTGAGAAGCAGCTTCAGCCAAACCGTTCTAACTTTTGAGCACAATGATAATTCTTAACTGAAAAAGATAGTAATAATTACCCTAACAATTACCTCAGCAATATCATGCAGGAATCATTGCTCTTGCTCCTCTTCATGTGAACAATAACCTGCTTTCTGTTCCTGCCCTTTTCACTGATTGTAAGGTGGAGGTAATCTTTTTGCAGAATCTCTCTTCCTCTCTCTCTCAGACAACTGTGAGAAATTACAGTCAAATCCTTTCTAAACTCCAGTTAAGTGGACAATTAAAAGAAAACAGTAAGCTATGCTTTCATCCAAAAAGTTTTGGATAATATATATTTATTGTAACCTGATCCGTTAAATCTCAAAGATCTCAAAATCTCTCTTAAGAGTGAATTGCATATTGCAAAGAAAATTACCAGGCTGTAAAGATAACCTGAATATTTTCATTTAGGTGAATGTGTTGTGGAAGTGAAACACTCTACACATGTTTTAAATTAGTCGCTGTGCCTGAGAACAAACAAAACAGTTTTGTGCCTGAATAGTATGTTTCTGTGACACAAATTGATCACTACATAATCTACATTTTAAAAATTGCAATTATTAAAATGATTTAAGAACAGAGATTCCCAAGTCTGAAATTTGTGCATCTTGCATAATGAAAAAATTGAAGGTGAATAAAATCCATTTCTGGTTATATTTTAATTTATATGACTTTCAAGTCATTAACATAATTTAGATTTACATATTTCTAAAACTCAAGGTTAATTATATCGTAAGTCATACATTTCAGGAAGGTTCAACAAATTGGCTTTTTCCTTGTTTCAGTTTTTTTTTTTCCCTAGTTCATTCAACATTGCAGTTGGCAAAAGAAATTAAAAAAATCTCTTTTGCTGTGCAAAACCTGTAAATTTTAGAAAATGCCTTATATTACAGCTTGTGTGTTTTATGTGCCACAGTAATGCCAAAGGTCCTGAATTCATCCAAAAACTATTCACGTACCAAATGAACACACTTCCTGGGTGAGACTCAGGAAAAAGTGATCAGTGTCAGGGTTTTTTCTCCCCATAAAAGAAATCAGGTTTATAAAATAAAGATAAAGAGATAAATAGGAAGAGGAGAAAAAAAAGTGAAAGCAAGAAGATAAATAAGGCGAAAATGTAGTAAACAGAAAGAGAAACAAATAAAATTTTCCTCTTCCAGATGCCATCAGGAAAAATAACATTTTATTTGGTTAGCGTTCTTCGCTATTGCTCAAAAGCTGAAGAGATGATATTTTAAAAAATACGATAAAGCTCTTGAAGAGTGAGGAAATCCTGGAAAGGCTTCCAGGCACACATGCACACTCTTCCCATAATCCCAAAATAAAACCGTTTGCTTAGCATGATTTTAACTATACCATTAACACTTGCAATTTCCCTAAGCAGCCTCTTCCCTTCCTAACATCTGGTACCTGTCAGAGAAGGATATTTAATTGGTTTCAAACAATTTGTCACTGACAAATTCATATAGTTTGATTCCTTGGGTGCATGTGGGTAGCTACTGTTAATCTAGTCAGCTTTAAATTTTGCCCTGAGGACAGGATGTTAATGAAATACTCATCTATGCTGGAAACAAAGTTTATCAAAACCAAGGCTTCACCACTAATGTTTCAAATTACTTTTTTTTTTTTCCTGTAAATGTCCCATTGAACTTTTACATCTATCTGAAGTAGTACAATTGGAATAAATTTCCATCCAAATGGAATTAATTCAAACACATCCTTCTTGTCCTAGTCTTTTTGGAAACACAAAACTTCTTCCTTAGTAGATTGGCAAAACAAAGAAATGCAAAAAAATAAGTGTTCTGTGATGAATTAAGAACTTTGGAGTCATGTAATATATTTACATTAGCACAGGCCAAATGGAAACGTAACATACAGGATGTGCGTTTTCATGCAGCATTAATATTGAGAGTCAGTCCAGATGAGCTGCTTTTGTAGATGTTATTCACAGTTACTGTGATGATGTTGTGTATTTTCACCTTAGCTCATTCCACGTCTTCCTACTGTATGTATTATTGTACATATAATTTAACAAAAGAAAAAAACCTGAGATTTTTGGAGTAGATATCACTGCTGTTGCAAGTCTTCATAGCTATGTGAAAAGTAATGAAGCATTTGGAACTGCTGATGTTAATTCAAATGAGATTATGCTAGGCTTCTTCTTCTCAGTTGAAAAACAAGAGCCAAGTAAAACAGATTATGCATTCTGAATGAAGAGGATATGATCTGACACAGATGAGATGTACACAGTGTTTGCACTCTGTAAGGATAAATAAGAAATGAAAGAGACTTCATCTATTATACTTCAGAAAAATGAACATCAATTCCTAAGCACTCTAGAGGCTTTTGTTTTGGAATGCTTCTTGAAGACTTAAGAGCCCTTTTTGTTCAATAGATCACTGCAAAACATGCATTTATTAAGAAAGACAGAAATCACTAAATCAAGTAAGAGAGCATAAGCACATAAGTACACCAAATTATCAAGCTATGTTCAGGTGATAATGTCTACAGCTTGACAGTCAACTTGTGAAAATCAATGAGTACTTAAAAATATGGCATGCAAACTAACAAAAGGTTGATTCAATTTACCATAACAGACCAATTAAAGCAGTCGTACTTTCTTGGACTAAGGGTTTTTCTTCGCTTGAGGTTTTAAAAATAAAATCACACCAAATTTATGATAACAGCCTCATCTCTATATATTTCAAAGGACAACAGCAGGACCTCTTCATTATCTGGTGGGAAAAAAGGGAAATAGTGAAGAGAATCAGAATATACAAGGATGGTGCAAGATCAAGACTGGTTGACCTGGGTTTAGGATAACTTAATTAATATAGAGAAAAAATTATTATCTTCTTGCAGTACAATGTCTATTTTTTGTAATGTTTCCCTCTCCCTGCTAGTTGACTGTTTGTTTAAAAGGCACTAAGAAAGAGGGATCTGTCCTGTTGTATGCTTCTAATGTCCTGTATCCTACATTTATCTGAGAATTTTGTATATTATGCATCAAAGCTATCACCAAGAATTTGTCAGTTAAATTATATCTGCAAAGTCATATATGAAAATAATATTTTAATAAAGAAAAAGCCCCAAACCCAAATGCTTCTACTACAATAAATATGACTGAGTCCTCACTGTGAAATTACTTTTTCAATTGCCCAGTCTTCCTTGTAATTTTGGCCCCCCAGAGACTCCGTGGAAATTCTCCACTAATAGTTAAACAACCCTCAGTAAGGAAATAGTTACATGAAGCAAGGCAGCAAAAAGGAAGAAGGAAACTGGAGGAAATAGAAAAGTGAAAATGTGATAGCTGAACTGAAGGCATAAGATTTTCAATAACGTTAACTTAACAAAATATTAGCTCTAAAAGTAGGACCTTCAATAAAGTGAAAAACCCATGGAATAATCACTGGGAGGATAGGGATAAGGAAAAGAGAAGGCCTATTACTGTAGCAATCACGTAACCTGTCTGATAACGGTATAGAGGATTAGCTGGATGTCTATCAGGGAATAGTCTTACTGTCTCTATG
This sequence comes from Cnemophilus loriae, assembly GCA_013397755.1. NCBI lineage: Eukaryota > Metazoa > Chordata > Aves > Passeriformes > Corvidae > Cnemophilus > Cnemophilus loriae. The sequence goes on along the minus strand of VZTF01006535.1, from coordinate 359,208 downwards.
CAAATGAGAAAAATCAGAGTTGAGTACACAGGAAATAAATGAATGGCTGTGGGTCGCTGACTGCACGTTCTTCTGTCCCCTGAATGTCTGTAAACATTCCTGTGCATCACTAGTGCCTCAGGAGCAAGTTACTCTCAGTTGTGCCGGAGTCGTCACTGTCACTCAAATCTACTAGTGGTAATCAGAGACCTGGTTGCCTGCTGCCGTCCCCCGATTTGTGTTTACTGGTAAGTATCACACCTAGCAATCAAATACGCCTGGCAGAAAAGGACCCAAGGGGTATAAAGTAGATCTGGGGCGTTATATCAAAACTCTGAAAAGGCAAAAGAAGATAATTTCAGAAAAAATCATGGTGATTTTTTTAAGCGTTAAAAAATGGCATTTTGATGAAAATTTTCCTAGAATTAGATTATTTAGAGGGCTTATCTAGCAAATGCCAAGTAAACATTCTAAAAGGGCAGATTCAGAACAAAATGATGTTATATTTAGATAGAACTTTATATGTGTAGTTTAGCCACTAATGAAATAACAAAAAAGAGATCTAACACCATAACTAATTCCATGTACAATGTATTTAAACTGATCAAATTCAGCTCTTTTAAAAGACTTATTTCAAAGTTAGAAATTACATCAGAACAACTTTAATAAGATGGAGAGATATTTTAATTCTGTACTTGCCATACAGAAGAGAGACTGAAGCCTTCTCTTAACTTTTTGCAGGAAGTCTGTCACACACCAAAGGACAGTGACTCAGCACACTCGTCTCCATCTGCATAAGAAACTCTTCATCTCCAGGCATTCTCTCACCATACAGATAGGAAAAGAAAACGTCACACTTACCTCAGAAAGTAGATATTTATCCAGAAAGCAAGAAAGGTAGAACACCTGGGAAATGGATCATTTTCTGCAACTGATATCCACTAGCCAAATACCTTATTAATTCAAAACCCAGAAATCCAAATGGGCATGTTAGGCTTCCACTGTTTCTCTCTAGGGCAAGAGATCTGAGCTAACAGGAGAATGTGGGGTTTGCATCTTGCTATAGAAATTATCGTGATTGTCGTTCAAGAAGCCCAGCTGATTTCAAATTTTATAGGTTCCTTTTCCTCAGTTTTTCATTCCTTTCTCATTTGACTGTTTTCTTTCTGTGCTGGTCATGTATATCTTTGCTTTACCTTCCCCACTTGCCAAAGAAATGAATGCTTTAGAAAAAAAGTTAAATTAGTTCTTTGAACTAGTATACACTGCAGAGAAGCTGGAAGAGTGTCTTTGTTTTATGGTAAACACAGTAAGGGATCTGTGTCAAAACCAAATGAAAGATAAGTTCACTGTTTATAAATGTAAACAACCCACATGTAAAAGCGGAAAAATAGCCTCCACAAAGTGACAAAATGATGGCTTTTCAGATGAACTCTTATCACTCAAGATATCTTTGATTTTTTTGCAGATAAATATATCAGTCTGCAGATTGCAAAAAGATGAGCTGAATGCTCACAGCCATCACAGAGTCAAAATTAATATTAGGAAGTACACAGATAATTAAATAGGAAACATCTCTCGAGGGACTATTTAAACCCATGCTGTCCCTGTGCCTTCAATTTATGTGCAGCTGACAATTTAATCTGAAAAAGAATTGGATGAGGTGGAGGTGACCAGAGGTATGGAATAACTTGCTTACAAAAAAAAAATAGGTGAGTTTACAACCTGCAAAAAAAACCAAAACCAAACCAATAACTGAGGGGAATTACGGTGCTTGTGTATAAACCATGAATTACATAGAAAAGGTCATCAGTGAAAGTCTGTTCACTGCTTCTTACAATACAAAATGTGGAAACATAAATAAAGGGATTAAGTTCTGGAAGAAGTATTGTCACAAGCAATATCCACTACTGGTGCTTGCACGATACTAAACCAGTTTACTGTGATATTTAATGTTGAAGAAGTCTGTTCAATTCATAAAAGTAATTTCTGTCAGTCTCTAATATGGGAGCTCACTGAACCATATATTGCTTCAAGCATGAAGCCAAAGCAGGAGAAAGTAGAGGAAAGGGCATATAATTGGTAAATCTTGTTGAACTTTTTCCTCTTTTTGAATGCTGTCAAAAGTAGGTATTAGTATAGATACTCTTTTACCATAGTTCAAAATGCTTCTTACTTACTTTGGCATGTTTCTCTTTTCCTTTCTGCCTCTTATTTTTTTCCCTCTTTTTACTATATTTTTTTCCTCTGTCAGTGAGCCAGCCTCACTTCCTGCTGAATGCAAGCACAGTTAGTTTTGCTATGCAGAAGTGTTGGTATATTAAAAAGCATTTTACATCTATAAAGGAAGTAGAAAATATTTTACTCCTATAACTTCATTATTTTTTAAAATAAAATTACAAAATCACTAGATGAAATAAAGTACTATGTGTGAAATACTTTAGTAAATCTCTTGATGAAGAGAATAATGAAGTCTTACCCAAAAAATTAATTCAAATCACTTTGGATACACAGTAACATTGTTGTTTTGATAAAAAGCTGCGTAGAAGATCATAAATGAAGTGCAAAGTTAAAGATTAAAATATTGAGTTAGGAAGAAATGCCTCACCTTAGATTAAGTCTTTCTTAGTTTCTTTGTTAATGATATGAAAAAAAGGGAATAAACAGCTTGTTGATGACATTCAAGCACTGGACTAAAAATAAGAAGTACAGAAAGGACAAAGTAAGGAAGCAGAATATCAGCCAGAAAACAACAAGGAAATCTATTTTAGAAGCAGACAGCTTAGAGTGTTTGTGAAGATCACAAAAGATAGGTTGTGAAGCACTTGAGGTCAATACTACTCCGCCAAAACTGTATAAAAATAGTCCAAGGATTAATCAGGACACTGAATTTTGTTCAATATTCCAGAATTTTGGAGAAGAAGATTGTATTTTACTCTGTTCAATTACCCCAGCAACTTGAAGAAGCACCCATGTTAATTTGAGTGACAATGACGAGAATGAAGAATGCCAGGTGGAGATGTAAACAGTTTCCTCCACACTTGAAATATGTGTGCTTATGGCAAATGAGGCATGCGGGTGAGAGTTTGTTGTGCACCATGGGTGAGACAGAGGTCGTACTCCTCTCTGCAGGGTGGGTGTTTCTTTGTTAACCTTAACTTCAAGGCAGACACAGGTGTTTTGAAGCTCACGCAATGCGTGCTCGCTTTGGTATATTTCTTCAAGGGGCAACCTGACAATCAGTAACAATAATAGAATCAGACAAAAGTAGATAGCTGTCTGATAAAGTCCCATTGAAGCAACGGCTTCTGGCTATTCATAGAGACTTGTGTCATGCATGAGACCTGATAATATTTGCGTTATTTGAGGTGAGAATGAATGGGAAAAGTGCTATTCTGCTCTGCTTGGATGATTATAACAGAAACTGTACGTTGTGTACACTTAAGGAACTCTGCAGGCAGGGGAATGTTTAAGATGAACACTGAAAGAGGACACCGTCTCTTATCAGTGCAGAGCTGTAAAGTACAGACTTGACAGGTCAGTGATCCTGGATAGCGTGTACTCCAGAGAGACTTTCTTCAGGAGACAGAACATTCTGTTGCTGCAACAAGAAAATTTTGCTTCAGAGAACCATGTAGCATAGCAAACAACTAAGCTTAATTTAATAGAATAGTGGATTACATGATCATATAAACAGTTGCATCATGCCATATTTCAGTTACCTCATCCTCAGCTTTGCGTCCTATCTTGCCCTCCATGTCCCATTTTTCATCACTGTTGGCTTTTATTTTTTTTTGTCTGTTCCTTTGCCTTTCCTCATTTTCCACTTTTGGTTGTGCTGTATATATTTGTTAATTTTCCACCTTTCTTTCCTAATTATCAAAGTAGGCAAGGGAAAAAAATATTTCAAAAAGGAGGGGGCGGGGAAAACCCCTGGTATCTGACAGCCAGTGACTTGTCCTTTTAACCTGACAAGCTTAGAAAACCTGGACAGGAAACTACAGCATTTATCATTTGTCCTTAACTTCTTGCCTTCCAGGAGATAACTTCTGAATCCCTTCTGAGAATGCCACAAAGTTACAGATGCTTTCCCTCCATGATATCATCCTAAACCTTAAACATTTTTTCATCTCTTTGGAACAGTCTGTATAACATTCCTTGAGAAATCCAATGATTCAAGTGGTATAACTAAAACCAGCATTTATTAATAGATTTAATCAGATTCAAATAAGAGAAAATTTGCATAATATAGCGTGTACAGTACTTAGAGAAATTTAAATTAGAAAATATCAGACATGTTACACCATCATCATGTGATTTTAGACTCCTTTTCATCTCTTTTGACGTTTTTGTCTAGCCAGTCAGTCAGAGAAATAATCTTCTTGCTTTCTAATACCTGGAATACTATTTTTCTCTCCTTTGACTCAAATCTTGTAAAATCTTTGGGTTAGCAAGCTCATTTTTAAACACCAATAAGCTGTTCTGTTCAAACAAGGCCTAAGTATTACCCATTATGCCTCTCTCATTGCTTGTACTTACCCTGATAGTCTGTGCTAAAAAATAAAAAAAATTAACTGTCCATTTTCTTGTTTCACCTTCATATTTCAACATTGCAACCAAGAATCCCTCTCTCCAATAACATTTGCCCTTGGTGCTGGCCTTAACAATCATGATTTTGCATGTTAATTGTCTTGGCAGGAGGTTACCGCATTTTGCATGTTAATTGTCTTGGCTTTTAAGGATGCAGAGTTTATGTAATTATTATAATTTATTCTTGGATTTAATTCTTGTCTGTCACATATGACTCATAAATGGATTAACTCTTCTGTCACACTTCTTCCTTTTCTGTCAGAGAGAGACACAGAGAAGGAAAGACTTTAGAAGACATGAGCTAGGAAACAGAGAATATTTGATAAATTCTGACCTCCTGCAAGAAAGAAAGTTCCATTAAACTACTTAACTCATCAGCTCTTTTCCTGCACTATTGCTGAATTAGACTACCAAATTAATTTTATAATAGTATGTAATGGCAATGTTGGTGACATTTGATAATGGAAGGACATTTTCCTTTAAAATTTTTAAGTTAAATAGAGAACTTTATTGGCATATAAGTGCATTTAGCATTTTATTTCCAGTACTCAAACTAACATAAAAATGCAGTACTTTTCTGTGATCTTGCTGATCAAACAATAACATTCATTTTCTGTAATTTTTCCCAAAAAATTTTAATAATCTATTGAAAAAATAGCATATACATAGAATATATATATATATATATAGAATATATATATCTATACAATAGAATATATACATATATTCATTAGAAAGTTCATTATGAAAAGGTGGAAGGTAAATGTCCACAGCTAATGAAAACTGAGGTTTAATAAGTACCTGTGATTATTGTGATATGAACAGTGTAGAAGATCAGAAGAAATGCAGTTATTACATCTTCAGTAGGTAATTCTCCATTGTATAAAAATGTAGCTGCTGGAGTCACTGCAGTAGCCATGTCAGAGGCGTCCAGCCAGACACACCTTCTGATGCCAGATGTAGCTCTTCAGGTCTCAGATTGGCAGGAGTCCCTGATGCCTCTCCATGAGACCAGAAGATATGCTGCTGTCAGTGAGATGTGTCTGCTGGCGAAGGAATTACAGGAGGAAGTGGACAATCTGCGCAGTATTCTTGAAGATGAGTTGGAGATTGATATGTTGTTCTCATGAAAGGCAACAGTCTCAGGAGTTTCAAACTTCCATTGCAGTGGAGATGCAGTCATTGGTCACAGTCGCCATGCCTTCCTTTACCAGCGGAAATTCCTGCTTGTCAAACCTGATTTCCTTCTATGACAGGGTAACCCACTCAGTTGATCAAAGGAAGCCATTTGATATAATTTTCTTGATTTTCAGCAAAGTTTTGATACTGTCTCATAAAATCCTTCTGGACAAAATGTCCAGCACACAGCTGGATAAACACATCATGCAATGGATCAGCGATGGCTCACTGGCCAGCAACTGGCTCACAGGTCGGGTGCAAAGGGTTACAATAAATGGGGTGGTGTCAAACTGGGAACCTGTCACTAGTGGGGTTCCATAGGGCTCCATCTTAGGCCCTGTGCTGTTTAACATCTTCATGAATGACTTGGATGCAGGACTGGAAGGGACACTGAGCAAGGCTGCAGATAATACTAAACTAGGAGGAGCTGTTGACTCCCTCAAAGGCAGGGAGGCCCTGCAGAGACCTCGACAAATCAGCAGGCTGGGCAATCATCAACTGTATGAAGTTCAACAAGGGAAACTGATGGATTCTGCACCTGGGATGGGGCAACACTTGATGTACAGACAGACTGGGGAACGAGATGCTGGAAAGAAGTGCTGGGGAAAGGGACCTAGGGGTCCTGGTTGATGGAAAGTTGAATGTGATTCAGCAGTGCCCTGGCAGCCAGGAGGGCCAGCCGTGTCCTGGGGGGCATCAGGCCCAGCATCACCAGCCGGGCAAGGGAGGGGGTTGTCCCACTCTGCACTGGGGTGGCCTCACCTCAAGTCTTGGGGGCAGTTTTGGATGCCACAATATAAGAAATATAAAGCTATTAAAGGGCACCACAGAAGGGCAACAAAGATGATGAAGGGACATGAGGGAAAGCTGAATTAGGAGAGGCTGTGGTCATGTGATGTGTTTGGCCTGGAGAAGAGGAGACTGAGAGGAGATTTTGTTGAAATCTACAACTTCCTCATGAGGGGAAGACGAGGGATAGTACCTGATCTCTTCTCAGGTGTTACAAGTGACAGGACCCATGCGAATGGCATCAAGCTATGTCAGGGGAGATTTAGGTTGGATATTAGGAAAAGGTTTTAAACCCAGAACGTGGTTGGGAACTGGAACAGACTCCCCAGGGAAGTGGTCACAACACCGAGCCTGAAAGAGCTCAAAAAGTGTTTGGACAACACTGAAAGGCACATAGTGTGACTCTTGGTTCTGTTCTGTGCAGGGCCAGGAGTTGGACTTGGACGATGTTTGTGGGTCCTTTCTAGCCCAGGATACTCTATCATTCTGTGATTCTATGAATTTAGAACAAATAGCTACAAGACAGAGAGTAGAAAGAAAAATCAACATAGATCTTTTGTCTCAGCTGTTGCTAACTGAAGAGAAATGCACATTCAGACTACATTGTCTTTTCTCATTGTCCTCTGGAAGAAGAGAAACCTGAAATTCAATGACAGCCGTGTTTCAATTTCCACCAAATCTTCAAGAATTTCCACATCTTTACTGGAAATGGAAACAATCAGGCTTATACGTTAAAACATTCAATACTATATTTAAGAGAATTTGTTTGAAGAGGTTCTCAGACAGAATGTTAGGAAAATATATTAATTACTTTTAAAAATCAGCAGTCTTAAGGGAATGCATATTGCAAATTGTGCAGTACATATAGTACTCTGTAGCATAATTATTACTCTGGTGGAATATTTCTTTATGAGGAGGCTATTTATTACAGATCTAGCTCCTATAAATAATAAAAAAAAACAAACAGTGACAAAAGTATGAGAGAGATATGGATTGATTTATGTGCATATATGTGGCAAAACGTAACTTTTATCAAACTTCAAAGCTAGCACTTGCATTTATTCTTCTCAATTACATGTACATGGCATTCATTTCACAATGCAAATTCTGAATTTACTAACCCATCAGTCAAATGGGACACATTTCTCCATGTCTTAGATGCCTTTGAAAAACAGCCAGAGTGCAGAGAATGCATAGGATAGAGTATCTGCAGACACTGTCAAGGTTAAAAACAGATCAAGAGAGGCAGTTTTATCAATACATAAATAACTAAAAATTATAAATAATAAACAAATAAATAAGTGACATCTTTACTCACTGGTATAAAATACATAAGTTTAATAAGTATGTCTGTCATGTGGTATATTAAAAGAGAGAGAAGGAAGAATTTTCAACTGTTTTCCTCAGCATGGCATGTGTTGCAAACAAATTCTGAAAGGTAGTGCATGTTCCTCTACAGAATTTATACCGCTCTTATGCGTTTGAGTTTTTAAATTTACCTAATAGAGATCCCAAAGGAGATTTAATTTCCAGTTTGTTCTTCACAGATAATTGCAGCTACACAGTTAAACTCCTACGCTCACACATAGTAGCAGAATGGACTCATTACAAACCTGGGGAAAAAACCCACCACAGATATGGTCTCTGGTCTGGTTCCACTCCCATTGACATTGCAAACAAAACTAGAAGTGTTAGTAAGGAAAGTGATATTTGGTTCTCAGTGTTGTTCCCTTGCAAATGGGGATTCACTAAAATTCCTCAAGAGGAATCAGCTTCTTGGCTGAAATGCACCAGTGTGAACTGATCTTGTAAAAGATATAGATAATATTTAAACCAAGCTTTCAAAGTTTATTTAGTTTTGCTTTGCATTGAAACACAATTCATTCCTTTTGCTTATTAAAAAACATCTTTTGATTTACTTATTTCAGTCTAGATGCTGATTTATTTATCTACATGGCAATTGCACTTCTCTTAATTTCTCCATATTTTAATATGTGCAAATATGACCACAAAGTAGACCTGGGTATACTTACCAAATCATCTGTGGCAGGACAGCGACGCTGAGATTAGTTGTTTCTACCACATGCATGAAGGATTAGATAACTAAGTTTTAATAATTTGAACCTAGGTTAGAAAATAATGAGCACAGTAAGATCTGACTAGATGTTACTGAACGTGAAGCTTGAAGAGAATGCCATAGGTTCTAACACAAATAGGAGTGTTATCTAGCCAGGAGACTTAACAATTGCCGCTTAATGTAGCTGGTGCAACACACAATACTAAATTAGACTGCTGACAAAAAACCCCTACGTTTTTCTTTCAAACTGGAATAGTGCTATAAATACATTACTTAATACCGTGTTGCATAGTCAATAAAAAGGTCAAATATCTATGCAGAATCTCACAACTGCCTTCTCTTACAGAAGAATGTCATCCAGTGTTCTAATATTCCAAAGAAATTACTAAATTTATCAATATTTCTGTTTTTCTCCTTCTGATTAAAGATAGAAATATCTTTCTCTCTTCCCCTATATTTACTAATTATACAAATCTTTCCACTTTGTTTATCTACTTTCTTCCTTTTATTTTCTTGTGGTTTTATTCTACATCTATTCTTTCCCTTCTACTACATTCTCTCTGCATATTTTCCGGTACATCTTTATCATTTCTTTATTTTTATTCTTTCTCACTTTTCCTGTTTTATAGTTTTGAAAATGGCCATTAATGAATATTAACAAGTACAGCAGAGCAGAACAGCCACATCAATTATTAATTTCTTGATGATGCCCTTAGTTCTGCAAAAATTTCTGTAGCGTAGTTAATTAAAAGCCTATAACCACAAGAAATTTTCTTCCATTCTATTGACTGCTGCCTGAAAAGAATAAAAAGTTCTCAGAGATTAATGGTACCTACAGGAGCAATAAAGACAGTGGGATTTTAGAAGGTGATTTCACTGGTTTTGCTTGTTAAGTTGTTTAGTTAGGGGTGTGTTTAATAATTCCTCTCCTTTTTCTTTTTTTTCTCACAGTGGCTGATATTTATCTTTGTGTTCCTCTAGAAGTAGTTAAAACTAGATCATATACCTCCAAACAGAGACAAGTTCAAAAGTAGCTAGGAGGGACAGTCGTTAAAGTTTATGTAATGAGAGAAAGGAGCTGAAGGCATAAGATTTGGAATGGACAGCACCACAATTTTAAACTGAAGATAGATAGCTACAAAACACAAATTAAAAGAGCTAGATGGAGAGAAATGCGAAAGACAAAGATCTCCCTGAAGCACTGGAACGTCTGTTCGTGTAATGGATTGCATTTGCCAAATTGCTTGGCCTGAGATTTTCTTCTTCTGTTTTAAACACTATACCATTAATCAGTCTTTTAATATCAATCTAAACTCCAGATGGTCTTTCACCTTTCATAGCACACCTTTCTTTTTTTTTTGAGAGGACCATGCCTCAAGTTTTCTAATAGTAGTTAATTTAAACCTAAAATTATAGAAGAGAAAGCTCAAGGAGGAGGCACTCTGGTAAGACCTTAGAGTGACACAAGCTTTCATCTTTCAAACTGCAGCCTCAGGTTCTGGTTCTATTTTTGTGAAGAAACAAAGCACCCTTTCCGTAGATGCGTTTCACGGCAATGGCCAACTCAAAGCTCAATTACAATGAAAACAAGCCCACAATGCGAGACACAGGGATAACACTTCTCAAGGTAGATGCAAGTGAGCAGGCCTGTTCACAAAACATATGGGAAGTAAGATAGCTGTCCTTACTTGGTTGCATCACTTTTCAGTTCAATGCATCTGACGTTTCTGTTACAGGAGGACATTCCCTTCCAGGACTGTTGATCTGGCAGATTTTATCAGCCTTAGGTTTGCTATTAAGGAAGTAAAGGGTTTTTTCAGCACTGGGAAATTTTTCAAGTTTCTTTTCATCTTTTGGCTTTGTTTCCAGATGGATAAGTAGCTACCTTTTAAATCAAGCACCTTGTAAATCTTGCTTCTGAATATTATATCTCTGAGCGAGAAAAGAACCAACAAACCAAAGAAACTCCAAGTTTCTTTCCCTAGATACCTTTTTAATTTCCTTACTTATGAACCTTCATATGAGTTCTATATGATCTTTTTATATGTTATCTGAACTGCAGTTTTAAAGAGTCTATATACTTCTTGGAGCAGTAAAAAGCATACCCATTGTCCAAAGTACTGTAAAAAGTTTAAAGCACTTACCAGCACACAAGTTACGGGTATAAAGAGGAAAAATAACTCAGAATCAAAGAGTATAGAGGAAATTAAAAAAAACAAAACCAAACAATTTACTCATAGACTATGAAGTATTGTTACAGCAAACTTCAACAAGAATCATAAACCATTTGAGTACAGTCAAATAGATCTTAACTACAGACGAAGTACCAGTTTTCAGGCAGTCATCTTTGAATGAATTAGTCCCCTTGCTGTGTTTAAAAGTATTTTTTGAAGAGAGAGACCACAACAGAACTAATCCCAGTGTCACGGCTGCTGGCTATTCAAGGTTCAGCTTCATTTACTTGATTGATATTTACACTGTAATCTCCAACAAAAAAAGAAAATTAATTATCCAGAAAAGCTCAGTCTTTTGAAAGCGGAGTGATGGATGTAAGTGAAAGTATGTCTTGACCGTACGTGTGTCTTTAGCAATAACTGAGTTCCCAAGCATAACTTTCAAATCCCATAAGAGGTTATAATGTATATCTACCTACTCAAACATCTTTTATAGCCTGTCTGTTAATTATTTTCTTATCCTGAACTGAATGATTGTGTGACTAAGAAAATAAGAGTACATGTAAAAGAGATTCTGATTCTGTTATGATTCTGTATGTGAAATTAAATTTTTTTTGCAAGATTTATAAGCACTTTTGCCAACATCTATACACCTGTTCATTTCTCCGCTGTGACATTGTGGCATTGGCGATGGGGTCCACGAGGGAACACTTCTAGAGATAAAAGGTTATCAAACCATTATTCATCTGGGTCTATTATTTACTGAGATGTGATATTTATGCTAATTTTGAAGAGACTGTAAAGAACAGCAAGTGCAGGCTGAGAATATAAAAAGCACATTTTAAAGATGAAATGGAAGTGCCAGATGATCACTAATAAAGTGTGTTTTAATTGCTAAGCAGAAAGAGACATAAGAAAAGAAACATTCCAAATCAGTCACATCTTTGAGGAGAAAACTGAAATTCCTAGCTACACAAAGACCTAAAAGATTTTAAATTCAAAGGGAAGATCTAAATAAAATTTAAATAAGAAAATGCAAATTTTAACATTAGTCTCATAGCAACTGAGTAAAATTAAATGGAAATACAAATTTAAAAAGGAGTTTTAATAGCAACTGCTTATCTTCCTGCTTAATACAAGTCTTATTATTTGGTCCTTTCATTCTAGTCACACATATATCTACACTCATCTGCACTCCTGCGAGCACAGCATCCTCATCGCTAAGAAGGGACCCACACCCCTAGAGCATGGCCGTATTTGCTTTATGATTTCCTCGAGCACTCTTTCAGCTTCTGCTCTTTCTGCCTCCTTCCTTGCGGTGACCTCTAATCTTTATTCTACAGTCATCTGAGCATCTCTGCTCAGTCAGCTAGGTTGTCCCCAAATTGTTCATCCGTGCATATGGATACATATGAATCAGTCACTGCTTTTTTACAGGAAAAGGACAGCATAATAAATTGCAAGCAGACAGTAAAACCCTCTAAATGATCAGATATTACCATCATGACCTCGTCAGCACAGTAAACTTGGCTCAAGAGCTTGTCTCTATACAGGAATACCTATCAAGGCCGTGCCCCTTATGTCTTGTTAAGGTGGATGTTAAGGTGAAAAAAACAATTTTTTTTCAAATTGTAGCTTGCTTTCCTTCTCATAAGCCGGAGAGAGGAATTTTGTGTACCTCCTGTTTAAAAAGAAATTTAAATTTACCTTACTTTGTTTGTTTTCAGTTTTCAGTATTCCTCAATGCTGAGAGTGATGGGGGCTGTAGAATCTATACCCTGATATCTACCCTTCCTACAGCAGCAATTCATGGAATGCCAGCTGTGATCGGACACCCATGAATATGGTCAGTATGAGCTTTTGAACCATCTTCATTTTTTAAGGTCCTTGTCATACAAGGATGTGTTAGCCTTATCTAAGTATTCATTATATGAAGTCCACCTGCCCATGAGAATTTTTATTAGCATTTTTTTCCTGTTTTGATATTAAAATTTGCTTCATTTGCTGAGTTCACCATTTTAAGAAATGTTTCAGATCTCCGCAGACGCACTTTTTTAATAAGTTCAAATTCTGGCTCCAGGCCTCTAAATTTATCCCAATTTTTTATTTTTGGTAGTGTAAACAAGACCTATTTTCTCAGAACCTTTTCGCATTGAAAAGTCCACCTAACAAATCTACCTTTGTCCTTTATTCCTTTAGTTTTTTATAAAAGACAGCAAAACCATCTAGTATTTCTCATTGTTTTCCTACAGTAATGAACTGAAATGTGAAAGAGGTAACATGCTGTAAGTTATCCACCTGTAATGAATTTGATTTTGTCTTACTTCTGAAATCTCTTTTGGTGACATATATGGATTACTTCTTTACGGCAACTTACGTACCGAAAATTAACAGAACCCTTGTGTCTGCAAGTTTCACAGACGTTTTTTGTACCTGCTTTTGTCTGATATCTGCTGTAAGTCTCGAAGCTGATAAATCATGATATTGATAAAAAAATGAAAAAATGAATTAACGAGATTAAGAAAGCTTTGTGCTCTCTTAATTACACTCTCTTGCTTGTAAGTTATTCAGTGGCGGAACTGACTGCCGTGAGCAGATGATAGCAACACAAGTAGGTTGTTGGCTGTGTAAGACTGAGTAGCTCAACCCACCCGAGCTTTGCAGCAGTTTTCCCTCTCCCATCTGAGAATAAAAGACATCTTTGGTTCCTAGCCTGTTCCATTTCTCTCAGTTGTACAGTGCTAGGAGGCCCCACACACCGTTTAAATTCTGGTTGAACTTAATTTTGAGGGCAAGTGGCACGTTGACCACCAAATGACTCTTAACCAATGATGAATTTTTTTCATCATCTGATATGACATATATCTTCTACAGAGCTCATCAGAGAGTGAACTTCCAGTAAAACTGATACCACTGAGAGAGCAAGCAATATTATCTGCAGAAACTACATGTTTTATTGTACCAGAAGTCCTTTATTTTTGATCAGTAGTATTTCCAGTGACATTTAAGCAATGCATTATACATTCAAAGCTATATGAAGAAACCAGGCAAAGCATATTAAACAGGCTTTCCAAGGAAGACAAAGGCATTTAGATGCTAAACTCTCAAAACTGACTGAATGAAAGAACCTAATTAATTTACACTTTTTAAAAATTTCAGCTCAAATAAAGCACTTCAGATACAAACATTAACTGGAATTGCTCTGCTTTATATTGATTTCTTTGACAAATAAAAAGTTTTGAAATAATTGTAATAAATTAACAATATAATTATGCATATGAGCCAAAATTAAATAGAACAGGGTTATAGATGGATTCTGCCATATTTAAGATTTATTTAAAATTAATATTTTTGCATTAAAAATTAGACATATGAAATTGCTGTACCAGAAATTTTGGGTTATATTTACTTCTAAGTAATATGTTGTATCTTGTTCACGGAATATTCTGAGTTGGAAGAGACCTGCAACGATCATCAAGTCCAACTCTGAACTGAATGGCCCACATGGGGATTGAGCCCACAGCCCTGGCATTATTAACACTATGCCGTAACCAACTGAGCTAAGCTCAAAGAATTCACAATAATTTAAGATTCGATTAAGCAACTTCAGTGCCTATTGTGACTTTTACTATGCACATCTTACATATCAAACTCTTCAGGAAAAAGAAGTCTGATGGAAGACTTAATTTATCATCATGCTAATACCTCTGCTTTATCATTTACTTGAAGTGTATGCAGTGTATTTTAAAACATTCAAGGTACTATTCAGTGGGCTGGATTTCCTAGTTGCCCCACATAAAACTCTAGTGCGCACTACTGAATAGAAAGTTCATTTTAATATCGTCTGTGCAAAACAAAAGCATTAAGAAAACTCATGCAAAACTCAGCTCATATGTTTTCAGATTTTGGGAGCAATAATACCAGCTCTTAGGTCTTGTATGCTACTTCATTAAACTAAGGTTTTTATGGCCTAATTTTATTTTTTTCCCAATTTGAACTTGCTGGATGAACAGATCCCTATGTCTGAAGTACACTTGTACAAATCAATAAATTCACTGAAAGCATATAAAACTTTGAAGAAGGTGATAAAACACTTTTGTTTTAAAAATGTTAAATCACGTAAATATTCACGAAAGTAGTTTCCACTAATTTCAATCTTTATAAAGCCCATTCATTGACAGTAGTTAAGAACCTTATATTCTTTTTTAGCTCATTCCTCCCATTCTTTGCCAATAGTACACTGAGTGGGTTTGATTTTTGCATTGACTACATTATTAGGGAAAATAGTAATTGCTATGTAAATGTCTCTTTAGTTACTACAAGACTGAAATTTGTATATTTTTAGGGACTTTGAGTACTGCAAATAATGTAGAAATTTTCTTGAGCACATATATAAATGTTTAAAGCAAAATATTAATAGACTAAAATATAAGGTAGAATGTTAATTCAGAGTCCAGTAAAGGCAAAATAAAACTAAACCCAATACCAAAGTTGAAATTAAAAAATACATCTCAAGAAAAATCAGAGACTTCTTGAAGTCTCTCCCTCTTTCCTTCCGTCATGGTGGTTTATGTTAATGAGATTTATTTCTCTGCTGTCACTCTGAATATGGACTTACTAGAGCTCAGTTACTAGACAGTAGTCACTCATAACAGCAGTAAGCTGACTGCTGTTACCCATCTGTCTGGAATGACTACATTTCCATTCTCCCAGATATTTTGATGTCATGCGCCTGATCTATAATTTTCGTCATTAACTACTGGAAAAAATAGAACTAGAGACACTGTTTTAAAGAAGGAGTATTTCAGTGTTGAAGTTTCCTCCATTTGGCTGACTTTAGCTGGGATTTAGATTTAGAACCTAAACTGTGGGGTTTTCTGCATGATCCATGCAGAAAATTTTCTGCATGATCCAACATCCCGTTGACAATTCTGTAACAGCTACAGTTCTGGTCCTCGAACAGTAAAAGTAAAAAGCAAACATAAAATGCTGGTATGAGCTTGCACAGTACCTTATCTCATTGGAAAGAGGAATCACCTTAGTCTTTTCTACTCCTCTAAAGCTCTTAAGGATACACATCAATCTTCCATGATGGATGCTAGGTCTGTAGCAACTTCACAGCAAAAAACTTTATTGCAAAGCTGAAGGAGACAGTCAGGGAAGAAAAAAGAAATGAGGATGTTCTAGTTTAATATCAGCTGGAAATGGAACACCACACAGCCACTCACTCACTCCCCTCAGACTCAGCAGGGTGGGGGAAGAGGATTGGAAGGGTAAATAAGAGACAACTCATGGGTTAAGATGAGTTTAATAACTGAACTATAATATAATATTAATAATGTAATGAAAAGGAAAAAGAATTTTAAAAACTGATAAAGAAACCCGAGAAAAACAATTGCTCACCACCAACTGATGCCCAGCCAGTCTCTGAGCAGCGGCCCCTGGCCAACCTTCCCTCTAGTTTGTATGTTGAGCATTGACTCCATTTGGTCTGGAATATCCCTTTGGTCAGTTGGGGTCAGTTGTCCCAGCTGTGTCCCCACACAACTCCTTGTGCACCCCCAGCCTACTCACTGGCAAGGAGTGTGAGAAGCTGAAAAGATCTTGACTCTGTAAGCACCGTTCAGCCATAGCCAAAGCATTGGTGTGCTGTCAAAACTGCTTTTATCACAAATCCAAAACATAGCCCCATACCAGCTGCTAGGAAGAAAATTAACTCTACCCCAGCCAAAACCGTCACAGAGGACAAGATCTCAAAGCAAGTTTACTCTTGTATTAGTAAGAAAACTCTGTAAACTTCACAGTCAGAAACATAGCCATTATGTTATTAAATATTTTACCTATTTTGAATGAACATTGCTTCTTTGTAGAAAGGTCATTGATATAATAACATGTCTGGCATGTACTACTCAGGATCTTTGAACAATCATGCAATGATGTTTCATTTGAACTTTCTTTTCAGGCAACTGAGTTGGAAGTCCTGACAGAAATAGAAAATTATTTGTCTCTATTCTACGAAATTTTCTGAAAATGTTGTGGTAAGCTTGGAAAAATTTAGACATTGTCAAAAATTACTCTGAAATACAGAAGTTAATGGTTTATAGTTAGCTTTATTCACACTCCTTTGGTCTAAGACTGTATGCAAGGAGAGCTTATGTTTTACTATAGAAGATTTTTTTTTTTTTTGCTATATATCTAGTCAGAAATTATGAGTATAATCCCACTTGAACAGTGTAAAAAGAGTGTAATTCTGGTTTCAGTATAGTTGTAGAGTGAGGAAATTAATAAGAACAGAGGTTCAGACTCATGTACAACTTTATTTACTTTCAACAGAGGGTTAATTCCTAAAATTTCTGCTTGACAGTAAATTTGTTAACAACAGTCAATCCTGAATAAGGCATTCAGACACCATCAGTATTTTTGTGGGCGTTAAGCTTCTAGTGTTCTGGTCTGTGAAAGAAGTTAGATTTTTAATGGCTGTGAACAAATATACATATTAAAACTTTGTGCTTTCTCTCTAAAAGGGATTTCCATGCTATTAATATTCCTTTGATTTCTGTCGTATGAGACAATATTTGCATATAGTGTCAAATCACTCAGTTTGACTAGAAAGTAAGCTGAACAGTTGATCTTTCAAGACTGTCCCTAAAAAAAGAGAGAGCTGGGTCAACATTATAAATAGACATCACTCTCTAGCCTTTTCACTCTGCTCAGTGTGGTAATTTAATTCACAAAATTACGTTGTTGAAACACTGACCTGATTGCAGCAATGGCAGAATTTTAAAGATTTCAGTGTCTAGAGTCAGCTAAGCATTTAAACTTATCCATGCTTTTTCAGTCATTTCAAGCTGAAAACTTCCCAAAAATATTAGAGAGAAAAAAAATTTAAAAATATAGTTTAATGCTATTTCAATCACTTTCTTATTTGTGCCTAGCTGTATTTTTTTGCATAATGAAATTACTTACTTGGTTTTTTGTATTTCAGCTCAGTGCTTTTTCACTGATTTCACTAAGAATATACACAGGCACAAATTAAACAAGACCAGAGGTGAGTTTTA
Source organism: Cnemophilus loriae (assembly GCA_013397755.1). NCBI lineage: Eukaryota > Metazoa > Chordata > Aves > Passeriformes > Corvidae > Cnemophilus > Cnemophilus loriae. The sequence continues at coordinate 341,362 of VZTF01006535.1, read as the reverse complement.
TGCTTCTTTCTCTAAAACAATTTACTGCTGTTCAACATAATGTGCATGTCAGGGATTTTCTTTATTTAGAATCTACTTCCAAATTAAACTAAAACAGAAAATTCAAGTACTTGGAATAACTTTGTTACTGTTATAATATTGCAAACTCTAAACCTTGAAGTATTATATAAGTCCAAATGATATGATCATTGGTGGGGGGTGAGGGGGCAAATTTAAAACCATTAGTTACAGTAATTTTTCTTAAGTATCTGATTTCAAAGCTTTTTGGTCATGTTTTCAAGGTTCTACTTATAAGCCTGAGACACGTTTCTAGACATTTCTTACAACAGTTCTGAAGAACAACAATATTGAAGTATCTGTGATATATTAACGAAGATTTGCACCTCAGCAATTGTATTTTTCCAGCAAGAAAACATTTCTTCTTAAATTAATACATTTTTTTATAAATAGTTCATAAACTCTGCCTTGACTTCTGAATTGTCAGGTGGTCTCTGCACAGAGGATTTAGCATAAGTTCCCTGCTCAGGGGGAACTAAAGGATTTTGTGGGAATCAGGGAGAGGGAGGATCGAACGATGTCCTACTAGACACATTATTGTCTTCTCACCCACTGTTTTTCTTGAGCAATTGCAGCTATCTGCATTAGCAGGAGAAGACCAGGCTACTATAACTCTGGGAAGCAGCTGTGGAGCCTTAAGGCTTGTTCACACATCCCCCTCTGACTTGCAGCTGCGCAGGCAAAAAAATACTGTTTTGTTCCAGACTGCCTCCAGTCGCCAATATTTCAACCTTCCCAACTTCATTTGAACTGAAGCTTGGCAGGAATGTTCAGATGAGTGGTCGATTTCCAGGAGCAGTAACCTATGTGGAAAGGGACAGTGACAAAGAGCTGGTAAGGGAGTGAGAACAGAAATTTCTGCAGACAGAGTAAAATGATGTGTCAACAGCCTTGCTAAACAGGGATTTCTCCACCTCTTTGAAGTTTACTTCGCTGCTGAGGCTACGAGCTTGTCTCTATTTCTTCATTTATGTCTTGTGATTCACCACGGGCAAATTAATGCAGAAAAAAAAGGTAGTATTTTCAAATGTTTTTGATTAAAGAACTGCCAAACAAGTATTTAAGTCTGTGCTTTTGAATGCTAAAAGGACAATATCTGGATCTGATAATATACTGCATCCTATGGAAATTTTAATTTACTTTCATGGGAACTTTGTTTGGATGGATTTTAGTGAAGTCTTTGCTCCTTTCAAATGTTCTATAAGTATTCAGTGTTTAAACGCTTTGAAAACATGAGCCTCTTAAATTTTTTGAGATTGAAGATTGAAAGAAAGAATTGTTATCTGAAGGCATAAAATCCATGATTATAAACACTTAAAATATCTTTATTTCAAAATGAAAGGGGAGGAATGAATTTTGGAATTAAATACCAGAAATACAATAATCCCAGTCTTTCAAAACCTGAAATAATCCACTCAGCACCAGCAATTTATTAAAGTGGAATGGGTTTGAAAATAATTATTATCCACCAGAATCATCTGTGAATTCAGTTCCTTAATGCTTGTACCCTTTGATTTGAATTGAGTTCAGTGGTGAAGAAGCCTTGTCATTCATGAATAGCAGATTAGCACTATACTTTGCCCTTTCCCTCAAAACCCCCAATAATCTATCACTACTCTGTTTAGGAATGGATAAAGGATTTATTCTGACTGTTTTATGAGACAGCGGCCTCCAACTAATTTGTACAGACGTAGGATTCTCTCACAGGACCAATGCACAGACAACCAATAATTAACTTTGTCAGATGGCTAGCAGCCATAACCAATTATGTTTCAATGTAGACCTCTTCAGCCTCTTATAAATAAAAAAGGAAAGATGCTATGATAATGGAAAGCTGAAAAAGTAAATAGAAGAATTCCTTACTAGCATGATAAATAACCTATTCTCTATTCAACGGACTTTCATGTTCAGCAGATTTTGTCTTGCTGATTGCGAATAGCCAGTACTGTGAAGCAATATAAATGGGACTGAAATACCTACAGTCTGTCTGATCTGCTTTTCTGTAACACTGGTTTTGCCATTAATGCCTTTCCTCCCCCCAGCTTCTCTTTATCCTTGACTACTTTTGTATGCATCAGAAGTGACACACACATTCTCTCTGATGTTAAGGTTAAAATTTCCCACAATTGGAAATTAATTACTTTTGGCTACGCAGTCTAACCCTGCCCATGTCACTAACCACTCTGCTACAGACAAAAAAACAAAGGTCAGCAGGGCTCATTACAGATTCTCTATCGCAATTAAAATCATTTGAGTACCAGAGACATCCTCTTGCCTGCCTGACTCATATGGTATGACTGTCATCTGAGCCGTCATGTGGGTATGAGCTTCCACAGCTCAAGTAAATAAGACTTCATCCTGTAGCTACTTTGGTGATTCTCCTACTGGCAGATGAGTTCTTTGCTGAAGATATTAACACATGCACTCACACTCAGTGTAACAGCCATACTTCTGTGAATGATGATAGACACATGATGCAAATATTATGTAGCCTCATTTAATCAGTTATGTAACAAAGCTGATACAGCTGGACCCAGAGGACTGTATTAACAGAGAGCTGTCTTCTGCTGCAGCAGGGCACTTGCTGTGTATCTGCGTGTGTGCGTGTGTGCGTGTGTGGTTCTGCTTAGTGCAAATGCCAAGAACCACAACCAGGCTACAGCTGCAACTCGTGTGCCTGTGTTTTTTCTCGAGAGGAATCGGTCTCCATCCTCACAGAGCTGTCATGATCTGGCTCGTCTCAGACAACTATGGCTAGGCTGAGCTTGTTTGCTTATATTTTCTGTTTGTTGATCAGTCCTTTGATATTTAAGCCTCAAATTTTCACCACGCTTGTAAATTATAAATGTTTAGCCTCTTTCTTGCCACAGTGTTTTATCGTGAGAAGTGAAGTCTTTCTTTTGCTAAGGGATAAAACACAAAACTTTAACTTGAGACTAAACCAAACTGTGCATATCATACTTTTTTCTTGACTAACATAGTTGGTCAACAAGAGGTTTCTTCAGTTCCCAGGTGCTCTTGATAGGTGCTCTTTCTTTTAAAAAATATAGTCCTTTCCACAGAATCAACTCTAAAGCTACATGGCTTCCAATTCAAATGGGCTCCACAGGGTAGAAAAAACATCATTACTTCACAGCATTCCTTGAAAGCAACATATAGAGTCATTTGAGGTGTACGGAATTCAGCCACATATTAACATCAAAGATTCATGGTGAATGGATTGAGTTTTGCTGATTTCTCCCATAACAGTCCTCATAGTGGTGATCCTGGCATCTCTAGCTAGAAGGCTGTTGACACATGACTGTTTTGTCTGCTGCTGAGCACTGCTTCCGCACAGCATCAAGGCTATCTCTCCAACATCCCCCCAACACCAGCAGGATGAGGGGGGGCAAGAACTTCGGAGGGGATGCAACCAGGACAACTGAGCCAAACTGACCTAAGGGATATTTCCTACATCTGATCAGCAAAAAAAGCTAAGAGAAGGTGTGGGGCACAGGAGGAAGGGAGAGGAGGTGTTTGTGTTTCATTATTGTGACATTTGTCTTCCAGAGTAACTGCTGCATGTTCTTACGGCCTAATTCCTGCAAAGTGGCTGGACATTGTCTGCTGAATGAAAATAGAAAATAATTCTTCTGCTTTGCTTTGCTTTTGTGTGCAGGTTTTGCTTTTTCTTTATTAAACTGCCTTCTTCTCGACCCCTGAGTTTTTTTCATATTATTTACTTCCCACCCCCTTGCTGAGGGGAGGGAGCTTGGTGGGTACCTGGCATCCAGCCAGGGTCCTCCCACCACAGTGTACAGTCCGAGATGTTTAAAGGAAAAAAAAATCAAACGTCCAGTCAGCCGCATAACTTTGTCCCCACTCTGCTTTTGGTCTCTGTTTTTGTCATTCCCATTTCTTTAGTGTGTCAGGNCACAGCATCAAGGCTATCTCTCCAACATCCCCCCAACACCAGCAGGATGAGGGGGGGCAAGAACTTCGGAGGGGATGCAACCAGGACAACTGAGCCAAACTGACCTAAGGGATATTTCCTACATCTGATCAGCAAAAAAAGCTAAGAGAAGGTGTGGGGCACAGGAGGAAGGGAGAGGAGGTGTTTGTGTTTCATTATTGTGACATTTGTCTTCCAGAGTAACTGCTGCATGTTCTTACGGCCTAATTCCTGCAAAGTGGCTGGACATTGTCTGCTGAATGAAAATAGAAAATAATTCTTCTGCTTTGCTTTGCTTTTGTGTGCAGGTTTTGCTTTTTCTTTATTAAACTGCCTTCTTCTCGACCCCTGAGTTTTTTTCATATTATTTACTTCCCACCCCCTTGCTGAGGGGAGGGAGCTTGGTGGGTACCTGGCATCCAGCCAGGGTCCTCCCACCACAGTGTACAGTCCGAGATGTTTAAAGGAAAAAAAAATCAAACGTCCAGTCAGCCGCATAACTTTGTCCCCACTCTGCTTTTGGTCTCTGTTTTTGTCATTCCCATTTCTTTAGTGTGTCAGGATGTAAAATTGTCATATTTTATTTTCCATGATACACAGCTAATTATATTTTCAGATCTCTTATTATGTCTTGCTATCTTTTAAAGGCAACAGGCTAGATTATCCATGGAATACATGGACCTTGTAAGACCAAAGTGCATTTGCTACTCTATCCAAGGGACTGTCTTGCTGAATCCCAGTTTTGGAACCAGCATTCCAGGCGGCCTTGATAAATTAATTCTTCAGTTATGAATTATAGTTTTGCAGGAGCCACTAGCGATGTTTTATATCTGTTAAGGAATAGTAATTTTAAATTTTAACTTTAGAGATTTTTATTTGATCACTGTCCAGAGTCATGGATGCTCAGGATGCTTCCAGTTTTTTAACTCAAACTTTTTATTTTCTTTCCAGTTATCACCTTCGGAGAACACTCCATCTATTCTGATTTTCAGGAGAGCACAAATTCATTATACTCTGTGTGTTTACCTAATTTCATTTGTCTTTCAAAGTGGTTTATTTATGAGTGTAGGCTGTTCTACTTGTAGGTTGATTAAAATTAATCTTGTCATCTGCTGCATTATCATGCAGTCAAATGATAGCAATATTCACTCTGACTTTATGTTTTGGATATAAAAGTTCACTATTCACATAATTTTTCACCCTTACCCTCTCCATATGTTAGAATTCAAACATCCACTTGTAATAACAAAAAAAATCCCAAAAAGAATATCTCATGATGATGCAAATATCAAAACATTAATGAGGAAAATTTGTCTAAATTTTTCAACACAAAAAAAATTAAAGTTGAAACAACATGTATTTAAGCACACCAGGGACTTTAGATAACAAATAACAACAGGACTCAATGGGTCACGATGGAAATGTAAAGAGACATGGACATAGAGAGATTCAAGTTCATAGCAAAAGAAAAGTTCACAGTGTTGAAACTACCAACCAATACAGTCTTAAACAAGGCTGTCTATGCTTTTATTAGTATGTGCTTCTACCAACTCGAGAAACTATGTCCAATATGATGGGGTGGGGGAAAAAAAAAGAGCTGAATACCCAGCACTTTGGCATATTGTAAACTTTGGTGTAGACTTCACCAAAGCCTTCGGTCAGACCTTGGACTTCATAGAATGACAAAGCCAAACACCAGCAAGGGAATTGCCTTTTTCAGCACAGCAAGCACAGTCAATATACCACTTTGACTCCCATGGGCTGACACAGCTCTGCTCTAATGGGAAGTGAACCCTGCCTATACCACTGTGGGTAAAAATAGCACCATACCATTTCGTGTGAGATTGTTGTCCTGTGCATATGCTCGAAGAAGACGAGTTGTTTCATGAGCTAGGGGCTCCTAGAGGCTCTCCCAGTTTGCCCAGTGGTTCCTTCGGTTTGAGAAAACCCCCTGCACCACTCTGGAGAGCTCTGCTATGAATTGTGCCAGCACCAGAGCTGCTCACCTCAGAGACTGAATTTCTCTGACCCCTGGAAATCTCTGATTTCCCCTGAATTTCTCTAATTTCACGAATTATTTTGCTCATGGCCTTTAGATCCTACAACACTAATTAACTCAATAAGAGGGAAAAAAAATTACAGAACAAAGAAAATGCAGACAAGCAATATTATCATATCCTGTGAGCGGATGAGTGACTCATCCTGAGGTAAGTCTGTTTTCCTCATCCAGATGTAAAGTACGGTTGTGAAAGACTTCAGGAATAACAAACATTCTCAGCCCACATATTCAAATGCTTAGGTAGCTGGGGCACTGCATGGATCCTCATAAATGTAAAGAATTACTGCCAGATCAGGAAGAATAAATCCAGCAGCTCTCACTGAAAATCTTACCGTATATTCCAGGTTAAGAGTACAGTGTTCAATAGTATGTTTTGATGGTCAAATAGATACCAAAATTGCTTATATATTCTTGAGAGCTGTTTACATGCACTTGTAGATACTCATAATGTACTCTTGCCATAGGTCCGTTCTGAAATGAGCTTCTAATAGACATACAGGCTTTTTTCATGTTATGCAAATCTATTTTTTTAGCTGTGTGTTGAAAAATAATTCTCAGTGCTTGCTACTGCCCTCAAAGAAAGTGAAACACTATTTTGTAGGGGGGTTTTTTGAGGAAACTTAAAGACAAAACAAAACAAAAGAAAAAGCCACCAAAAACCTCAAAACTGAAAACAACCCTAATGAATCTGAAGTCATGGAACTAGACTATAGAAAACACATATTCATAGTACCTTTGTGACATTTCTCTGTTATATACCTTCTTATCTGTTTCACTGTCACAGTAAAAATTTAAGCCCTGTCCCATAAAAATTTGTAATGAAATAATTTTCTTTAGTGACGCAGTTCAGTGACAGGAAGCCTTCACAGTTCTGCTGAGGGAAATGATGAGACTAAATCTTTTCTGGCATAGTAACATGGTTAGTGACGTGACAGGAAAGTCAAAGGAATTTTGCTGTATCGTTTATAGCCAACTTGATTTCAATAGTACAGGGCCAGGTTCCTCATTTAAATTATGTGTATGTATTTATGACAGGCAGTTCATAGATAGTAGATTATTTGGAGGCTCTTTTGTGTCTACTATTGACCTTTATCACAGTGTCAAAAAGAAGATATGAAGTGTACATGGCACTCACTGAGTTAAGTGTAATGGAAGTGAGAAGTTACTTCCCACTTTTACGAATCACAGTCACAACAGCGTATTTCCAATTTTTAGGTACATTAGTTGTAAGAAAATTAGATTTCCTATTTCAACTAATGGTTTAGCTATATAATGTGCTCGATTTTAAGTAGCTCTGGTTCCAGTCCATCAATTCCTCCCATCTTATTAATATTTAAATTCAATAACTGTTTTAATACTATTGATTTGTGAACTTTTCGTATTTTAAATTGACTCTCTTGTGAAGATTTAAATTACATCCTTTGTCTTCTCCATTTTCATTCCAGACTAATGCTTCCATGGGAACATATGAGAGAGGAAACAGAAGCATTTCAAAAAGCACAGAGATTTCTGTTGATGGAATTTGTCTCCAGCACATGAATAAAATACAAAATAATTTCCCCTCATTATTTTTATGTATTATTATCATCATGAAATAACTACTTTTGCAGCTTCCCTAATAGATTAAATTTGCTTCAAATGTTTAGGTATATGAAAGTAAATTTAATAAAAAAAATAAACAATCCTGTGAAAAACCCGGTAACAAAACAGGGACACTAGTATTTCAACTACTTATCTCTAAGTCCACCAGCATTCTTAAAAGCCTTATTATTCACTAATAATATGATTAACCATACAAATTTAATGTATTTTCACTATTATTTTAAGGTTTTAAATCTCTGAGATCTATTTATCCCTCTACAATTATATAAAATTAGATTTAGTAGCAGAGAAAGCAAATCAGATTAAATAAATACCAGTGAAGCTTTTATGTCACACTTAAGCCAAACTCTTTTGAAGATAAAGAGTCATATTCTTTCTAAATTTTTTTTTGTTTCACACACTTAATAACTTAAGCAGACCACCTCAAATAATTGTTTTTTGCTGCAGAACACGAATAATTTAAGAACAAAATACTTTAATCTTGATTTTTATGTACTGGTGGGCCAAGAAAGCATTAATCACATAGATTACAAATATAAAGTAGTTGTCATGACAAATTTGTTTACATAGTTTGCAGAACATAATATGACACAGTAATTTTTTTTGTATTCTAAACAAAAGAATATTATTAAATTTGCAAAAGTCAAGAACCCCAAGGTTAGAAAATGCAACCTTACTTTTTCCCATTGGTGCAGTCAGCTTGTACTAGAAGCTCTAATTCTGTATTCGCATAGTCTTTCTTTCTTGACTCATGCAATGCACCATTACGCCTGTAGCTATAACTGACAAGCACAAGCAATCATCATTCCAGCACCTCCTGTCTGTGCCTTAGTACCGTATTCCAGCACCTTAGATCTCAAGTTGAAATTCTACATGCGTAGATTTTCATTAGAAGTGTGAAAAGAGAATCGCACATGTGAGCATAAGCCGAGGTGTCTCCTCCTGCAGTGGATTGCTCCAGTACAGAGCTTTATGTGGCTGCATGCAGGAAGCTTTCCTGTGCTTTCCTGTGAGATCCCTGCAACTGTCTGCCTTTGGAGAGTTAATGATAGCGCAAGCAGAACATGGGAGAGTTCAGAAATCCTCTAGCTTGCTCAGGGAGATGACCCAAAATGGACTGCAAGGAGCCAGTCGGCTAAAATGAGCTGGTTTGTGACTGATATCTGATTAAAGCCAGGTCTGCACAAGGGCAGATGCAGCATCTGATGTCCAGCAGCTATACAAACAGGGACGATTTCCTGTTGCCTCAAATATTTTGTTAGGCCCTCAGGGAGGTTGAAGGTATGGAGCTGACCTGAGTTTAAAAGCCTGATCTGTGCAAGTTTTCATACTCTCTCAGCTGCTGCCTGAAAGAGTCAAGTTACTTTTTTCTTCAATGGCACAGTCACTTTCATCCTAATCGGAGGCAGTGTGAGCATTGGGTAAATTAAGAAGGCCTGTGCTGTTTAGACAGACTGCTCCAAGCACTTCAGGGAGACTGTGCTGAATTAGTTTTGGCTGGATGTGGTTCTAAAAGAACATTCAGAGACAGAATCATTTTTTAGCTCCAAGCTACAACATATAATTTATGCTTTTAATTTCAAATTCTAAAATGTGGCAGAAGAGGTGGGGGAAGTTGAAGCAAAGAGTTGGTGGGGTGTGCGGGGGGGCAATTACTTGTCAAAAGATCTAAAGCAAGGACATTGATCTGGCATTAATTGTGACTTTTTTAATATTCTGAAGATGTAAATGTTAAATGTCAGTTTTTCCTTCAGGTTAAGTGCAAGAGATAATTCAGATTCTGCTTGTGTCTCATTTCGCTTCTGAAAAATGAGTGAAAAGAGCATTTTTTCACAAAATGCTACACATTCATATATTAAAACCACATAAGTGACTTTCCATCCAAAGTCTTATTTTCAGTAGTGAATCAGAATTACACACTAAATTAAAATCCTAATCTCACTGAAGTCAAATGCAAAGCTCCCAGTAGAAGGTGACTGTTTCCATGTGAAAGAGAAGAGCTTCTAAAGTGAAGAAGCCTCAACCTAGAGTTCCTGTGAGTCCTAGAGGTTGGAAAGACTATCAGACAGAGTTAAGGCTCTCTGAAAGAAGATTCAGCCCCCATTTGTACACAAGGGGTATGATCTAATCTCTCAGATTTCATAGAAAGTCACTAAAGCATAGATAAGAAATAAATATGCTACATCATTACCTTGCATTAAACGGATGGATGCACAAGGAAGGGAGCCATTTGTGATGTGCTTATTTTTAATATTATTCATCTTTGTTTTTCTTGTACATTCATTTCTGTATTTTGCAATTAATAATAAGAAGTGGGCAAAACCATCCACCATAATAATCTCTCAAAATATAAATTAGTTCAGGTATATCAGGATGTCAGCATGCACTCAGCACACGCCATGTACAATCCACATTCCTTCTTTGGAAGTCTGAATCCTAGATGATTAGAAAAACAACACACTATTTTAACTCCTAATCTTATACATTTCATATCTTGACATTTAAAAGCATTGGAGCTCACAAGATTTACAGCTGGGAAGACTGAGGGACAGAATTAGAGAAAAAAGGTCTCAAAACATTGACAGCAACACCTGGATGAGCACAGAAATTCTTGGGTTTCGGAATTAGATTGATCCGTTAGATCATACTGCATTGTGCCTTCTGTTCATGAATATTTCTTCTCCATCCTCTAGGAGGAATTACAAGCATAAATTTTCTATGCACTGGTGAGAGAAGTCTTTCTTTCATCTTAGTGAATATACATCTGCTACCTTGTATTCAAACAGATTGATTCTTACTATAAAGACTCATTATATTGCATTATACAAGAGAGTGTTGTATGCCTTGAGTTATATTTATGCGTGCTAGAGCATGTAACAAATACTATAAGGATGTGAAAGATTAATAACAGGAAAGTTATGACACTTCTTCCTTCTCAAAAAAGCATTTTTCAATTTTTCTCACGACTTGTTTATCTCTTAAAAATTCGGAATGAGTCATTTCATGGTGAAGAGGTATAATTCTATAACACAGGGACAGTAGCTCTCGTTCTCTTTCATTAATTATATTAAATATCTGATCTGATTGGTCCCAGTTTCAATTCAACACCAGTTGTGGTTATGCTAAAGTCTGATTATTTTTAATACAGCAGTGAATATTTATAAACTTCACAGAGCCAAATATATGACACAATATTTAAACCTGAAAGCCATTTTCCCAAATTCTTAGATTTTTTTTCCTCTCTGTAGTTCTCATTCATATTTTTTTTTTAATTTTCTTTATAATGTTTTTGAAAGCTGTCCTACATTCCTTGGCCATTTTATTGGCCCATAGCTGGGCAAGAAATATAAAAGTTGCTGCATAAGAATTCAACTTCAAAGTATAAACTTCCATCAAATTCTCTTGGCCTGAGATCAGACATTAGAACCATGTTTTCAAGCTGAACACAGAGAAGCAGAAGCCTGTGTTACTTGTGCACTGCCCAAAGTCAGTTGGATGCCCAGACAAAATAGCTTGCAAAATTCTTAGCGCCCAAGTTTGGTTCACTGGACACAACCAAACAAGATGCTCAGACACGCTTTAATGCATTTAAAAATGCTTCGGTGGCTACCCGTGTACTTAAAATTGTGCCTACGTGCATGCTCACGTATGCTCCTCGAACAAGGTCTATCTTTAGTAAGGTAATGACTGTTTCTACATTAGTTGTTCAACTTCCCCTGAGTCTCCACTGGAAAGGAAAAAAAAAGGGCTTTGCCAAAGTGGGATTTAAACCGTATACATCAAGACCCTAATTTATCCAACTCTGAAGAAGCATTTGTCTGTTCCTCTGAGGAGTATGCATAGGAAGAGTTGATGGACTAGCATATTAACTTTGATATCTAAGTACATATCTTTTGCCAGTGTTCAATATCCGGTAAGATTCCTGTTTTAGCAATCTGGCTAAAAAACTGTGTGGGAGTGAAGAACAAGAAATGGCGTCATAGGCACTCTGAGTGCTACAGCTATGTGTGACTGTCTCCAGCTGTGGCTCAATTAGATAATTTTCAGAGATCACGCAACACTTGCCCAGTGTGTGTGTGTGGCCTTCATAATTCAAGCAAATTTCTGTTCCTTTTTTGCCTACACACAAAAAAATGGTTAATTTTTTTCTGAAGTGATGTGTTCTTAATATAGTTGTCATTACTTTAAATGCTTTCATAATAATACTGCATTGTGTGGCAGGAAACAGAAAGGAGGCCAGAAAAGAACACTGGATGAAAAGCAGATGAATGAAAGCTTCACTGCTGCTTTTCAAAAGATGGAAATTTTTTTTTTCTCATCAAATTAAACCAGCATCTCAATTAATTCTACTAGAGATTCAGAAAAAAAAAATCAACACAAGCATTAAAAAAACCCCACCTACTCTACCTTTCAAGGTACTTATGATGGTTAAATTAGTGTGTACAGAAAGGAAATAGTACTGCATTGCTGGGAAAAAAGAATTCCTGTCCTGAATGTGAGTATAGCACAGCGAGTCTGCGCTGCTGGGCTGTTTGTTTCCTGCCACATCCCTCTCCCTGGGGCAGGGTAGCCATTCCATGATATATTTCCATCAGGAATAAAAGCTGAACAAAGACATTTTCTTTCTCTTTCTCTGTTGCTTGTGTCCAGCCCCTCTGCTGTAATTTGCTGATTTCAGTTGCACTGATGCAACTGTCTCTTTTCAGCTATGCCATAAGTCAAATGAAGAATATGACTTGGAAACTTCTAAAACACTTCCGAAAACTTCCAAAACACTTCCAAACTACTTGTTTAATTCAGGATATTTCACTGATCTGATTTACAGTCTATTCTGCAGGCAGCCAGCTGAAAATCAGAGATGTAACTGCACAGCCTCGCCGATGAGAAGGATGGTATGGGCAGGGAATTCTGCAGCCAGCTTCACCCTTGGGGAAAACAGTGAACAGATACAGGCTTTACAGAAAAGACAATCCGTATCCCTTAAATAGTCCCTGTTTTGTGCTGCAAGTATGTGTCTACTGTTGGACTAGATGATCGTTGTAAGTCCCTTCCAACTGAAATAGCCTATTTTCTTCTGTAGTAAGTCAGTGTCTGCAGGAATAGTACTCTTACTACTTCTTTGACAGTAGCCAATCAAAAATTACAGTCGTTAGATTATCAGTATGTAATTAGCTCTGTGGATTTATTTCCTTTCTCATAGTCTTTTCTCTATGCCTATAAACCTGTATTAAGAATTTACCATGTTGGAGTCAACCACTAAGACATATAATATTAGAAAAACTGCTGTTAAGCATTATAAACTTACCTGTCCCATATTACATTCTGGTTGAATTAATGTCATGTTGTGCCTTGAAAAGACAAAAATGAGGGCTACAGAAATTAATAAAAGATTTGTACAATTCTTCTGATATAAAATTTATAAATGATGTAATAAACTTAAGCGTTGATTCCAATAATCAAGAACACAACCATGCTAAAGAAATAAGTTAGTTTAAATTTCCTGAGGAAATATGAAAGCTACAACACAAAGCTGAAGAAACTATTCAAGCACATTTGCATTATTAGATGTGTTAAACAGATAACCTTGTGAAGGAAAAAGCACAGAGATAATAAAAGCACACATCTACATATTTATCATATTTTCTTTCCCTATAAGTACCTCGTATGATTTATTTGTATTTTATTGAGGCTCAAAACGAAAAACAATATGAGTTCTTAGAAAGATGATGGTGAAGGATAAAAAAATGTTTTGAAGAGTGAATTTTGGTACAATAGTTATTTAATGAAGTTGCAGTCAATTAGAGAGCAGTACCCAAAAACTGCTTCTTAGAAGCAGAGTCAGAGTGCACAGTTATACTCAAGGTAAGCACTCAGCTTTGATAACTGAGGGAGGTGACCAGTGGAAAAACCCTATATAACGGCTAAAACCAGACTTACTCCACAGGTGAATTAATTTACTTTTTCCACTTTTTAAACTTTGTTTTATAGAATCATTGAAAGATTTGTGTTCAAAGATACTTTAAACATCATCTAGTTCCAACTTCCCTGCCACGAACAGGAACATCTTTCACTTGCTCTAAGTCCTATCCAGCCTGACCTTAAACACGTCCAGGGATGTGTCATCCACACCTTAGCACCTCTGGGAAAACTTCAGTTTTGTACCTACTACTTACCATAAGAAAACATATCTATATCTATATATCTATATCTATCTATATCTATATCTATATCTATATCTATATATATAAACATATCAAGAATCTTCATCCTTTATTTCATCTGCTGAGATAAGATATTCCAAAATGAACTGAGTAGTACTGTGTTACCTTCATTTCCTAAGAAACATCAGTTTCATATGCATCAGTCAGCAGGCATTCTTTTTAGGCTCTGCCACCCAGAATGTGTCTTGACTTTTGCTTTCTTCCTCAGTCAGCAAGTGTGGATAGTAAGGATATTGTTATCAGCTGGTGCATCAATAATAAGAAGATCCTGTGAGAGGTGCAAATGTGCATTTTATGGATGAGTAAGAAATGCTAAGGAGCCAGTCTCTGGCACAGGCATGGTCCTGACAGAGCATGGGTCAGCTGTGGACATGCGGCATCTCAGAAGGCACAGGCACTCACAGGATCTCATTACAGTAATCATACTTTCTCACCCCAGTGGCTGCACAAAGCACTATCATCTATCTATTTGCAAACCAAGCTGCTGTCAGAACGAAAGTCTAGCTTAATTTTAAGACAGTTTTTGCAGTCTCTTTGTGGTTTTCATTGTTCTCTTTATAATTACAAAAATATAATTGATTAGACACGCAGTGACCTCTTCCTTGGAAAATGCAAGCACTTCATAAATAAGTTATCGTTTGTTAAGGTTTTTTTGTTAGTGCAATGTGGCATGCATGTGTATTATGTACTGAATCTTGTTGGGTTTTGAACTTAATAAATAGTTTTAAATGTATTTGCATCTTGCCAGCAGCTGCCATCTTTACTCTCACAGAAAGTGAATGCGGTGAAAAACTCCAATCTAGATTTTACCAAGTGTTTTTCATTGGTCAATATAATAAAATTAATAAATTTATGCCAGTGAATAAAATGTATACATCTGGAACTTTCATAGCATAGAGTCTAGTTTCATAATCTTCAGCCCTCCAGAAGGGCTTCCTCCTGAAGGGATCCTACAAGAAAAATGGAGGGAGAACTTTCACAACAGCATGTAGTGACAGAACAAGGGAGAATGGGTTTAAACTGAAAGACAGGTTTACATTAGGAAAAAAATCTTTACTGTGAGGTTGGTGAGACACTGGAACAGGTTGCCCGGAGAAGCTGTGGATGCCTCATCCCTGGAAGTGCTGAAGGCTGGGTTAGTTGAGGCTTTGAGCAACCTTTCCTAGTAGCAAGTGTCACTGCTCTTGGCAGAGGGGCTGGAACTAGACGGTCTTTAAGGTCCCTTCCAACACAAGACATTCTATGATTCTATGAGTCTGTGATTCTATGATGAGTCTGTGATTCTGTGAGTCTATGAGCCTATGACTTGTTTTCATCAAATTTAGTAAATATTTGTTTCTCCAGATGCCAGATGGGAAAGTTAGAAACTTTTTACTGATTAGTGTCAGAATGCTCACCAGAATCACAGTAGGCATTTATCATGAGAACATGCGGTGTATTACTGAGTTGACATTGTGTTTAAAAAGATGTGGTGCCCAGACTAAGCTTCACTTCATACATAGAGATTGACTGGAAATATAGAAGATTACCGCTGAATGCACACAGAACACAAGTCAGGCAGGTATCCACTGGTCCAGGGGATGAATGTAAGATTGCAGGGCTGTCCTCTGGATGCATGGATGTTGAGAAAAGACCATCAGGTGGCCCACCCTCATTTAGATCACCTCCTGGTACTCCACTCTAACTCAAAACTCTGCTCAAATTAATCACTTTTTTGCTCTGGGAATTTTCTACAGTTAGTTCAGAAACACTACTTCTCTGTTTTCTTTTAAAAATCTGGCTGTTACTTGGCTGACAGAACACCTGAATATACTTTCAGGCAGGAGGCGTGTGTGTATACTTCTTACTGAATAGTTTTTTTCAACTCATTTCACCTCTCTGTTTAGAAGCTCTCTGTGAACAGATTGTGAAAGTCTCAACAGCACTTTTTCCATTTAAGTAATGTAGCATTCCTTTTCAGGATCATTTCCATGGCTTACTGGTAATGCCACAGCACTTTCTGCCTTGTCAGAACCTGTCACTATCCCTGCACCCAGCACTCTAAACATCAAAATGATTTGCAACCAATTTACTGAAAAGCTCAAATTGTCTTCTAAAGTAATCTCCGCCACTGGAAATATGCCATTTTTGTAAGAGGCAGCTTCATATTTATCAAGCTTCATAACACTCATATATAATAGATTGGGCATAAGACTCCAATAGCTCACTCTCTTAAATATCAGGTGAGAAACCCGAAAGGAGTAAATGATTAAAGCCTTGATGAAAGCTGCATTAATTGAAACATGTAGGTGCTGTATTTAACACAGTTGAACAGAGCCCCAAATAGTTAACGAGATTAATACACTTCAGTTAAAATATAGGTGTGTAGTCTGTGTGGTGTTACATAGTTGCTTCTATTAGTTGTTCCTGTGGTAATCTGGCATCAATATATAATTACAGATCCAGCAATTAAAAAAGCTATACAATTTCCTCAGTAGCTGGCATTATTTTCTTCCACTCAAGCCTGCAAAAGATAACAATTAGGTGTAATGGAATATAATTTCTATTGACGTTCACAGGAATTCAAGGAAGAATTGCCACTACAGTAAGAATGTTAGAACTTTATTGGGTTGGACCGATGATCAGTCTAGGTCTGTGTCCTGTTTGTGACAACAGGCAACAGTGAATGCTTGGAAATAATATGAGAGCAAGACAAAGGTCAAAGATGCAAGAGATGCTTTTTTCCTCATACTTTTTTAAATCTCAGCAATCTACTGAGAGCTACTGTGCAGAAGGTTACAGCTCCTCTCATCAGGTCATGCTAATTTCACACCCTGCAAAAGATAACTTGTTTGAAGCACTGGTAAAATTGCAGAAATCATTACAGGGAGAAACCCTCTACCCAAACTCTCTTTTCAAGTTTCCAGGTGTGAAATAGCTGCCACGGACTTACTGAGGTGTCAGATGCTAGCTAAACTTGCTGTCATAGAAGCCACAGCTCTCAACTGAATTATTGCCGCTTCTAGTTTCTGTCATTAAACATTTTTTTAATTGGTTAAGACATATTATCAATTTTGGATCCTATTGCTGGTACATTTAGATTGTGACTGAATTACTGCAATTTTGGCCTTATAATTAGTCAAGAGGAACTCTTCAGCTTTCTTAATAAAAGGCTTTTATTTAATTCTTTTTATTATTTGATTGAACTCTCAGTAGGGTAAACATATCCTTCTTGGAATGTAGCCATCAGGACTGGACACAGAATTCAAGGAAGCATCACACCAGTGCCAAATATTGTTCATATAAGCTCATTGCTACTACCTTATGTTGTTATCTACAGCCTAAATGTTAATGGACCTTATTAACATTACTAGGAAGACTGCCACACCTACAATTTCTATCCCTCTGAACCTTGATTCTAACCACTAACTTAAAAAAATAAAAAAGAGTCAGCATCTTCTCAGCATCTATATTCTCCAAATGCAGTTTCTCTTGTTCCAAAATCAATAATTTGTACTTGGTCTTTTTAAATGCGTCTTGTCCTGAATTTATTAAATGGCCCAATCAATTTATATTAGTGATCTGTGGTCTGCACAGTGCCACACTGCTCAATAACTACATATTTTAACAGAAACAATTTCATTGTTCTACTTTGCCAGAGTTTAAGATCTTACAACAGGATATTTATTAAAAATTCTTCAGTGAAGGAGTGGTCAGGCATTGGAATAAGTTGCCCAGAGAGTCACTATGCAGCCACCGTCTGGACGTGTTTAAGAGGCACCTGGATGTGGCACTTGGGGGTATGGTTTAGGGGTGATTATTCTGGTGCTGGATTGGTGGTTGGACAGATGATCTTGAGGGTCTCTTCCAACCTTCCATCTTCTCTTCCTTGAAGATTCTGTGACTCTGTGTTTCTGTGATTCTTTGATTCTTTAATGTCTGACAGCTCTTCCAAAAATTTTCAATCCAGACTACCAGTCCCCAATCATTTTAAAGGTATTCACCTCCTGTAGGAGTTTTAAGAATTTTGTTGGAGTAGAAAAGTCATGATTAACATTTGCCAATACTATATCCGGCATTTTTTTCCTAATGAGATATTTATTATACATTCACTCAACATTTCTGATTCTGTTGCTTTAATACTTCTAATAATTCTACACTTTTTCTACTGACAAATGTACTAGCACCTGTTAGTGGCTTCTTTTTGCCACCTGCTGTGTCATGGTTTAGGAATGGTATTCTCTAATTTAGTACTTCCACTAGAAAGAAAACCACAAAACACTCCTCTTCCCAACCTCTGGTGGGGAAAAAAAAAGGGAGAGATCATGGATTGAGATTAGAACAATTTGCTGGAAACAGAAATATAACGATAAAGCAAGCAATAACAGCACCAGGATTAATAACAAAAGTGTACAAAGAGAGTGTGATTTACATGCAAAATGCTCAACAATCCCGGGACAATGAAAAACAGCAGTGGACAGACACTTTGCCCACCATGCTTTCCTCTGACAGGAAACAGAACATCCTTTCTTCGCAAAAGAGAAAGAGTTCCTGTGGCCCCTGGCAAAGATGTGGGATGGTATTGAGTAATATTAGGTTCTTGGCCATGCCCACTCCTGCTGATCTGGACTGGAATAGCTAAAAAAATCCTTTCATGTTGTCCTTAAACCTTGATAGACATGTGTCTTCTGTCCATTTGCTTCCCTTCTCAGTTTTCTATGGTTTATATTCAGTTTTGGTTTAGTCACTCACATCAGCTTTTTTGGTTTTCATCATTTCATCATTCAGCAATTAAAAAACCCAGTCAACTTAAGGATTTTTTTCATTCATCATTACCATATCAATTTTTGACTGTGTGATTAGTGTTTTGGCACACTTAGGGAAAAATTCTTTAAGTTCTCTCAGTTATCATTTACATTTTTTCAATTTATTCCTTCCCAGCTGATTTATTATGTAACTATTTACAGTTTTTAAAAGCTATCCTCCCTGATAACTTGGGAGAAGCTTGTATATCCTGTAAATTATAAAAATGATCTCTTTTTACAAGAAAAGGTATTCCTAAAAAAGCACGAGTTCTTTGACAGTTTTCTCTTGTGTATCAATATGAGTCTAATAAAATTTATTTTCAGATACATTCTTATGATATGAAAGTAATCTATATTTTTTTGCATTTTAACAGTGAGAGAACGAGAGCTTTATCAAATATTACTCAGTTTGAGAAAAAGACACAAATGAAGTCTATTTGTTTCCTGCCCCGCATCCTATTCATGGGGCCCATATTCTTGTTATTAATTTGTTTTAACCCTCAAACAGGGTAACCAAATACAAACTGCTTATTTGGAATGGTCTCTGTCCAATGTTAACACCCATAATGTGCCAGAGAATTGTTTGGAAATGTACTGGTTGTTGAAGGCCAAAACCATGGCAGGGATTTTTCTTAGCTTTTAGCAGTACGGACAATGATGTCCCAACACACAGTACAGTTTCCCAGTGTTGTTGAATTTATTAGTATAGATGTAACCAGAAGGTACCTTTTTTAAGTGCTGTCATCCTTCTTAGATACTTTGGAACAAGTGATTTCATGTCTCTAATCTTTCAAGAAAATGTCAATGATATCATGTTAATAAAAATTGCTCAAGAGTTGACTAATAATGTAATATTCCTTATTGTTGCCAAGATTCTTTATGCTAGTATAGACAGTCCAGGATTTCTTTATTTAATTTCCTACAGTGCTTCAATTAATTTTCTTCTTGATATCTAGATTCTAGGAATTTTTATATTTTACTGCCTTTCCACACTCTCTCCTTGCAGATAAGTTAAAAGTGTCCTGATCAGGCTAGGGAGACCTTTCATATTTCACAGCTGCTTTTTCATGTTTAAAGTGGTCCAAAAACACTAGCCTTTATTTTTATCCAGCAGTTCATTTCTAGAATCATCTTATTACTGTTTTCTGTTATTCAGGAGATAGGAGGAATCTTGAAATCTCCTCTCCATTCCTTCTTCACAATCCTTCAGAACCATCTGATTCCCAGAAAGTCAATGAACCTTTCTGCTACCTATTTATTATTAAAAAACCTTTTTTTCCCTCACAGAACTGCCTCTTCTTTCAAATGTTTAGATCTCTGCCAGCATGTGTAATAGTAATAAATTTGGCTACAAGTAGGTTTGCAGTTGACCACGAAGATTTGAAAGATAGATTTTGCAGTTTTCCTTTAGAAACTTCATTGATATTTAAGTATATATTATCTTGATTCTAAAATCAATGTTTCTTTAAGATAAGTTCTAAAAACTTTTTAAAAAGGAAACCATGTGCCTGCAGTCAGAATAAGCTTTTTGAACTCTGAACAAAACAGCATTTTGAGATGAGCATAGTTTACATTATTAAATATGTGGACTTCTGAATTTTCATTGACTGAAGAGATTAGGCATTATTGAATAAAGACTCCATCTTTCTTCATAGCAAACATCAACACTGCATTATTTTCTTAATAATATTAAAAATTTTCTGGAGTTCATATATCTTCCCTACAGATGGTCATCAAGTAATTCCAAGTAATTTAGGGGAACCTACCCCGTAGCAACATTTTTACATGAGCCTTCCTGAAGCAAAGACAATTGTACACAAGGAAAAGTAAGAGAACTTAGAAACAATTCTCAGCCTTTTTATATAAGGAAAATACACCTCAAGACATTTATGGAATATATGAGTGGGGTTTGAAGCTACCAAATTTGGCACCGTGAGGCACAGTATGGAAATCAGTACTGGTGGCGAAATACACTCAAGAAGCTGGATATATTCCCAGGTGGTTAATCCATGCCGAGTTTATTTCTACCTCTGCTAGCAGTTTTTTAAACTTAAAACTGCTGATGCAGCAGGGGCTGGATCCCTGGGACCCAGAGCCCCACAGACACAGCAGGTCTATGCTCAGTTACTGTACTACAAGCATAAATAAGAA
This sequence comes from Cnemophilus loriae, assembly GCA_013397755.1. NCBI lineage: Eukaryota > Metazoa > Chordata > Aves > Passeriformes > Corvidae > Cnemophilus > Cnemophilus loriae. Next base: position 320,557 of record VZTF01006535.1, on the reverse strand, counting down.
CTTCCATGGAACTTTTAGCAGCCTCTCCAGCTGTAATCAGTATCCAATCTAATCTATCTAAAAGCTTTTCTAATTAGGGGGCATATTCATATAAGAGGCCATCATTAAGAAGAGCAACAGGGGGAACTATTATTGTCTGGCATATGAGATCCCTTGTGGATAGCAAGACCATTAGCAAAACAATTTGGGGGCTTTTAACTAAACACTGAGTGCTGTCACAGCAATGTTTTTCACTAGCAGTCTACATACCATTTCATCAGCAGTAATATTAATGTCTAGTTCTTTCTTCTGCTCTTTTAAAAATACATAAATTAGGCAATGCACAATTTTTACTTGTATTTAAACAAGACCCTTTTACGTAAACAGCTAATTGAGTATGCATGTTAGAACAACCTAACCAAAATACCAACAAAAATGAAATAGTAATGATAATAAGAAATTAGTAATACGAAAAATATGTATAACAGGAAGAATTCTGTAGAAGAGACAGGAAGGGAGAAAAGGACAGGCCACATCAGACATATCTGGCAACCACAAGTCATCATTAAAAGTCAACTTTGATTTTTAAATACCATTTGGAGTCATCTGAGAATGAGTAGTCGATTATGCTATTTATAGAGAGAGACTGTGGCAGCTCAGATATCACTGCCTCACTATCACCCAGCATGATGTTGCCTTCTCAGTAGTGACCATGTACTCAGTCATCTTAGTGGCAAGGACTAAACCAGAGCTTACATCAAGACAACAGTTTTGATCCATTTTAGAAACCCAGGACTCCTGCAGGATTTTTCCTACCTGGTTTCTCGCAAGATACCCAGAAGGACCCCTGCCCTTCCATATTTTGCTAAAGTCTTTTCTCTTAATTTAGTTAGCCTTTTATTAGAAGAAAGGGGGGGTGGAGGGGAGAAAAAGAGACAGAGAGGGCTTTCCTGATGTGACCAGCCACAGAACAATCAGTCAAAAGGAGGTTTCTTTTTCAATTTTGAAGGCTTTCATGTTCTACTAAGAGATTTTCCTCTCTTCTATATTTATTGCACAGAGACCTCTCTAAATATCAGTATTTCCACAGGGAAGAACCGAAGTAATGTTCGTTCTTTTCTCCTGATCGGGAAATCTTACCGTATTTTTCATCATCTCTCTCTAATATGCTCTTCAAATAAGTAGTAGGAATCATCAGTCTCCTCGCAAGATTAGCAAGGCTTTCCTGATATCAATAAGCTTAAGACGACAAAAAAACCCCGGTCTAAGCAGAGGTGAGACAGAAAAAAAATTCATTCCCTTTGCAATGTATGACTAAAATGTGAGACAAAAATGTCTCACAGATAAACTGTACTTTAAAGAAAATGAATGAAAAAGCCACTAAGACTGCTGAAGAAGTCTAAACTTTTCTTTCTCCTAAAAGTTTTCTATTGTCAAAAGGTATGATTGCAAGGTAAAAAGACAGTAATACTTCCATGTATAAGCCTCCTTGACATCTGATAGACTAATCTGACCAGCCTAGTTTTTTAATACCAGGTACAGCAGGTAAAGGAGATTCCAAAACTTTAGCAAATCAAGCAACAGCAAGTCAAGAAAAAATTGAAAGACTCATTTAGATGTCTAAGTTTCCCAGACATTCTTTCTTTTCAGAATGGAATGTCTGTTCTGTATAGTGCAATTTATCTAGATATTAACATCATGGTATCTTATCACATTGCGTTATTTCTTCATTGTTTGTCATATACTATTTTTAGGCTTTTTATAAACATGCTTTGGGGCAGATTGAGAGATATATTTAGTGCTCACCTCTTTTTCCTTTCAGAGTCAGCACATGGAGCTGTTTACAGTAAAAGGGAGTTATGTTTCAAGACTATGAACTTAGTATGCGGTTTCTGTCAGTACCAATTACAAATATCATGTTTACGAGAGATATAAAAACATACAAAGTTAGAGACCAGCATTTTTCTGTGCAGACCCTGTATTTAACTAACAACTTCCATGGCTTGATCTTACTTCCCCTAACAAAAAAAAAAAAACATTTAGTTGCTTGCAAAAAATAAGACAGGAATGGTCAGTCTTTTGATTTTTTTTTTTTTTTAAAACATTGTAATCTTTGTATAGTGAGAGGTAGAGCAGAGATAGTGACGGAAAGGTGGTAGACTGATGGGAAACCAATTATGGTTCCCTGTTTCTCAGCATTGGCTTTAATTAAAGTTGTAGGGTTGCAGTATTCTAATTTTGTTCCCTGGAGGAGTTACCTAAGCAATCCTCAACCATTTGAGAAAAACTCCGCAACACCAAACAGCCTCAGGACATTGTTAGGGAGTACTGCTGTACTTAGGAGGCTGCATTACTCATAGATATTCATAAAAAAACATTTAAGATTTTTCAGGTACCAGAGCACCAAGTGTTTCATAAGGCCATGTATTAAGCATATCTACAGTCTGCATTATAAATGTCTAAACCAGGGGTGATTCAGCTGAACTTCTCAACTTGTTTCTGTTAGGACATATTTTGTCTGTGTCTTGACTGCACATCAGGATAAGATCTGGGTACAAATTTTTCTTCAGTGTGCCTCAAGTTTCACTGGAACAAACTCAACCACCGAAACAGGAAGGAAAGGAAAATAGTGCCTCTAGTAACCTGGCACTCAAGGGAACAGGGAGGTAGGCTGGACTTGCACAGCTCACCGTTCTGCAGTTTAAGGCAAAACCAAGAAGGTGAAAGTGTCAGATAGTTTTTAGATCAGCTTTTCTCTGAAAGAAAGTGAGAAGAAAGAACAGAAAAAGTTATTTTGTTCAAACCTTTCACTAGTTATAATCTTAGATAACGCATACCATACTTGAAAGTAGCTGACAAAGAAAACTTATAGAACTAGGCGCAAAAAAGAAATCAACAGAAAACTAGATTTTAAGTTGAACATCAGAGAAGAATCAGTACGATTACTAATAAAATGAATAATTTGTTTTTCTGCATGAGGGTTTGGGAAATTTTTCTTAGTCAATTCATACTTTGTAGAACACAGCTTTTGCAAGGATTGTGTGTCAGAAAAACAAAAAAAAAAATCCCTTCCCCAAATTGCTAGCGAATGCGAAAAAAACAAACAGAAGGCATCATCATGCCTCCTTACAACTGGGAAACTTGAGTATATGAAATTGTGTGGTAGAAAAACGTTTTACTTATCTACTTTGTCACATAAGTGGCATCTGTACATTTGATATCTCAGGAGGATGTTGATTTCCAAAATAACTGCATTTAATGAAGGTACAAAAGTGAACAATTTTGTTTGTACTTTCAGTGGAAGACAAGCATTTTAGAAGGTTTATTTTGCGTCATAGTGATGAATTCAGTGTTCTGAGGAAGGATTTAAACAGTTTATATGTAATGCTTTCAACAGATGCATTCTCCCAAGGTAGATACTACGTCTCTATGTACCTATTTAAGTATTCTCATCTTAAAGTCAGGTGAGGGGCCTTTCAACTCCCCACTCAGATCCCACCTAGCCTATTCTCAACACAGCTGGGAATCAGAGGTCATTCAGACCAAGCTCTCTACGAAGTCTTTTTCCTGAAACTTGCTGGTTGTTTTATAGACTTTTTGGGTTACTGGCTCATGTTTCGTCTGTGATTTATACCTGGAGTTGCCTATTAGAGCTTTGAATTTCAACAATCAGATTTGACCTGCCCTTCAGACAACTGCCTCACCTTACCCTCATTTCACAGCAATAAGGATTCCCTGACATCTCAAAAAGAGCCAGACCTTTAGGAAATAAACCTGAAACTTTATTTGATCTTGGCTTCAAGTGCAGTAAAACATGAAGATGCCAACCCCCACTATAAAGTTAGAGGACAGCAAAAAATCAGATCAACAGTGTTGAGAATTTATTGCTCACTAGTCACAATACTTTTCCATTAGTACAGGCAAGTGGGAAAGAACATGTAACTGAATGGTCTGTTAGTGGTGCCTTTAGTTTCAGTTTCTACGTGGCTTAAGTTCACCAGCTCTGCAAGGCTTGGACAGTACAGATGTAGGTATAGCAATGACCAGAGCCGACACTGCCATCAGCAACTCTCATTCTGGAGAGATCTTTCCATCACCTCTGCTGACAGAAATATGCCACAGGAAAGCCATTATAGCTCCTGCAGCTGTCATTTTGTCACCACTTTGTTGAGCCAATGAGCAGCTGACAATACAACCTGTTCGTAGGGAACACTTATGGATTCAAAACTTCAAGAAGCAACATTAAAATTCTCTTTCCTTTCTGATTACCAGTCTTTTCCTCTTTGTTTCCTGCCATATACACACTAACCAACAGTATGAAAATATGTGTCCTAAGCTAGAATATTTACCCGTACCTCTGGCCCTTTCAGAACATTTATATACTAGAGTAGAAATTCTGAACTCAGCTTTATAATTAAAATTAATTTTCACTGTTTTTCTTCCCGCTATTGTGTTAAGTTTTTATTACAAAGAAAGCTAAGAAGGCTTCACAGCTTAGTGCACTGAAAGCCCTCTTGTTCCTTTCCAGTGGAAAATGAAACTATTCACTTTTTTCCCCCTGGAAAAAAACCCAAAATAAACAACACCTGTGATCAGTAGGCTCATTTAAACAATTGATTATTCAGTTTCTACAGTTAAAACACACAAGGTTTATCTCCAAAGCCATGAAAAAGACAATATTTTTTATTAAGAGTCCAAGTAGAAAAGACATTATTTAATGTCTGGAAATAAACCAGCTAATTTTTTTCTTTTCAATGTACATTAAGTAACAAGAAAAGGTAACTTATGTGTAACAAAACATTCAGATTTAGCAGAATTTATCCTGAATCAAAATAGTATTCACTGTCAGATTTTTTAATTATGAGTACCTAACATCAAGTTTCTAAAAGCCTTTTTCGGCAGTTAAATCTACATGGCATGATTTCCAGTAGCTGTTAAGCAATTGTAAACTCTAGCAAGTTTTAGAATTTAGAGACAACTGTAAGTATGACTGCCCTTGACAATATCAGCTAGGAAATAGGATTTAGTAACTCCGGCTTGGTTCCTGGTCTGAATACACATGGCTAAGTCTCTGTCCTAGTCATCAGCATCCTCTGAGCTCATTGTCGGGGACAGGATACACAGTACTCAATGATAATAAATGTGCCAGAACCTGGCCCTTGAGAGTCCAGGATGATGCTTCAGTCCAAAGGAAGTTGTTATAAACCATATACAGAGGTTACTTTTTGCAGGCGTAAGTCCGCTTGCTACCAAGGCAGCTGCACACATGATCCAAAACAAAACATTTCCTTCTGTTCTCCACCTAATACGGCATTTTAGCTAAAACCAAAAGTAGGACTTACAACTGGAGCTACATAGTTGTGGAGACATTTGCAGATAAATCACTGCATAGAATTTCATTATGTGAAAACAGATGAGCTACACATTTCTGTGCAAGTGTTCAGTTTAATTTGCCAAGTTTCATGTTATTATGTCAATGCTTAAATTTCACATTCAATAAATTTGTGCTATCTATAAACTTACCTAATTTTTTTTTACGGTATCACATTTTTTTAGAGGAGTTTTCAAAGTGTCCTTGAACCTTCTGATCTGAATCAGCTTTCTGATAACAAGTGTAAATAATGGGTAATAAATCTTTACTGCTTAAAATTTGAGCTGCTCATGAATTGCTATGTATTCAGAGGCATAAGCCCTTCAATTAACAGATCTCTACTGCTCAGATGCCTAATAGAGTGTATATGGAAATATAAAAATATTGAGCTTGAAAGAAATCTCCAGGAGATTTCCCAAAGAGAAACTATGTATTAGTTTAGTGACAACTTTAGTACTTCACCCAAAAGTTTAATGATTCTCTTTACAGGAAAACACATAGAAATGGGTCACTATTAAATATTGTTCCAGCCCATCAGGCTATTTGACTGAACTTCTCTTTTACAGCATTTCAAAGAAAATATTAAAAGCTAAAGGGTATCCTTAGAAAATGAGATCTGCTTAAAGTCTGTCCAAATGTGGCTTCCAAGGAAGCGAGAAGAGGAAGAGTACTATAAACAAGTCATGTTAATTATAGACACAAGAAAGGTTTTGGCCACCAACATCAAAGAAAGACAGATATAAAAGGGAAAGAGAAAAATTAATTTCAGAAGCAAACACGTTATTTTGGAATGAGTGAATATTTCAAAGTAATGCTGATGTTTTTGACTTGGAAAGTGCAGTAGGAATCAGCTTAGTGGGATGTGAGCAACTAACAGAACGAAGATGAAGTCAGGGCCATCACAGAAAATGTGAGGCACGACAAGAGCAGGCTCCAAGTAGCCTTGGTCAAGACAAAAATCACCTGTTCAGAAGGAGAAATTACTAAAAATATAATTCTAGCAAACATTGTGGAATAAAGGCCTGAGAAGGAGTTCTGCTGTAAGAGTACATCTAAGCTACATTTTTTTTTCAATAAGACACAAATTTACATTATATAGAGAAGCTCTCAAGCTATCCTAACAGCAATTCGTTCAAGACCAGCCTTTATTGTATCTATGCTTTTCCACTTGTTCACAGCAGGTGACATAATGGCCACCACTGTAAGAGGTTCACTGTACTGAAACCTTTTGACAACCCCCTTGGCCTTGCTTCATCTGACATTGTTAGGGAAAAGGGGAAGAAAAAAGCTATAGACAACGTTTATGAGGTCGGCCCCGAATGCTCAACTCATATCTATGGCTTTCCTGCTACAGCCTCAGGCAAATCTCCCCTCAGTATAAATGTCCCAAATGCTTAGAGGATTTATCAGTAGCATCCATGGGTAGGACCAAATTTTGTTCCCATCACAGATTAAGAAAGAAGTCACTAATTTCAGAATACAAAATGTAACCTTCAAAGTCTGGCATCAGGAGCTGGCATGATTTCAGATCAGCTGTTCACCAAATCTCTGTTTTATTAGGCCTCCACTGTGAAAATGCTCATGATGTCAGTCCTTCTCACATACACATCTCCTCCTACTCAGCTTTCATTTATTTCTCCACAATTTCTGAGCAGAAAGCAACAATTTTTCCAGGGGAAAAAAAGTCAACAAAAATTGGAGTTCTATGTAGTGGTCAACATAATGCAAACCAGATGACTTCCTCACATTTGCAGAACTGAGACATCTAACACCCTTACCAAACTTGTCACTCCTCCCCTGTCTGGGAAATTTAAACACAGACTTGTTCTGACCTCTTTCCTCCAAAGGTCAGGCAACTGAAAACAGACTCTTCAGCTTTCTGCTTTTGATACTGTGAGAAAGGCTCTCAGGAATCCAGGATCTGCTCCTTCAGCAGATCACTAGGAAATAGAAGCAAACATAATTTGTCCCTTTGGGATGCTGATTTCCTGATGCCACTTCACGGAGTTACGACTACTATTCATGGTTTGAAAGGACTGTCAGATTAACAGGAGTTGGTAAAATGTCAATGAACCAATGCACACTTTCATTTCTGGGTACTGATCCTAGCTAGGATGTTGGGCTTGCCTGGTGTAAGAAAAATTGTCTTCTGTTGCATGGATATGCGAGATGTTTTCCCACTGACTTTTGTGTATATATCCTTAAGTTGAGAGGCATCCTTTTTGATCACATCCTCTCAGTGAATAATGAGGATGACTGATCCTGATATTTCACTTGCAAACATGATAAATAATAGAATATGCTGATTTGGAAGACACCCATCAGCATCACCAAGTTCAATTCCTGGACCTGTGCAGGACACTCCAATGTGCCTGAAAGCATTGTTTAAATGCTTCTTGAACTCTGTCGGGCTTGGTGCTGTGACCACTTCCCTGGGGAGCCTGTTCCAGTTCTCAGTTACCCTCTGGGTGGAGAACCTTGTTCCTCATACCCAACCTAAACCTCCCATGACTCATCTTCCTTTGTTTCCTCAAGTCCTGTCACTTGTCACAAGAGATCAGTGCCTGCCCTTTCTCTTCACCTTACGAGGAAGTTGCAGACTGAAAGAGGTCTCCCCTCAGTCTCATCTTCAGGCTGAACAGACCAAGTGACCTTAGCCCCTCCTCATTCGGCTTCCCCTCGAGGCCCTTCTGCATCCCCATGGCCCTCCTTCGGACGCTCCCTAATGTCTTTGTATAAACTCAGCTTGTTGAATTAGTTTTCCCTTTTGTCTGAGATAAACATCTGGTGACACCTGCATCCATCATCTTTAGACTAATTCACTATGTGTTGGTGACATGGAAGAGGGAAGATTCCCCTTCTCAAGGGACATATCAGTGTGAACATCCTACTTGTGGCATCTTCAGTTGATTCAAGGCTTCTGACATTACTTTGTTGTTGTGCTACCCAGGCTTCACTTATTCTCTTTCACTTCCAAAGTGTTCCAAAGTAGTACCATGTTTCTAATTTTAAAATTCATTGGTGAATAAATGTCTATTTATATCTATAAAATTTCTATCTACAAGTCAACAGGTGAAACAATTTTTGGAAACAAAAGATTTTTGGAGACATTGAAAATAAGAAAGCAGAAGTGTTTCAGGGGAAAGGAAAGTGAAATATTTTCAGGTGAAGTAGTTCAGACGCCAAAAAAAATTGTTTAAGATATTTACAGAAATAAAGTTCTGCTTCCTCATATGAAAAATTGGTAATATATTTGTATTCTTCCCTCATACTCAATTTTTGTATGAGGTTTTTCCCAAGCAGAGGAACCTGGAACTGGGAAATCATAATTCCTTGATAAGTCTGCTGTATCTGGTCATGCAGATGTTCCTTATTGACTGAAATGGTTATTTAAATAGCCATTCTGTGGGACAGGAGTTCCATCCAGTAATTAGAAAGCACACAGTTTAATCCTCATAATGTCTCATGGATAAAAATTAATGAATTTATTTACTTCTGTTTGACTCCTTGTATTCATTAAACCCTAATGGGATACCGTTCCTATTTTGTCCTTCTTTGTGATTATTACTGCCTTCTCAAGTTTGTTTAGCAGGAGCTATCATCTGGCTTTCAGGCATATTCTTCAACTTAATATGAAAATACTTTAACATTGAGTGGGTGGTAGAAGGAGAGAGGCTGTGGAGCACTAATTATGCAAAAAGACTAGGATTCCATCTGAAATCCATTTACTCTCAAGTAGAGAAATTGCATAAGAAAGGCCTCTCATTTATTTGCTTTTATCATCTCATAATCAAGAAGTCTATCAACAGAAGAAGGTGTTGTTAAAAAGGCTAGAAACCTTAAACTGTATTGGGATTTTTTTCAGTTTTTCTTTCTAAGAAAAGTCATTACTGTCTTGTTCTGTTGTGAAATCTTGCCTGTGACATTGCTATGCATAAAATTCCCTTTTTAGATATTCAGTTCTCCTATAATAGATGTCAGTGTTAAGATTCAGAGCAGCTGTAAAACTACAAGTGAAATCCTAGTGGAGCTATTGTGAGTATTTTTAAAGAAATATAGGGTAATTCAAATCATGTTTCAGTATGTTTCAACCCACAAAAATCCTTTCTAGACGGACCACAAGCTATCATACAAAAATGGTTATTGTATTTTTTATATTGAAAAATGAATCCTTCAAAATATGGTATTGTTCTTGATTTAGAATGATTTTTTACTAAAAAAATGGCAAAATATAATTTTTTAGTTCTGTCCTGTGCAATTAAATACTAAGTGGAGGACTATATCTTTTTAAAATTTTACTTTGAAGTATAATTCAAAATTGAAGGGGCCATTGAAAAATTATTCTTCTTTATGGATCTTGTAATATCAAATTAAGTTTTAAACTATGATATTTACAAAATGTGAGAAGGCATTTGAGTCAGGCTGCATTGAGTCCATAGACTAGTGGCAATATGTGAAACTGTATTAAAGGAAACAAGTTGTTTCCTTGTCCTGTCTCTATATTTAATAAAAACGCTCAGTTTACAAGATTTTGCCAGACAATAAATAATGGAAAGAATAAGACCAAATGTTTAAACAAAGCTTAACTCCATATCACAAAATCTATAAATTATACATTTTTTCCAATTTTTAGCAAAACCAAAAAAATTATTTTTTTAAGTATTTCAGGAAGAAAGCAGTTCCAAATACTTTCAGAAGGGGTGGAAATAAAAAATGAACTCATCTCAATAACAAATTATTTTAAAATTATTTTTTAAAGCATAAGACGCATGGTATTTATTCATTTTAGTGCAATGCAGGTTTTTATTGTTGTTAAACTTAATATTTGTTATTGTTGCAGAAATTAATGTTTTGTGAAATAAACCCTATCTAATTAGAAGTTACATGCTGTCATGGGTTGACAGGTTTCTAGGTAAATTTCACCCTGCCAGGTCCTTTGGACGTGGCAGGGTGTCGTGGGCCAATGGCATTTAAAGTACGCCCTCTGCAAGATACAGTATTTAGGGAGCTGGACACTGGGAACTTCCTCTTTTTGGCTTCTGGCATTTCAACACGTAACAGGGTAGAGGGAAGCCCAAGGCAAGCCAGGCCTCTGGGCTGGGGCCTGGCTGGCCAGTCCCCCCTCTCCCCTGCTTCCCCGAGGGCCGGGCCTGGCCTCCGTTTACCATCTGCCAGGCCGAGCCCTCCCTCCCCTGCTCCCCCCGAGGGCCGGGGCCTGGCTCCCTTTTACCGTCCACCGGGCTGGGTCAGGCCCCCACCTCTGGCCACCTCCAGCAGCCCCC
>VZTF01006535.1:178228-309388 GCA_013397755.1 Cnemophilus loriae | reverse complement strand
GGCGGCTGGTTCACTGTGATGCTGAAGCCACGAGAGAACTGTTTTCTTGTGGAGAATCTCCACAGTATGGCTAAGAGAGACTCCGCTCTCTAAGTGAAATGAAGAAAGGTTATTCTAGAGGAGGCAAACTGACTGAGAAACATCAGATTTTGTGTCTTTGCATTGGCAGTGGGGAAATATCTGAAAGAGAAGTTTGGGGGGGGAGGAGAGGTTTTCTGAAGGTTTAATCTAATTTTTATTATTTATTTTTCTCTTTTCTTTCCTTTTAGTTCTGTTAATAAAATTTTCTTTATATTCTTTAAAGTTTGAGCCTGCTTTGCTTCTCCTAATCCTCATATCACAGAGGGAAATGTCTTAAATAATAGGTCTAAATTTAAATTACTGCACTTAAATTGGATTGGCGAACTCAAACCACTACACACGCTTAGTTTATTAGACCATTTTTTCAAAACAATTGATATCCTTTGATTATCCTGATACAACAACACAACCCATTTACAGCAGATTAAAAACCCCTCAGTTTCTACTTTCATCCATAGGTACCAGAACACATGAAGAAATGCAGCCCTTTTCTATTATTTGGCTTCCTGTCGGTTAAAAAAACACCTTTCTGACGTTATGGAGAAAAATGTTTTCATAAGCCCAAGTCAGCAATGCTTCTATTGAGAAAAAATTAGTTTAGTTCAAAGTTATTCACATACTGAGATCTCTTTATAACAGTAGGCAGAGTTCTAAGTCATCTTTAGCTATGGTCAAGAAAGCAGGATAGTTATGTCTTATTGCTAGAAGTTAGTGCTTTTGAGTAAATCAGTGTCCCAACTGCCTTCTTTTTACCCATAAAATGTCTTTCCTTATGATGTCTGAGATGTATCCACTCATGAGATAATAAAGCAAATTTATGTCGTTCAAAGAAAAATCTACTCAAGAAAACCTTATTCCATAGTTTTTATTTCCTGTAGAAATAATGTGGAAATAACAGGAAATTCTATTTGGAGTAAGCCAGGAACTATTGCACCATTAGGAACATGTACTACACACCACTTCTGAAGGCACACTTCTGGGCTAATTCTAACAGGATATGCTTCATTTTTGGCAGATGATCACTGTGATAAGAATTTCCCTCTGCAGATGTCAAGATTATTAAAAAATACAGCTGTTCTTGAGGAAACTAAGAAAACTAGGTGCATGATAGGAAAATGAAAAACAACTAGTAAATAAGGCAGTGCATAAACAGAAGAAAAAGATTAATTTAAAAGAGAAAAAAAAAAGTTTCCTGGTAAAAAAAGCTTGCTCTTAAAAGCCTTCATCATTGAAAATATTAGCTGCCATCCAAGTTCATGAAGCGAGTTATGCAGAAGACAGATAATTCTAGCTGTGTCTTGAATGAATACTGACTACAGCAAGTCAAATTTCATAAGCAGCTCTGCTGACCTTTCTTCAATTGATGTAAATATGGATTTATAGCATCAAAAAAATGTAGATGAATTGCCTCGAGCCATACACCATTCCAATATGCTTGTCTTGTAGAAGTATCCCCTACTTGTGAACCACAGAAAAAATTTGCATCGCAGAAAGAAAAGATAATAACCAGGACAATTGAGTTTATAAACTTCATGATGCAGTAATTAGTGGAAATGGTCTGAAAAGTAGTTTTAAGAGGTAAATATCTGCTATGAAAACCCGATATAACATGCACAAAGTTAATGTTTACTGGTTATGTTTATTGAAGTTGTGAATCTCAGAAACAGCTTCAGTCTTCACGAAAAGAAATGGTTGAAACTCAGTTAGGAAAATGAAGTTAGGGGTAATCTCTTACACTCAGTATGAATTTGGGGGAAAAAGAGGGTTTAAACATTATGAAAATGGTATGATACAGATAACATGTTTCTTTTCCTAAGGCAATTTCTGTAAAACCTTTGGAAGACAGAAGAAAAATCAATAAAAATGATTACTGGGTGATAAAGAACTTTTGCCACACTGATGTTATTTTTTCTCTTAGGTTCACATTGGGTCAAAAGCACTTGAAAGGTGTAAGCTAGTCTTTTAAACCACTGCGGAAAGTGGCACCACTGCTTATTATTTCTTATGATTATTATCTGAGAAATGGTATCTCAGGAAGACCTTGAAGTAAGATCTCAACATGGTTAATAGATTAATTGATACAGTAATTCACTTTACTGAAAGATTTGAGGATGAGATTAGATATTTTCCTAAAAGCTGTACAAAATCTTCTTACAGATTCAGAGCTGATGTACTTGCTTCCTCTAAGCAGGTGGCCAGGCTAGAAATTCCAAATGGACTCTTCTACGAATTTCTGATTTAAATATTTAAGTCTCTAGGGAGCTTGTAGAAAAAGAACAAGGAAAGCATGCTGAACTAGTATTATACTTAAAGAGTAGGGGAAAGTGGGTATAAATTTTGAGCATTTGGGAAAGTCTTCAGAAACACTGGGAGATAAGCTGTTGAAAACCAAATTTGTAAACTGCCAGTTATCTTAGATTCTTCAGAGAAGTTTTTTTGTTTTAAATGATAGATTTTAACATTTTTTTTCCAATCTTCCTCCTTTATTTTAGCTCATGAAAAAAGAAGGAAATGTAGTACCTCTTTTTCGTTCTACTTCGGAACTTAATTCTTTTCAGATATAATCTTGTTAACGTTTTCCGGTCATAAAAAGAAATGACTGCAAGAGAAATATTACTTGAAGATATGATTTCCTCGCTCTAAGGCCAGCCAAGAACTCCATCCTCATGTTATACTAATTTTATGCTTATTTTTCATACTTTTATTTCCCCCCTGAAAAGATTAAGACAGTTTTGGAATATGTGTGTCCACTTGCCTTCTGGGACATGAGAGTTTAAAGTTAAAAAAAAATATGCTATATAGAACTCAAAACCAATGCAAATAATACAAGATCTCGTCTATAAAATGTCCTTCATTAATGAACCTGAAAATATGTTAGTAAATTCAGTGCAATTTTAAACAACAGTATTAGAAAGAAGTGTATGTTCTACTAGTCAGCTCAAGAAAAAATTTTGCTAAAAACAGTCATTATAAGCCTTTAAAGTTTAACTATAAGTTATATCTGTAGTAAATTGTAGATATTGACTTGAATGACCTTAGATGGATTTCCCTAAGTCCTCCTATATTGATTACATTTCTACCTAGATTATCCATGCAAGGATGAAAACACATTGATTTAAATCCAGACCATCAATTTGTAGCTGACATTAAAAATTTCTTATCAAAGTTGTCGACCAAGTAGTTCTGGAATAATCAAACTCAAGACAAATATGTGTTCAACACCAATGGTTTAGCATTGTGCAGTATCTCATATCTTTCTAGGATGAACAGTGAGCACATCTCTGATGTGGTAGCCTGCTCTTTATTTTAAGGAATTGATCCTGCTCTCTCAGTCACAAATTTGAGATGGAAGCACAGAGAAAAATCCTTATGATAAACCCAGTCATGTCCTCATTTAATTAAATTTAAAATATCTGGAGAGTATTCTTTCCTATTTCTTCCTTCTACAATATAACTTAGGTGCTGGATTTCCTCTGTTTCAAAAGCCTACAGACCTCCTTGCAAAACAGATATTGTCAAACTTTGGCTGTATTTCTTGCAATTGTAGAAGTAAATTCCTTAGGTCTTAGGCCTGATATGATGTAACTTTACACACATTGATGCAGATATCCTTATATTGCCAATACCAAAGTGAAGCATGAAAAGTGAGACAGCAATTATATTCCGTAGTCTTTGATTTGACCCTTTCATTAAGTCTTTGGTTTCTTCCAGTTAAGACAAAAAACCCCACAGAAGCTATACAAACTTCAATTAATGATTATACTAAATTCAAAAACTCTTGAGTGACAAATATTATGACAGAGCAACACACTATTTATTATTAACTGCAGATTTTGCCACCTAGTCCTGTGGCAAAACCATGAGCTATATAGGCTTATTTTGTTATTAATTCCATTTTGTTTTCATGGAAACAATTCATTCAAACTCTTGCTTAATTATATTTTATCTATGTGAGGAGATTTATTTTCCAAGTTGGCACTGACGCTATTTGAAAAATGATGCATTATGGAGACCTACTGAAAGAGAAACAAAGGTGATAGCTATCCTCAGAAACTTGGGAAAAATATGCATACTTTGAAAGAGACAATCAATAAAACAATTTTGTTTTTTCAATGACCAAATCATCGGTCAAGAAAGGTTCTTATTTAAAACAGCAATAGCCTTCACAGAGATGATATAAGTGTTAATGAAAGATCTAATGAGACATTAGAGAAATTAGTAAAAAAATTTCATGATTTATTTGGGTTTTTTATGTTTAAACTGTGGCATATTTTCAAATGAATTCTCTGGTGTAAGTTTTGCAATTTAGTTAAAGTAAATATACAATTAGCTAAAGAGGAAAAAAATTTATCTGCCTTCCATAAATTTAATTGTCTTTCATCATCCTGATTTCTAACTGCAACCTGTAGGCTTGCCAGTATGTTTGGTAGAAAAAAAGTTTGGGACTGGCAATTAGAAAAGATTCAGTTTTTCAGTTCAAGCAACTGCAAAATAGAGATATCAAGAGGAAAAACAACCCAGAAATTTCAAAGAGAACCAATCAGCAATTTCTAGATAAAAAATTAAGTTCATATTTTTATTTTTTATTAATACATACAAGGATGCTAACCAATGAGGAAAAAAAAAGATGATTCAGGAGAGTGAGACTTGGGAAATATCCTATTCCATATAGATCAAAAATCCAAAGAATGTGGAGGGGGAAGAATCCTCCACCCTGGACCTCTGAAAGAACAGACAACGGAAACCCCTTTTTCAGTAGCAAAACTCCTTCAGCAAATATAACAAATATGGAGGGTCCTCTTCACTGGAGGAAGATTAAATTAAACTTAAATGTTAATTTAAGCTTCTGCAGGCCAATAACTTCAGGTGATTTCAGCAAGATATAAAGTTTTATAATACATTGCTGAAACAAAAATTAATTTTAAAAGCTGTGAGAACAATAAATGATATTTGAACTGATGTCAGCTTACCAAAAGTCAAACAAATTTAATACCTTCTCTCATATCTGATTTTTTAGAAAAAACACCCAAACCATGTAATTAATCTTTTTACATAGCAGAAAAGCATTTATTCTACTGCATTTAGAGAAACGCTGTGACCTAAGGAACACAGGTGAGAAAGAAAATGGGAGCCTACTAAGGGAGAAAATTGTCATGGAAAGTACTGAAAATGGATGTATCAGATGCTGGGTGGCTAACTAGTGATGTACTGACATAAACAGTGGATTTTTTTTTTATTAATAGCCTTGGCATAAAGAATAGAATATATTGCTGCAATTTTCTAAAATCAGTAAGTTATAGACCTCACACCAGTGAATGACTGAAATATTGCACATTGAGGGCAAAATGTCTTGAAAGCACAAGTTCTCAAGAATGAAAATAAAAAAAACTTACCAGAAGAAGCTTTATTTTGCCTTGTGTGGGAACTTCTCAGGGGGAATCAAGTGAGAGGAGACGAACTATGCTATATTAACCAATCTCACAAGGACCATACCTTCTCTGTGTGATTTTAGAGTATTTGTTCTGAGGAGTTGATAATCTATCTTATGCGAATAAATTAATTGGATGCATTACTTTTGCAAAATAAAAATTGAAAAGGAAAGTAATTCTTGTCTATTATGTACGTCAGAGGCATAAACCCAAAGGCAGTTAGGTCTTTACACCAAGGTCAAATATTGGCACAAAAAAAATTTAGCATATATTGATAATAAATTCATAAAGGAAGGAAATTAGAGAGGGACAAATAGCCATCAGAATAATAATGTTTTGCAAGATAAATTCTAGCTATTTTTAGAATATAAGTGTCTAAGTACAATGCAGAGATGCCTGTAATAATAGGCACCTCTCTCAATGATAGATGATAGTGCCGTCAATGATAGAGAAGGACTATTTCAGTTCTGGGTGTGAGCTGTTGTTTTCAGCATGTCTGAACTAATTTGTAAAGCTATTTAAAAATATAGAGTATTTGGAACTTTTAACTGAATCAGATTTCTCAAATACATGCCGATATAAGAACCGCATCGTGAAGCATAAGAGTGTTTTATTTTACCTTAATTTAATTTTTCAGCAGACATTAGAATGGATGCATTATCATTTTTATGCTGCTAATATTCCGAAGTACTCTGTCAGCTCTGTCAGCAGTTTATCATACATTAAGCAAATTACTTGCAATGTAGGAACACTGAAATTGTTTGACTGTCATAAGCTTCAAGCAATAATTTAATTTGAAACAATGATAGAAAAATATTTACAGGATAATAGGACAAAAGATACTGTGTTCTAAGATTTAACATATTGATAAAGATTTTTGCAGTCTTAGTATAGACAGTTGCAAATCTGTCTAGCTATAAATAGATAGAGAATTGTGGTCCTGTACTTTTAATGCTAACTCAACAAAAGTTAAGGTCAACAGAACTCACACATATGGTATTTATCAAGTAAGTTTATTTTACTGCATGTGATCATATGATTTTACTTTTGCTTAGACCTCCTATAACTCATGTATTCTTCCTTTTCAATTACTAAAAGTAATTTAATAATTCTGCCTTTTAAACAAAGAACAGTTATTGCTCGAATGTCAAAGAATTGCTTTGGCGGCCTTAAAGCAGGGTATAATGGCAGAAGATGTTAATCTGAAAATTTTACTGTGAGAATCTAGATAATTTTCTGAACTTTATTTTGTGCCATGTAGGAGATCAAAAGGTACACTAAAACTTGTTTTGGATGTGATTAATGCTTAATTCTAGTAAATTTAAAATCTGTGCACTCAGCACCTTTTGATCTACTGAGTTTCACCAGTAATGATTTTTCTACTACAAAAGGACTGTTAAAATAATTTTTTTAGAATATCCCCTAAATATTTTTCTCTATTTTATAAGCATGCAATAACACAGATTTTCAGAGGTGAAGGGACTGATGTGAAAAATTAACTAATAAATATTTTGTGTACCAAAATAGCAATAAAAGACTCCCATTTGTTGACCACTCATTTATAAAGCAAGTAGGTTCTTCCGTCTCATATTAGACTAGAAGACTCTTTTAAGATATTAAAATAATAATAATAATGATAATAATAATAATAATAATAATAATAATAACTTTAAATCATTCATGAGGGCAGGGGAATGTGGCAAAAATTGTGTATTATAAATCAGGGCTTCCATTGTTGTATATAGTAAGAATTCTTGAGACATACAAAATGAATGAAATAATGAAATGTAAACTGAAGCTCCAAATGTGAATATTTCCTCCACAAATATCACTTGTATAGTCATACCTATGAAATTCACATTCACAGGGTACTTGTGGCACATGAGCAATCTCCTAGAGCAACTGAATGCATGTGTTAGTTCTCAGTTGTTCCTTTTGCTACGAGAAAGTTTCTGTTCTTGTTTTGTTCCTGCTGTTTTTAGAAATGGAAACCTTAAGGAAGGTCAGACCTTCAAGAACAGAAACCTGTCAAAGCAGGCCATGTGTGAGACAGACTTGGCAATGAAGAAACAGCATTTTGTCTCCAAAAATTCATAGATATTATGCAAAGATATTATGCAAAGGCAGTCCAACAGCTTAGAGTTTACCTCAAATCTTCTCTTCAGCAGTTTCTTCCCCGTCATTATAGCAGGTCACCTTCCACATTATTCCTGTGTGACTCGTTCCAGTGACTAACTCCATCTAGAAAATGTTCTCAGTATCTCCCTGGATAGTCACAGTGCCCCTGTTTGCAGATATTTGGCTTTGTGATACTGGAAAATTCCAATATCACATACCAGATATAGCCGTGAGTTTTATCTTTACAGTAAGAAACAAAATGTTCTCTCTTCTCTATGGTGAGTCAGAAGCTGATGATTGTTCTCATTGCTTACCTTCTTTTCTCAAGAGCGAAGAAACTTCTTTTTTGACTACCTCATCATTCCTGGCTTCTTTCTGTCAGATATTATCAACTGTTTTTCTTTTTTTTTTCTGTTATTCCCTTGCCATTTAAATATTTTATATATGATTCAGATGCAATTCCATAATAATTTAGGCAATAAAAAGCTCCTGACTTCTATGAGAATGGTTCAGTTACTTGTATGGTTGTCAAACTGTTCCTTGTTTGTTCATTAAACTATGAGCGTTATTTTTTTAAATTTCATTCAAAGGGGAGAATATATTTTACACTGTTCCCATCATACTTAATATAATACATGAACACCTGAATTTATAAGCAAATCAATCTTTCCAAAAGGGTTTCAGAACCTGTATGTGATTTCAGCAGAAGAGAATTTCTGTGTAATAACAGAAGTCTTTGAACATCTAATATCTTGTATACAATGATTGGATTCATATGGGATAATGACAGCAGTAAGAGGGAAGCTTTGAACTGAAGAATAAGCACAAAAAATTGGTGCTTCTTAGAATGGAAAAACCACAAGACAAATGCCTCAGTAATGAGTTCTCCCTCCTTTGATGATGAGTGATCCTCTCATTTAGCTTTTATTGCTGGGCATGACATAATTTGGTATGGAATTTCTCTTTGATCAGCTTGGGTCAGTTGGATTTGTCTTCTCCCAACCTCTTGCCCACTCTCAGCCTACTGGCCTTTAGGGAGTGTGGGATTTGGAGAGACAGCCTTGATGTGTGGAAGAAGTGCTCAGCAATAGCCAAAACTGGTGTCTCATCAGCACAATTCTAGCTACAAATACAATGCACAACACCACAAGGGTTGCCATGGGAAAATTGATTCCATATCAGCCAGATCCTATACAATCTCCATGCCTTATTCCATACAGTTTGCATCATATTCAGGTCTCACAGAATTTAACATGTTTATACATCTTCTAGACATAATTTTGTATCTAATTCTCTTTACTGAAGCCCCTTCTTAGCGACATAGATTATGTTGTATACTTAAACCACCTTATACCCAACATACAGATTTATACATTCTCATTAACTACTATCCCCTGCCCATTAACAGATAATTATTATTATTCCTCTGTTCTACTCCTTCTAATATTCATAAAAACATGCTGATTTGGGCATCATAAGTCGAGATGGGTGCTCAGGACAGGAGAGCAGCACATTTGAGTGTCAAACACCAGCATCAGCTTGGTTCGGGTCATTGCTACAATCACCTGGGTCACTGTCAGTTCAGGTAATTTCTGTGCTATTATCTCCTACAAGATATAACTTACATCACAATTCTTCCACAATGAGAAACAAGGATGAGGGTCTCCCCATCTTTGCACACTATGACAAAGTACACTCAGGTCCTTGAGGGAAGAGAATCCCACGCATTTGTCTTTTCCCAAGAGAGGAGCAGTCAATACTGCCTTCCTCTATCACTTGTGTGCCACGAGGACCTTATCTCCTCCCACAGTATGTAGGGGGTTTTTTTGGACAGGGCACAATTCTGGATTCTGTTGTAATTGTGGGAGTTGTGGCACTTGGCATCTCAAAAATAAGTGTCCTACATATGGCAATGACTGCAGATCCTGAACACAGATGGGCATGCTGCAAAATTATGCAAAGAAGTAAGGTGCATATAGTCAGAAAAATTGAAATTGGAGCTGTAATTATGGCAGCAAAAGAACCACCTATGCAAACTTATGCCCTGTGCAAACACTAAGGATAGTAAGAAAAACTCTCTTACCAGCAAACTTTGGATAGAAATCGAATGTTCCTGTCAGAATATATCTACCGTAATAAACAGGTATAAACACAGAAAGAGAGGTGGGGTAGAACAAACAGAACAACAACAAAAATCCAGAAATATAACCACCAACAGTCAGCTTAATTTCTCTCTAGAATAGTCAGCCTAGGGATACGGTGAAAACCTAATTATTTGGAATTGGATAAAGTCCTAGACATTGTAATATTGTACTGAAGTAAAAGAGAAATGGATGATCTAATACATACTTCCAGCTTAACTTTCCATTTCTAACCTCTGTGATTTTAAGCCTTTCAAATAGTGGCAACTTTGTTTTTTACTTTGTATTAGAGTATTTGGAGTCAAAACACGGTAAGTTTTGTTATTTCTATTAGAAGAGGACCATAAATAGTTTACATTTTTCTTTTTCTACCAGTAAAGGCCTCCGCTGTGTTTATTACTTTACAAGCACAGGGCACAACCACTGCCTGATGCCAAGGCATCTGGAAACAAGGCGGAATTATGAGGCCTATATAAGCTTTTGGATTCTTCAATACAGAATATTGTTTCTCAATAATATCTTTCTCTTCCCATTTATCATTTTCTCTCTCTTATCTCATGATTTTTTGCGTTGTTCTTATATTTGTGCCACAAATAAATGGTCTCCATACATTCACATTAGACCCTTCCTCTCAACGATGTTCTGCAGTACTACTGATGCTCTAAACACGAGGTGTTTATATTCTGCTTCTCTGTGGTTATTTCACAAAGGACTAGGAGCACAAGTGCTGCCTCCGTCTATGAAGCTGCTACCAAATCTTCTTGGAGATTAGATGTACCTAAAGAACGGAACTAAACCCTTCCAAAACTATGGAGAGGCCTTCTAGGAAAACACAATTGGTATCAATTGTGTGTAGAGTGGGAAAATAAAAACATTAACACACTAACTCACTGAATCAGTAATGCATAGAAATGCACAGGTAGAGAAACGGGATGTCTCATCAACTTGGATGACACTGAAACATGCATTAAGGGGTCCTTTGCACAGATTGGTGATGACATCTGACCAACCTGGTTTTCCAAAGGAACAAGTTAAATGCATTTCCTACCATGTGGCACCCTACATGAGGGAAAAGAAGTAATATCTATTCTTTCCACAATAAAGAAATCAGTAAATAAAATATAGAATGATGCCGGTAAATAACTATTTAATCATTCTCCCATTTTCTGGACCCAGAAAAATTACCTCGTATGTTCAGTGGCATAGCTGCAGTCAGAAGAAAAATAATAAATGGCTCTGCTGAACTGATAAGCTGGTAGGAGAAAAGATGTGGACTGGAACCCTTTCATGCTAGAAAACACTGAACCTTTCCAGTGAGTGCTTTTATACAAAAAGTACTATTGATACCACAGCATTTTTCCACAACCTTAAATAAGATTAACAATGGAAGTATAAGGCATGTAGCACCCATAACAACTAAGGATTTGTGTTCAAAAGTATCCATTACACTGCGTGCCCCCACCTCAATGAGGAATCCAAATTAGATTCTGATGGGACAGAAGTAATGAGCACACGCATACTAAAAAACAAAAATCTAGACAAACAGAAAAGTTTAAATTAACTAAATATAGATACTTCTGCTTCTGACAGCATCTAAGCAGAGAATTTCATAACTGTAGTTTTCATTTAGGGCTCTCAGTACTGTGTGTGATCCTTTATTGTTCCCAGCTGTAATTGTAGGCTTTCAGCAGGTGCTTTTGCTGGAATACCGTGGAAAAAGTAGCACCATGTATCTTGCAGTGCCACATGCAGACTCAGCCGTGAAGTGACAATTTTCAACACATTCCGTTTACTGAAAAAACACGGAAAAGGGTGTGTGGTATGTAAGTAGAACATATAAATACAATAAAATTAGGCATATGTGTACTTTAGAGGGTACAAATATGTTCCATCTCACTTATCTTTAAATATGTAAAATTATATAATCAAATTTATCCTGGTTCCTTTTGTAGTCAATAGAAAACAATGAAAGCGAAGATCCAACTTGATTCGTGTTAGTTATGTATTTCAGTTTAAATTGAATCTCCTTCTGCAAGTGACTTTTTCTTGCCTCTGGTTTTAAGTGTGTTACCGGGTCATACATAAACAGATCAAAGTTAAAAATCTCAATTTGGGCATTAATATGCAACCCTATACATCAGGCTGATGAAAGGAAAGGTGTAAAATACCCCCAAAAGACACTTACTAATTGCTCAAAAAATCTTCAAGATTCTTATTCTTACCCAGCAGAACTTATTTTCAAATAGTTCACACAGATGTAGTTTCAATTACATGCATATTGCTTATTGTAGAATGCAATTTTGTTTTTTTGCCAACAGTAAGTGAAAAGCTATTTCATCTGAGACAGTGTGGAACAGCAATGTCATCTGAAATCTATTGACCTATTAAATACAGGAATTTACACAGAGGTTGTCCACCACCTGCCCACATATATACTTTCCTGAATGTGTACCTTACTCAAAAACACTAAATATGGTAGTATTTTCTGTTGTATTTCCTTTTAAAATAAGCCTTGTATCATCAAAAAAGGTTCTGATTGTCTATTTTCTAATCTTTTCTTAGTTCTCTGGTACATTACACTGCAGAAGTGTTTGGGATACTCAGTATATCCAGAAAATGACAACAAAGGAGGAAATGGAGAATGTTAATGGATATAGTTTCCAAGGAAACAAAGCACCAGAGAATATAAGAAAGCCAAGAAGGATGTAATGTTTTTTTCTCCAAGAAAACAAGGGAATAGAGGAAATGGAGAAGCTAATGAATAAATGACTTAGGTAAATAATTATCCACTTAAAACATTATTGTATCAAAGTTCTTGAAATGCTATCATATAGATGGTTTTGCCTTATTTTCAACCACCGCCTTAACTTCATCTTTTTGCTCTCCTTCCACAGTGTTTCATATCGTGAAACAAGAAATGCCATTCACTGCCTATAGTATAATACTTAGCAATAAATGCTTTTTGTTCAAGACATTATCCGTTAACATACTTTTTGATTTTTGAAACTGAATCCTTACTGAATAGGAAGGAGTTCCAGTGTATTCAATGGGGCATTGGGCTATGGTGGCAGGAGTGGAGTGGGGAGAGTAAAGGAAAAAAAAACAAAGTCTATTAAAGTCTATTACAGTTTTCAGATATGTCTGCCTCAAATAGAAATCAAAAACATGTTCTCAGCCTAGATAAACAGGTTCCTCTCTCAAGATTAACACAGGTTCTGATGCTTTACTATCAAATATATATAATATTATGTCACTCTAATACCCAGAAATTTGGACCTTAACAATTTTAGCAATCAGATTTCCATTTTCTGGAGCAAAAATTTTGGGAGCCATAGTAGGCATGTCTAGGCTGCACTCTCATTTTTCATGTGTTGTTTGCAAATACTTTAAGTAAAGACAGGTCTGATGTGACTGAGCAAGGTTAGATTTGACCGTTATAACTATAATTGAATTTTTGCTGGAAAGGGAAGTGATAGTTTTTTTCTCCAGCCAACCTAAGGTTGGCTGAACAGTAATTTTCAAAGTGTTTTTGTCACACACACTAAAAAATCAACTGAACTGTATTATTTGGAGGAAGTTACAGGGAGAAACAAGCTATCCCTTAAGAAATCTGAGCTTTTCCTCTCCCTCTCACCTTCCTTCCTCCCCAACTGCCTGAAAAGAAAAGCTGTGGAAAAAAAGTTGGTGATGGAGGCTCTCTGAGATTCTGAATTGAAACTATCCCATGGAAAAGTAAATAATCGAGACATGATAAGACAATGAACTCTGACTGTCTCCAAGATGCTTCCACACTAACTTTTACAGGTGCACTTTTGAAGTCAGTCCCCCAGCTCATCATATCTACTGCACCTTCATTCACATTGCTGTGTGAAGACAATTAATAAATTAACAGCTGATGAAAACATTCTCTGTCATTTTCCAACTCTACTGAGAAAGAGTATAAGTATACATCCTTATCCCCATGTATGCATATGACATAAGGTTACTGGACACAAAATTGCCATTTGTTCATGAAGGTTATTCAGTAGAAGCTGTTAACTGGGCTTCTTTTTTTACACAAACAAGTTTAAAATTATAGGAGCTATTTCACTTTGCCCATCTTGGATACATGGAAGTGGTAATGTACATTCTACAAATAACTGTGGTTTTCACTAAAAAAGTTTTAGTAAACACTTCCATTGCAAAAAACAGGTCTATTTCATACTTTAGGTCATCATTCCCCCAGGGTTCCCCATTTAAAAAAAAAAATCTTAAAGTTGATAGAATCAGGAAGGCAAGTTGAAGGAAGGTACAACTTGGGACAATAAAGAAGAAACATGTATTTATTTTAGATTCTGCTAGACAATTTTTAATGCTTAAGTCACGCTTGTTTATAATGTCTGTGTGTGTGTAAAGTATCCTAGCCAATTACACATCAGGTCCAAACAGAAGAATGGGAGGAAAGAATTTTATGTTATTATCTGAGCACGTATTATTTAGCAGTGATTCTTAAATACTTTTCTTAACTTATTAATTTCAATGGATAAAGTTATTTTGACTCAATATGAGACTTTTTCTGAGAAAGTATGTTTCGTTTTGGGGAATTCATTTGGAAGCAATTATCGAAGTGTTGAATACTCAATAGTTGAAACTCAGTGAAAAGATGAATGTAGATTGTTCTGTGAGAGATTCAATAGAGTAAGTATGCATGTTCCAGAAGTTTTATATTAGGAAATGGTATAATGCTCTACTTTAAAATGGAAACTTTTTCAGTTTCTCAAAATATGTGGGTTTTATTATGTCTATGTATACACCATAAGTGCAAAGGTGGAGATAATATTTTTCTTATATAAGCAGATTGATGTATGTTACAAATACTTGAAAAGTTTATGTTAAAGGTGACTTTCAAATTAAAATGTAATTATATTTATAAAAAGTTCTTGTGAGTTTGTTTCCATTAAAAAAGGCATATTGTAATTCAGTAAAGCAAATAATGAGAATAATTTAAATAATATGTCAAGTACTTGAGGATATTAGCAAAGATATATTTTATTTCTTAAAAAAATGCAAAGACAATTTCTCCTGTGAAGCATTGCTCTTTCACCACCTTTTTTTAATCTTATGCAGCAACACTTTTTTTCTCTTCAAATTGTCTTTATCTCATCAATGTTGTCTTCTTTTTCTCATAATATCAAAAGACTAGCTCTTCAAATAATATCAGCCACCAAGTTGGTCACCTGACTAAAATATCCATATTTTCATTTTCTCGTCATGTCCCACTCTGCTCATGGTTGCTGACTTTTGATTATATTTCCAAGTTCTTCATAAGAAGTCTATGGAGAATCAATTTTTTAAAAAAATCAGTGAATATCCAAAATATACCAAGTTATTTAGAGCAAGACTAGAGCACCCACTTAACCGTATTTTCATTCTTAAACAAGAATACAAAATCTGACTTAGAAAACTTGCTAGACGTAATCATATATTTTGGTGTTATTCTTGAAAGGGAGTATTTGGTTTAGTTCTCAAGTAATGAGAAAAATATCTTTTCGTTCTGTTCTTAATTCCAAAGGCTGCTGCATTGGACTCTATATCGTGCAGGCTCACATTTCAAAATGCATTGTTTAACCTCAAAGTCACAACAGGTGGATTTAAAAAGGCAATGGATTTCAAAATAGCAGTCACAGGTAGGAAGTCACACCTAATGAAGGAAGACCCACAGTTTGCATTTTATAGTGTATTGATTGCCCTGCACTCTCACGGAAGCGTGTGAGACAGCTACTGAGAGCACAGAAAGAACCGTCAGTGTTACTCGGTCTTCCACAGAAAGAAATATGTGCTGTGCAGCACTTGGTTCTGAAGTTCCAATCCTCCTTCTTCCCTGTAAATATTTACTGTTTTGTGAGAAAAATGAGAGGAAAGGAACACTGGTGGAGTAAAAGGCAGTACTTGTTCTTGTTTCCCGTGGGTATTCAGCAGATTTGGGCTGGAATATTTGAAGTATGTGGCTTTCATGAGAAAAACTGGATCAAAGACTTCAGGTTTGCACAAATATTCAGAGTTGACATGCTTGAATTTCCACAACCAGTTGAAATATTTGGGGGAAGAAAAACAGTTTCTTAATTCAAACTGAATTTTTAAGATCTGTACTTAAATCTCATAATAACAAGCAGATAGATAGAACAGAGATTGACAGGCCCTAATGACGTGTACAGATATTACGTTTTAATGCTTAAATCAGCTTCTAAAATCAGCAAATACAGAAATAATAATTTTTTTAAACATAAATTTCTAGGAATTATATTCTGACCTGAATTCACCAGCAGAAACTCAAACTCAGTGGACTTTGAAATCTTTTCTTCTCAAAAAAATTGCAATGTTAACAAACAAATGCATAAGACTAAAACATAGCGAAATAAGCAATGTATGAGGTCAGTCCTTGTCAATAAATTCACAAAAGGATTTAAATTGGAAGACCTTTGGATTAAGGCTTTATAAAACCCAGATAAACAGCACAGTTTGGTAACTTGAATTTATCTTCACATGCAGCGGTTTACTGGCCAGCCTTAACAGATCAATTTCATGAAGCTTTTGTAGAAAGTCTGGCTCAGGTATTTGGAGAATTTAAATAGAAACCAATGTTTCTCTTTTAATATTTTGCTTCTTTCAAGTATTGACGTGTATATTGAATTTAAAAAATCCAGTCGTGAATTTCTAGAAAACCTCTGGGCCTTCCCTACAGTGCTTTACGTGAATGGGCACTTACTGAAAACAAATGAAGCGCATTCAAGCAGGGCTGATGTTTACTAGAACCACAAAAGCCTGTCGGAATTTCTGATATAAAATGGTTTCCTCTGTGTGAATAGTATAGTAAGCTTCCAAAATATTTGCAGAACTTCAAACAGTTCTATTTGCAATAACATACTCGTGCTTTCTATGTTCAAGCAGGAATAAAACAGGTAGAAACAAATGCTATTTATACATTGTCCATTTTTATAAATAATAATTTTGTTTCTTCTCTTGAAATTATTTAAATTCATTTTTAAATCTTCTTCTATTAAAGTACTACTATGATTCCTTTCTGTAATGAGGTACCACAAACATACCTTGTAATCCTAACAAATGCATGCACAAAAAAGATTTTGATTGTCTTCAGGTGGTTCAATGATGGAAATAGTATTTTGACTCTTAATGTTCTGTCAGAAAAGTCTGAGATTGGACAAAATGACGACTTTCAAATGCTATGTTCATAATGGTTATATGTTCTTTTCATCTGTCCTTTGAATGTCTATGTTGACTATTTTTTTCTCTTCCAGCTGTTATGGACACTTGCTCATTGTTAAGAAAGCGTTGTTTTAGACTGCAGTTGTACTGTGAATCCAAGTAAAATTACAATAATTAGGAAAGGTGAGAGTTCTCTTCCCAGTGTATAATTTCCAGTTGATTTGAGCTATGGCAAATTAGGACCACTCATTAATTTTAGCACGACTAGAAATGTACCATGGTTTGGGCAAAGTTAACCAACCTCCATGAGACTACCTTGAGCTTCGCTGAATTTATTCCGTGTTGTATAATGTTCCTTGTAATTACTAGTGTATCACCTTTCTCCAGTTTAACATCTTTTCCCAACAGAACATATCATGGTAAGATATTATAAATAATGAATCTACTCAGTTATTGACAGACATTGAACGCAGAACCACAGAACCACTGAATGGGTTGGGTTGGAAGAGACCTTTAAAGATTGCTTAGTCCAGCCACCCTGCCAAGGGCAGGGACACCTCTCACCAAATCAGGTTCATTAAATAATGACTAATCTGACCTTGAATTCTCCCAACAAAGGGGCTTCCACAACTTCTCTGGGCAACCTGGTCCAGTGTCTCACCAGACTTAACCTGAAGAATTTCTTCTTTATGTCCAGTCTAAAACTACCCTCTTTCAGTTTAAAGCCATTGCTTGATGCCCTGTCACCACAGGCCTTGGTAAAAAGTCTCTCTTCATCTCTCTTTCAAGCCCTGTTTAAACACAGGAAAACCATAATACGGTTCCGTTGGAGTATTTCATTCTCCAGGCTGAACAACCCACTCTCTCTCAGCCATTTTCATTGGAGAAGGTCTCCAGCACTAACCGTTTTTGTAGACCTCCTCTAGACCTGCTCCAACAGGTTGAAGATTTTTCTCCCTGCTGGAGATGCCAGAACCAGACGCGGTGCTCCAAGTGCAGTTTCGTGATATGTGTTCGGTTTAAAACAATAAAAAGCCAATCATTTTGGCCTGGTGTAAAAGAAAAAATATAATAAAATGCTCTTCAGAAAGTCTGACTTGTGGCTGGATTTAACATTACTACTAAGTAAATATGGCTTTTTCTCCATTATCTGACAGAAAGTTCCCTATCTAAGTGGAAGGCAAGAAAATGTAGTCTCTTTCACCAAAACAACTGCTATGCATGTAGTTTTCATCAAGAGAAAGCGAAGTATTCAATCAGAAAAGGTGTTAGCACTGTAATAGGCCCTTTCTTTCCCACCACATTTGCCTCTTTCTCAGAATAAAAAGATCTACAGAGCTGGAGAAAAATCTCATTCATCACATAACTTTAAAATGTCTATATCTGAAATGCTGACATTTGAAAATATTATTTTTGAGTATAGGGGCCAGAGGGAGATGATGAGAGGTTGGTTATAATTGATGCTGGCCAGAGCACCTGCTGTCTCTTCGTACTGAAAAAATACCGCACAACTTCCCAAGGCTATGCAGCAATCATTAGTATGAAATGCAAGTGTAACATAGAGTAAAAAATGTGGAGGTGGATAGGGTTTCCTTGCTGCGCTGACTCAGGGGAGGTTTGGTAGAGAGTTCTCAGCCTTCTTGGCAGAAAATAACGAACAATGTTAACTTCTTTTTATTTATGCTCCTGTGTAAGCTTTCCTCATCATATTCTTGGCATAAAATTTATGTGATAACTCTTACGAGAAAAAAGATATTGCCCTCCTCATCTTTCCACCAACTAGTTTAGACAACATCTCATAGTATTACAAAGATGACTGGGATGTGCATACAAAAGGAAGTGACTAAAAAAATTTAGTATTTTTGATTTGAAAAAAAATCCAAATCCTTTCCTGTTAGTCATAATAGGGAGGGTGAAAATTGTTTAAAACATGTGTGTCAAAGCTCTGAACTACAGCATTTTTCATAAGATAGTTTTTTATCACTTGAAATGTTTCCCAAAGAAGAGTAGATGCACGAAAGATTCCTTCTTTTGAATAAGAGAAAGCTTGAGGCCTGGTGGAAGTGCGAGTGAGGGAGCAAGTGACCTCTTATGGAACATTCAATGCTGAAACTCAACAGCTGAGGTTGAAAACCTCGGTGTCATTTTTTCTTCACGAATACAAGCAGTGACTATCGTAGAGCAAATAGTTAGTCAATTAAATAAATTTTTTAAATAAAATAAGAGAAATGTTCTTAAAAACTCCATGATAATGTATTAAGTCTATCTGGATGTACCAATCAGAATTTCATTTTTATTAGCAAAAGATGTGCTGCGAACACATGGGTATTTGTTTCTTCTATTTCTCATTTGCTTTAATTGTGCCAGATTTGTGGCCACATAAGTGAATAGTGCAGTGCAGAAGGATGAATAGTATCCCTTAGTTATCCAGGGCTTTTGTAATTGTGATCTCATCTCATTGGAGTCAGGACACTTCCTGTGTTTTGCAATAGTTTGTCAAATATGCAACCAAGTAAAACATCAAGATAACAGGTATTATGTTGAATAACACCTTCACAATGTATGTAGGATCCAGGAAAATCATCTAAACTACTTTAATCTTTTAAAAGATAAGCAGACATTTAAAAAAGCTAAGTGGAAATAAAATACTATGTCTATTTATTAGTTTTGATACCTTATTAATATTATTACATTATTGCCTCTTGGCTATTGATTTATGGGAATAAGTACAAGCACATATCATTGGATCAGTTTGGCAATTCACACTCTATGAACTTTCCTCTAAATTTGTCCTTAGATGTATGAAGATTGTCCATGCATTTTAAATGTAAGGGTGGCCACTAGAGTGTTTCTCCAAAGAGAATATTCTCCAATATTTATCTCATGATGCTCCTCTAAAGAGAAATTTTGATTCAGCATTTTGCCTTCTAAAGCTGTGGGATTCTAACAAGATCTTACAGCTAAGAAATAACCAATCTCACTGCCTTCTGGAAAACTGCTGGTTTTATACGCAGGGTTTTGGTAAGGAGCCCTAGCTCATGGCTTGTGGAAGGGGCTGGTTCAGCTGCAGAACTCCTTTCTATACCCTCAAAAAAGGGATAAAGTGCAGTTCTTACGAGTGGGTTTCAGCACTTCTGAGAGAGATTTGCTAAATTCAACATGTGCATAAATGAACTCAAGTAATTTCCAGAAACTATGTTAATTTATATTTAAAATCTACATGGAATTAACCAAAGAAATAACACGATCTAGATTCTTTTAGACATGAGAAACTGCTACACGATATAAGTATTCCCCTTCTCTCCCCCAATTCCCATCTTTTCTTTTTTCACAAAAAACAAATTTTTAGACTACTCGTTTTGGCTAATTTATATTGCCAATTGATACAATATTGACACCTGTTTGATTGGCACAGTATCTAATTAACTGGTGTCCTGCAATAGCTGCCTACAATGTTGTTTACATAGCACATTGTCGAGTGCTCTTCAGACCTCTGATCTGATGTCTGACACACTTGAAGTAACTAGAGCAGAAATTTAGTTAAAGTTCCATACAGAGCTGAGCAATTTAAAGCCAGATTGCACCGTAAGCTAAAAGAGTGTAAGCTCTCTTTGTGTGCAACTCAGGCTGCCTGCTTTGAAGAGGAATACTATCAAGAAAAGCCCTCGAGACCTTGTCAACAGAGGGGATCGACTGTGGTCTGGTAGATTATTTAAAGGTCTTTATTTTGGAACAATTTTTCAACAGAATTCACACCGTCTTTTTGAGATAAATGTATTTTTGAAAAAACTACTATTACGTGTTTTGAAAATAAGCATCTCTTCAGTGCTAAAATCTTGTTGGTTATAATTTTCAGTGTTACGTGATCATGCACAAATTTTGAGAAAGAGGATGTTAGACACAACTGTGCAGAATCCCATAAACTGCAATGGGCAGAACACAGCCTGTTTTGCAGGACAACGGGATGGACTGCCTGAAATGGTAACAAACCCATCTTCTCAAGACTCAAGAAAAAAAAAAAAATCCTGCAATTCTGGAAGAAATTAGAAATGGTAAAAATATGTGACACAGTAATTTCATAATGCAGCAAGGTGGGACTGTTGTGCCTTTCTGGAACCAGGCAATGAGAAAGTTTCCTGTTATAAGAGAAATCAATGGTGTTTGATGTTTTTTCTCTGCAGATTTTTAAATTGTTAACCAGTGTAAACAGCCTTATTTGTCTTTTCACTTTTACAAAAGGTGGAACAAATCCCAAGCCAAGAACAAGTTCTAAGGTGATTACTATTAACCAGAGAGCTCTGTCCTTCCCGCAGCCAATGATGTGTTCCTCTGCCATCTTTTTTGAGAAAAACCATACCTCAGAATTCTAAAGACATCCCAACTCTTAAAATTTACACATCATTTCAAATCAGATAAGGAGCTTTTGTGCAGCTGTTCTGCAATGTTAAAAATTTCTTCAGATACTATTATAACTATGGACTACATTGTAGTCTTCTTTGGTGTTCCACCATGAAGAAAATATAAAGTAATTAATTGAAACAGTATTTTTGATGACCATCTGCTAAAAGCCAACTCTTCAATGTCCTCCTGGCACTGTAGCTTTCCATGGTTAAGTCTCTCCAGGAAGATTTTGTGATGAGTTCTTATCTTAATGATATATAAAATGTTTTTATTGTCCTCTCATAAATTAGCTTACTACTAAGAATACCTCTTTCCACTCAAAATATGATGCTTTCTGTGGCAGTTTCTGTAACATCTCTCAAGAAAACTGTCTCTCTTATCATCACATCAGAATTGATCTCTAAATATGATACCACAATTGACTTGTAAATCTACACAATTGAACTACAAATATGTAGCATTTTCACTTAAAATTAAAAAGGTATACAGTATGAATGTATATGTTGTTGTACATGACTGAATTAAAGAACAGTGCAATTTTTATATTTGTGCTTCAGTTATACAAAGGTCTCTCAGGATGTGGCACTGATCTACTTCTAGAGATTAAACAGTCCCTAAATGAGATGCCTGTTTCCAACCAATCCAAATACGAACAATATTTGGATATTACTAAAAGCTCCCAGAGGGACATTGGAAAATTGATGAAATGTAATTGTAAAGAAACCTGTGAGAAAATACATCATGCCTTGAAAACAAAAGATTGAACAGCACTGCACTCAATATAAAATACTGAGTGAAGTACAGATTTCTTACTTGTTCCTAGACATTATTCATAACTTTAATCTTTTTAAAGAAAAGCCAAGCAAACTGCCTTATTTCATGTACCCCATCTTTCCTTTCAAGACTGAAAATTTCTCTAGGGTATAGAGGGAACATCGCCTTACAATAAACAATTTTTAATGTTAGAATAAAGGTTTCTCCATTGAAAGCAAGATCCTGAAATTCTAAGTTACCCAGTGAAATTAATGCATTTTCACAAACTATTTAAACAAGGATTGCAGTGAAAGACATTGTTGTGACTAATTAGATTTAAATGGAAAATTGGTAGAAATGTGGATGCATTGTTTTGAAGATGTTAGTATTTTTAATGAGATCGAAAAAATATAATTATGTTAATGCAGCAAATGCTAAATTAGCTTTGAATGTTTCCTTTGTCATGTATTCAAATGAGTTATATAACTCAAATCCTTTTCCACATGAAGAGAATGTAAAAATGGCACAAACTTGTTTGTAAATAAATCATTGTTCCATTTAAATTTCGATGTCTGAGGCCTTGAAACACTTTTTGTCATCAAATAGCCTTAATAATTTTATCTCAATACATTTTTTTTAAAATGGGATTTTTTATCAGTGAAGTGAAGCTTCAGAGCTTTGTCCCTCAAAACCAGTTTTCTTCTCCAGAAAAAATAAAATTATATGGATTTGCAATGCAAGTCTACCTCTCAGAGAATTTAATGCACAGCTTTGAACAGTTCATAATGTGAATACAGCACAGAAAGAAATACTTGTTTGTCAAAATAAGTAGAAACATATTCCATATGTGGGCTTTAAGATTTGAACTAGTAAATTAAATTCCAGGTGAAGCTGAAAATGTTGGCATTGTTCTTAAAACTCTACACTGTTCAGGATAATCCATCTGATGTTCTTAATTTCTAAGACAGGCATATCACAACTGAGATCATTAAAGGCTTTCTGAAATGCATGCCCTCCTTGACCAGAATTCAGTCTAAAGCAGGAAGGACTAACTATCTTTTGGTAGGTAGAAGCAAGGCTACCAGATTTTGATTCTCTGAAATAAAGAAAAGCAAACTCCTTCCCACTCTCACTGCATCCTTTTCCTCTCGTCCTTCTCCTGTTCTGAGTTCAGTAGCTGGCTCTTTCCAATATGGGCATTGGAATGGGCTGCCCAGGGAGGTGGTGCTGTCACTGTCCCTGGACATTTTTCAGAAAGACTGGATGTGGCACTTGGTTTAGTTGACAAGCTGGTGTTAGGCCATTGGTTTAACTCGATGCTCTCAGAAGTCTTTTCCAACTTAGCTGATCCTGTAACAAAGTCCTGCTTTTGGAGAGAAAAATATTCATCTTGAAAAACAGAATGAAAGCAAACAAGATTCATAACAAACAGGCGTTTTATGCTAATAACAAACGAAAAAGCACACGTACTCACCTTATAAATATATATATCTCCATACCTGTGCGTTATATTTATAATACATGTACATAATTTTCACATATATGCCTATATATGTACATGCATTTGTATGTATAAATATATATGTATATATAGAGAGATGTGTTTATACACACATATATATACATGAAATAATTGCTTGCATGCTCCAGGGAAAAATGAGTTTCCTTGGGAGATAAGAACAAAACAGTAAGAGTTTTTCCAGAGTTGCAAAAACATTTCCAGTCCTAAGTGGCACAGCTTGCTGATGCTAGCTTATACTGATAAATAACAATATGATGGTGCTGCCTGAAAATTAATTTTGTGGTTTTAAATTAGGTATTCTTATGTAGACTTGAATACTTTTTCTAAATTACACCAAATATTAAAATATCTGTGACTGGACCTTTGGATCTAAGCAATGGACAGAAGATTTTCAATTCCATAAGCTTCAGAGAAAGGCAGCAAAACATAACGAAAAGATATCAAGACCTTCAACATGAAGCAAAGTAGTTTCCTGGAAGTCTAGATTAATAGGAGATATCCTGATACATCCAGAAGTGATATACTACAGTACATTTCCATGACCGACCAGAAAAAAAGGTGGTGTAAACTTTCTGGTTTATTGCCATAGATGCAGAACAACTTGCTAATGTTTAACTGCTTTCTTTCAATGTATTTATTACATGACAGAAATACGAAGTAAACTGCAACTGAAATTTTCTATTGTTATATTAAGAATGTTAATAAAAGCAATGGTTTATTCATAGCAATTTCTCCAAGTGAGCACTTATTAAAGACGTTATAAAAGGCAACAGAAAGACAAGTAGAACTGATTAGATAATTGGCAGAAGAAAAGAGTAATCCATTATATCCATGATGGTGCATAAAATAATACCAAAACCCTCAAAGGACTAACAAAATGGAAGTTCACATGCTGCACAAATAAACCAAAGCCCACAACAATCTTTCCATTCACTTTATTTGGAGTTATATTCTTTGATAAGTTTTCAATGTCTACTTGAGTAGCAAAACTTTGGAGTGCTTTTGCCTCAAAGCCTTCCCTTGTGCATAGATTTTAAGGGCCAGAAGAGTTTTATCTCTGAGGTTTTGCATGAAAGCACCTCTACCAGTCTAGCATCATATGATTCCAGAAGAAAGTCAATGGAGCATTTTGGAGCATTTTTAAATGTGGCAGCAGAATTCTGCCCTTGAAACACAGAAGTCTGACATAGATAGTGACATTTATCTTGTTTTATGTAACAAGGGTAACACGACAGATTAAGTAATATTTTATTTATTTTTTAATGTTGGATAAGACTTCTAGTGTTATCAAAGTAAAACAAGTATCAAGAGCATTTGTGTGAATCTAGTTATGTAGTTCTTTTGCCCATCTTGATTTCCCTCTTGACTTCTTTTGATAAATTTATTTTTGTCTTACACTTTATCTTCCGTTGGATCAATACACGTGGGTATGCAGCTTTGCAAATGCTGCATCTTCAGACATGGCACCAATGAAAGCACTTTTATTGTCACAGCATAAGGTATCCTGCTGCTACATAAATAGCAAGATACAAAACATAAATGTTGAAGTGAAGCCCAGGTGTTGATCCTGTGACAAGACTTAATTACAACAATTATTTTATGTAAGATTCTCTGATTGGCATTGGCGAGATTTTCTGATTCAATCTGTGGTGCTACAACGGAAAGAGAAACTTGGCAGTATTATCGACTTTCTGCTTGATGGTCAGTTTACAGAGCAGATTAATTAGGAGCTTTGAGCTACCAGAAAGCAATCAGAGATGTTTTGGCAACTAAAAAGCTAATAATAACACAATAGAATATTAACAACATTTCTAATATGCAACAGTGCATTGCTAATGGGAAAAGGGAGGTTGCAAATTGTTGTTTTTAAAACCAAGTAAAAGAAATGTATATGGACAAATAAGAGAGCACCTTTTCAGAATTGTGCAGAGTAATGTATACTTTTACGTGTGCTTTTACTATATACTATGTGTAAGCTAGTTACTAATAAATTGTTGATCTAACATAGCCTCAAACCTAAATTTTTAACTATTTACTTTAAAGAACAAAAACTCAGAACCTGCAGGCTGCAGAATGCCTACAGACTGGAAAAGAGTTTTCAAGGCAGAAAGTTTTGCATTTTTACAGACTCTTTAATTGATTGCTACAACTGATTATTTTATTTAAAATATTGGTTTCAAAGTTTTTCCAAATTACACATGATAGCATGGTGAAACACACTGCCATTCCTTCTTTTTGTGTTCTCTGTTTGCATTTTGTGCTTCTCAACTTTGACAGCCTTATCAATAAAACAGGCCCATCTAATAGATAGGTATAAGTCTGACAGATAGCCCCATAAGACATACACCACAAAGCTTGCAGCCTAATTTTCCTGTATAAGTCAACATATATACTAATGGCACTGGCTTATATCTGCTGAGCAGCCATATTTACTTAGACAGAAACTCCAGAGATGGAATTGTGCGTTTCCAGAATGCCGCAGAATTTATGATAACCAACACAGACTGAATTAGTTCAGCTCTGCTTTATGACTGTACGCTCTGTTTAGATATTCACCCTCATCCTATTACCATTGCCATGGAGCTGATTACAATACAGTTTCATATAGATTAAAGTACATTTGTGAGTACATAGTAAATTGTACATTTATGTTGTAAATAATTATCGACTTGCAATTTCCAGTACAAATAGGAGATGTTTGCAGTTTAATTGGACAAATTCAGTGACTTTCAAGAGACTAGTGAACAGCTCTGCTAGCATTACAAAAAAAGTGACAAAGAGGTGTAGCAACATATCCTAAGTATAGTCCTAGAATTGAAGACTAAGACATACTTTCCTAGATAACATCCTTTGTGGTTAGTCTTAGTGCATTTTGTGTCTTATTGGAAAAAAAAAAGCTACAAAAGCTCACAAATTTGGCCACATAATGAAAGTGGCATTGCAAAGAAGGGAAATAATGGTTATATCCCTCTGTAGGGTACCACTTAATATTTTTGGATTTTGAGTTTTGAATGTTCCTTTTTTTTTTTTTTTCATATTTGTCTTACCAGCTTGCCATGTTTGCTAGCAGATTGTCATCTCCCATGAATGCAAAATGCTAAAATGGATGAATTGTTAGATGTCTATGTCAATATTTTCTTTGTTATCAACATATTTACTGCTCTAACACAGGAACTGACAAATGGAGCATAGGATACTCAAGGCTTACCAGAGCTATTATTGTGTTAGCACCGTTAGCTAAAGGTTCTGAATGCCAGTTTTGAACTCTTCAAATTGTTTTGTTTAGGCAAAATGATTGTACCATTTTCTCTTCATTTATATTGCTATTTTACTTACTGTTGTTTAGACGTAACAGCTGGGACTATATCTTGAAGCAAATAACTATAAACAACCCCAAACTGTGCATGATATACTGCCTATTATGTTCCCCAAACAATTCTTGAAATCAGTGTTTGCTCTTTAATTACTTATATCGTAATCATACTTAAGAATGTTTGTATCTCATAGTGCAGAACACATGATTACATCTGTTTGATTTATACTTCAGAAATTCTGATTGTAAGAAAAAGACTCAACCTGTTAGCTTATAAACAAGGCTCATAAAAGCTGATTGCATGTTTTACTGATGATGAAACATTAGGAGCCACAAAGGCTTGTTAGGTTTTTGTCACACTCATGTGACATTACTCATAAACAACTGTACATTTGTCTTTTTGGTGACATTTGGAGGTTAGGACACTATGAGAAATAAAGGAAAGGGGTTTTTTCCTCCTGAAAACACACATCTTGTGATTAAGTAGTCTGTAACCAGGCATCCACGCATTTAATCATTGTGCACACCTTCTATTTAAATCATCTTCTTGTCTGACAATTTTCTTCTCAACAAATTCTTTTCTTGTAGCTTCAGTTCAGCCTGATTAGCTTCAGAACCTCCTTAAAAAGGAGAAATAGAAAGACTGGCCATTTCATTTGTCAAAATTTCAGACGATGTCTATATACATCTTTATCACATGATAACGCCTTCTACATGCTGCAAACTGCTGAAAAAGGAATACTGAAGTCTTAGCTGAATACTTCTAAGCAAAGGGAACACCAGTAAAGGGAACACACTAATCAGGGCCACAAGACTTCTTGTGGTGTAAATGAATTAAATACATCATGGTGTATACTGGGTGTTCCTATAGAGCAGTAAGACCTGTAAAGACAAATTACCCTATGTCTGCGCTTGAATGAAAAGAAAAAAATCAGTAAAGGATCTTTTTCATTCCGAACTCCAACAGCTTTCCAGCATGGTCCAAGGCATACATCACAGCGGATATACAATTGATTCAAGCTACATTTCTTCAATACCAGTGAGAAACCTGAAGTGAAATTGTCAGACAAGGCACTGTATGCCATAAAGCTCGTGAGGCCTGGGAAAATGCCCCAGCTGATTCCAGAAGAAATTGCAGGGGGAAGGCAGCTAAACCACACAGTGAAAGACAAACCTGAAAGAAAAACACTTTCTTCATATAATGATTTTTTTTCTTTTACCGAATAGAAAAAACTCCAGCTATAGATTACAGCTAGAAAGATAGTCAGACTATAGTTTACGCATTTAAAACACACATGGGTACATTTGTCATAACCACTTAGTGTAATCTGGTATACTTAAGAACTGTGCCGGATGTCTAGTTTGTATGGCTAGGCCATTCTTGTTAGGAAGAAGAAAAATAATTCTGAAACTTGTTAAATCCACTCAAAAATTGCCTGTCACAACACTGCACTTTCTACCCATCTAAAGCACAATTTATTTTTTTAAATTTTTTTTTTTAGTTACACAGCTTTCTAGTCTTGAACACCCTGCTTTAAGACCCTCCTTCTTGCCTGACATTTCTCCAGTAATTTTTATTGCACTTTGTTCTCTTTTTTGGACATCAACCTGCCTATAGCAAGGCTTCTCAATGTTTCTCTTGAGGCCCTAAACATATAAGGAAAAAGCTAATTGTTTATATCTAAGTCTACTTGGAGTTAAAGTCATACAACTGTCTCAATTTCATTATATATCTTCAGACATAAACTGAAGGTGAAAGAGAAATCACACCAAAACTGTCAAATGTTTTCTTCTTTCCTATTTTTTGTATAAATCTTAATTCTTCCTGTTATTTTAGCTAATATGGAAGGATGAAGGGGCTACCCACATCTGGAAAGTACATAGAGTACACACCCAAATCATGTCACATTTCAAAAATCCAACAGTTTCTTCACTAAACTTCCATCAGACCTTTTATCTTTGTAATTATTTCTAGCTGCCATTTCCTAGCTGACTATCTTGACCTGCATCCTATCCAAGACCTCATAGAAAGAGAAGAAACAAGTACTGAAATAATATTTTTGAAATATTTTAAGAGTCCATGTCACTGAATCTCTTTTATTCACAAATTAAACCTATTTGCCTTATATGTACATAATTCTTTCCCTGTAATGATATTATTCTTTACATTTCAAAAGCAAAAAAGAGAAAATCTGTGCACATGTATTAATTTACCAGTAGTGAAAATGAAATGGTAGTTCATTTTTCATAGATCCCACAGAATTTGGTTTTCAAAATTAAGAGGACCCCGCTACCCACAGAAATGCTGGTTCAAAATCTCTTTAAGTCATTTCAGCATTTGTTTGTTATAAAGGAATTATTCATTCAGGTAAACTAGGCTTTGGCTTGTCATGAATATCAAAAGGATAAAGCAGCACCATAGTACAGAAATCAGTACCCATATTGACCTCACATTAGAGTAAATCAAAGGAACACGTCCAGTGTAAAACTAGAAGGAGAACCAGCTCTCTAAAACTCAAATCTTGTTTCAAATTTAATTTGTATTTAGCTTGAAAGGATGCACTTATTTTAAAAACAAGTATAAACTTTTGTTTCTTTGGTTGGTTGGTTTTGTTTCTAATATGAACATCTAAAAGGTTTGAGTCCCAATTCAGGGATCCAATTTATAAACAGGCAGTTATAAGAATAATATTAAAATTTAAATTCTTTGAAAGATCCTTTCACAGTTATGGGCCCAGATATTCCAAACTGAACTAATAGGCATGTCAATACTTTTATCCACTGTTGGAGCAAGTATTAAAGAGCTCAGCTAAATCATGTCACTTTAACTACTAGTCTGCTTAATGTCTAACTTGCTCTTTTGCAAGGGAGCATATTTATATATCTATCACACCCACGTGCCAGCTTCCTGAGCAAACTGCCTACGTATTTCAGGGTGATTTTTTAAACTAATTTTTTGTAACTGAGGCTGATGTGTTGAATATCTGCTTCAGCTTTAGCTCCTGAGTGAAATGGAAGGCTTTGCATTTACTTTATAACTTTGCAAAGGTATTACTGTGTCTATCACTACTGCATAGACACCTAAATGAATTGTAATTTTGTTTGCACATTCTAGAGAACATTGAAAATATATGAATTTCCAGCTGGATAGATTTCAGACTAATGACCTATGAGCCACATTGTTTGTACCTGAGACTGAGCTTGTGCTACCTGTTCATAGCAAGAATATACAGATTCCATAGACTGGAAAACAATCAACTGAGCTACTCATTTTTATTCAGTTTTGTGAATTAATCTCTGCATTGGTGTTTTCAGCTAAATCTCTTCTGCTATGGAAAAAATGCTTTTTGCTTAATAAAGGAAAATTCCCCCAAAGTTTTCACATACTATAAAGGCAAGACAAGACAAAGAGCAAGAGAAGAGAGAACAACGCAGCCGGTGGTCTAACCAGCTCACTGCAAGAATTAGGTTGTGTCATCTGCCTGTGTCCAGAGAACAGCGTGACTCAATAGTGATCCAAAGGCTGAACTATCATAGCTGGAGGGTCTTGAGTTCATACAAACAATCCCAACACTTCAGACACAGCCAAGATTTGGATCTACAGGAGACTGTCAAGATGGTTTTACATCAGTTCTTTCCCAAGTGCTTCTCATGGCACTCAGAAGGTTCAGTGAATAGATTTGTCCCAGAACTAACTTTATTTTTTTTACCCAGAGTTAGTTTCCACTTGACTCAAATTCCTGAACTACCTTCATTGAACAAATACTGACTCCCTCCCCCAACTTATTAGCTGTGTAATCTACAGTAAAATATTTTTATCTCTTTAAAACAACATAGTATTCAAATTGTCAACAGATGTAATTCACAAACTTCTTACATTTCTCATTCTGTCTTTCTTTTCTCATCTAATGGTAGAGTCAGCAGTGAAGTAATTCAGAATAAAGTACAATTTTACGAGACCGAGACAGGCAGTTTCTGGCCATATATAGGTTGGTTTATTTCAGAGCATGATTCTTCCCTCTGCCTTAGAATTAATAGCTTCTTACCTTCATGATTAGACT
Source organism: Cnemophilus loriae (assembly GCA_013397755.1). Taxonomy (NCBI): domain Eukaryota; kingdom Metazoa; phylum Chordata; class Aves; order Passeriformes; family Corvidae; genus Cnemophilus; species Cnemophilus loriae. Next base: position 278,366 of record VZTF01006535.1, on the reverse strand, counting down.
GACTGAAATAAATGCTGTGAGTGGGTCTATATCATGTGTCACAGTATGAATTTAGTATGCACTGGAAGTCTACATCAAAAGTGGCCTATTTTTGACATGTCTTTGTCTAAGATAGACACCCAGATTCAAGTCTGTGACTTGATGCTGTTTAACAGATGCTTGATAATGCTCTGGACTGACAAATATACTGCAATAACTTTGGGGAGGCTGCAATTTATCACACAGAGAATCTCTATAATATGTCTTTATGTCAATGTATCATTAAAAACTCCCATGCAATAGTCTCAGGATATACTAATGACCTATCAAAGTTCATCAATATTTTATCATATTCTGTTATATCTGTTACTCACTAAAACAATTTTACACCATGGAATTGGTGTATATTCATAGCCAAATAGAAAATTATTTTTAAAATTACACAAAAAGACCCATCAGAACCAGAGATGCCTTAAAGAATTTAAGAGCCAACAGTTAACTGAAATGTAATGAGAGAACTCAAAAAAGGTGCATAATATTGGAACCTAAATTAAAAAAAAAAAGAGAGACATATGTGAAGACGTTTCAAGCTGGCATATAAAGAGGAGGGGCTTTAAATCAAACCAATAAAATGAAGATCAATAATAAAAAAAATTGGAAAATATCATATGGACTCTGCCTAAACTGTCAAAAATACTAGTTTTGTTCTATGTTCATCGAGTGTCTCACAGTAAGAATAATGAAATGATCCTGTATACATACACATTTTAACAGAGATGTGGTGAAGAGTATTGATTGCAATATCCATCTTCAGTACTGCGCAATTTGTTTCATTTTATAATAAAGAGCAATAATAATGGCAAAAACATGTATATAAATATCAAAAAGAATTATTACTATACATACTGAAGAAGGAGGTGTGGTTTCACCCCAGCTGGCAACTACATACCACACCAACACTTACTCACTCCCCTCCCTCCGACAGGAAGAGGACGAGAATCAGAAAAAGTAAACCCTGTGAGATAAAAATAGTTTCATAAGTGAAATAAAGTAAAATAATAATAACAACAGCAGCAACAACAACAATAATAATAACAACAACAACAACAACAACAATCATAGTAATAAATATATTGTTGTTGTTTTGTTGTTGTTGCTGTGGTTGTTGTAATGAAAATGTAGATAACAGAAAGAGAGGTGAGTAAAACATGAGAAAGACAAGTGATGCTCAGTCAGCTGCACACCACTCACTGACCAATGCCCAAGCAGTGATGAGCATCACCCAGCAAACTCCCCCCATCCGTTTAAATACCAGGCATGATGTTCTATGATGTGGAATATACCTTTGGCCAGGTCAGCTCAAGTCTCCTGGCTGTGCTCCCTCTAAGCTTCTTGAGCACATCTTTACTGGCAGAACACGGCAAACTGAAAATTCCTGGACTCAGAAGAAGCACTGCTGTTTAGCAAAGACTAAAACATCACAGAATGCCAGCATCACACAATTAACTAGGTTGGAAAAGACCTTTGAGATAATCAAGTTCAACTCATGACTAATCAGTGTGTTAGCAACATTATGCTCAAACTAAATTTAAAAAAACCTCAAAAAAACTGCACTTTACCGGGTACTAGGAAGAAAATTAACTATATAGCAGCTAAAATTAGGGCAGAGGGAAAAATCTGTACACATCTTTAAGGGCTATTTGGGGCAAGTAATGAGATGTGACTAAGAATGTTTTGATTAACATGGCATACTTGGATTTCTATGTTGATAAGTAACTGGTGCTGGAACTTTCCTGATTAAAATGAGTTTTAGTGTCTGACCACTACATCACAGAAAAGCAGACTGATTCAATTTGTAAGTGTAAAAGTACAGGAAAGCATCAAAGGAAAACTCTACATAATATCTCCTCACTATAGAGATATATGTATATGTGGAGCTAAATGTATAATAGCTATACACAGTTATTATGGTTTACAATGAGTACCTCCAAAATATATGCATGGCACTATAAATCTAAATGCTGAATCTTGAATATATATTTTTATTTATGAATAAGATACAAGCGCAATTTTGTGAAAGGAATGCTATTTTTAGTGAAGCAATTCTATCAATTAAATTATGTATCTTTTCATGTATCTTTTAAGCTTTTTCTGAAGTGCATGAAACAAGTGCAGCATTTAATTTGAATTGCTCTTATACAATTCAAATAATAAGATGTGTTATCATTTATTTATGCATTACAGTATGTTTGTATATATTAAATTTAATTTAATATGTTGGCCAGCAGCAAATCTGGTCAGCTTCAGAGCATCTGGTTGAACTGATAGATGTACAGTTGCACAAGACAGGATGGTCTTGGGTGACTCATTTTGTTTGCTGTTTTGTATTCATTCTGGCTATTCCAAATCTTCTACATGCTTTTCAGTTGCACACAAGTGCAAGACCTTAGGATATAATAATAATTATGATTGCAATGAGGAAAGAGTATCCTTTCATCTGGGGACAGAATTCCGCAAGGAGATTATATTGGTCCAGCAGTTAAACTGTGCAGTAGTCATACTGATCTATACAATTCAAGCACTGAATATCCAGAAATAGATGCACACAGATGATATTAGAATATAGCTTGCTATACATGCATATATTTCAAAATAAATTACTGAAATAACATGAAAACAGGAATTCCTTCAAAACTCTGTGATTTTACCCTCTCTTTCTCACAATTTAGTGACATTTTAGACAATTTAGATGCTGTCTTGGGAGGAATGAGATAAAAACCTCTGCCAGTTAATTCAGAGTAGGGAGAGTTTGGAATATAGAAATGAGTGCCTGCCTCCTCTCTCATGCAATTATATAGGCAGAAAGAGGGAAAGCTGAGCAGCATGATGAAATTGAATTGTAGTTGCCCATTAAGAGTTTAGCACATTTTTGAATGTGCTTTGAAGGAAAAATTAGTTCAAGGAAGAAATTATTTAGTAGTGCTGATTAGATCATAAACAGCAAGTATGTAGAGCACTTATGAATTTAACAGGAAAATAACCTGAAAATATGCAGAAGAAATTGACTGGACAATTAACTTCAGAACAAAAATTGTTAGAAAGTGGTTTCACTTAAAGGAGATTTTAAAATATAAAAAACTCAAATATAGGATTTGGCTTATTAAAAGCTTTTGTATCTTTTAGCATATTTCAGCTCTTTTGCCACTTGCTGCTCAAATAAATTCTCTATGAATAAAATAGCAGAAAATATTTCAAAGCAGGTTTGAGGTTCACTGAAACAATTATGTGGTCAAAAGCATACCAACTGTGCCTGCAGAGAGTCCAAGACAATTTGGTCCACATGCACTGATGTCAGTCTTTTATTTCCTCTCCTGAGCAATGAGATATACCTGACACTGCAAGATATATAAATGGAACACCACAAAACACAACCAGTACTTCTGTATGTGTAACAAATGATAACCATAAATTTTTGTATTCATTAAATTATTCTAATCTTTATCCCAAAATGCCATTTACTTCTGGGATCAGCCAGTTTCAGTGCTCTGATGCATCTAGAAAAATTAAGAGGAAACCTTAGTAATTGCCAAAGAGTTTACACATTTTATCATCATTAAGAAACACTTGCTACAGCAAGGAACACTAATGGTTCTAACAAGCTCCCACGGGGAGGACCAAAGCCAGTTTTAACAGGGCAGATTGCACAAAAAGAGGCAGACAAAGAGTCGAGGGAGGCATATAGATGACTAGGAGAGTAGAAGTTGTTTTATATTAGGAAGGAAACAAACCTAAAGTATAAGTACATTTTGTGTGGTTACACCAAATGCTCCCTAAGCCCCGTGAAAGCCATGGAACCACAGTCGAGATATTGCTGTATTAAAGGTAAAACCCTTTCTCAGAGGCAAGAAACGTCAGCTCAGGGCCAGAACCATGCTAATATGGCCACACAGACATATCCCAGAAAAATCACCATGGACAGAACAAACTCATATTTGCCATCCATGTACAATTCAAGTGAGGTGCCACATTGCTTGCAGTGAAATATGAGTTTGTAAGAGATTAAATGTGCACATATGGGAGGTTTAAAAAGATCCTTTCCTCATCCCCCCATCACAGATTGAAATGCCTGATTCAAACTGCTAAATGAAAGTACTGATGGACAGCCTCTCAGGTCTCTGAAAGAAAACTACAGGTTCATAGAAGGCTGCAGGGCTGTACGTGACTGGTATACATAGAGAAACACACTCAAGTCTGCTCTGGGAATCACAGAATGACAGGATATTCCCCTGAGGTGTGTAATGGTGAGATGGCTCTCGCTGGAGACTGCTGTATCAGAAATTGTGAAGAATACAGCAGTGAAGCTGTCACGTAACTGCGGCAGTGGCTTTCCGGGCAGGAGGCGTCCCCTGGAACACAGCTTCTGCAATTTATTTTTGTCAGCCAAATTACAGGAGTGTGTTGAGCTGCTGGAGTCTATCCCAGGCTGAGCAAATATGAATGAAAGGTATGAACATGGCAGTCACAAAAGATTTTTAAATAATGTGGTATAGCATCACAGTGTCTTAAGTCCTGCAGTTTCAAGGAAGGCATCCCAACAAGTCAAAGTATTCTTTATGCATGCACAAAGATGAATCTTAAGACAGGGATCCATAAAAACCAGATAGGTAATGGTAAATATGCATAAATTTGTTAGCATGAAATGACGAATGAAAGGACAAGGCCCAAGACTCCCTGTCCTTCAAAGTACCTTATCGTGGACTAGAAGTAGGAATTTTTTTTCTGCTTGTGGTTGTCTGCAAAATAAGCTTCTTCTGGAGCTTGGCAGGTAAGAAAACTTTAAGCCATGCCTTCCTCATAAACTACTGCAGCAGGAGGAGACTGTGTTATTGTGGCTAATACCTGCTTCCCCTGACAAGTCATCTCTTCTGGCCTGCTAGGACTGAGGATGACACGGAGAACCTACACCTCCAGCTCTTAGTTGCAGGTGAATGCTCTGATCACAGAATAGTCTCACACAGTGTTCTTTTGATTGTTGTTATTGAAACTATTTCACCACAAAGACAAAATATAATATTCATTAAGCCAGAGAGAAGTGAAAATAAAAAAAGGAAGAGATATGTATCCACAAGGGGGAAGATTGTATTCCAGTCCCCACTTTGGTTTAAAGTATTTAAAAATCTCATTCCAAATGAAATAGTCTCACTAGAAGGATTGGAAAGAGTTACCCTGAAAATGCCCTGTATTTTGGATACTCCCCAAGAAGGTAAGTGGAGATTTAAGTTCTTTTAGGCAGAATGAAAAATTAAAATTGGACCTCATATATCCAAGGTGATGGCTTTAACTGAAAAGAGTCTGCTTAGACATGGTGACTAATTTTGCATACCATTCTGGTGCTTTGTGTTAGCCCCAGAAAGGCTGTGTAGAATTTAAAAAGCACTTTTAGGGGGAATAGAAAATTGGAAACCAGATGTGGTGAAAGTTTGAGCAAGCTTAACTTAAACATCGGTGGTAGTCTGTACTTGATGACATGGAAGGTTTCAGCATAGCTGATACATTGCTTCAGAAAGACTTGATAGGAATAGTACTTCTGTTTGGACTCTGGATATTCAATATAAGCCATAGAGGGACTTCTCTTGGATTTTTATTCAACTTGAATTTTGTCTTGAAAAAAACCAAAACAAATGACAAGGTTTTGGTCAAAGATTATCAAGAGCTGAACATATAAATATTTGCAGGATGGCTTCAGTTCCTAAAGTCCAGATGTTCAGTATTTTTAATAACTTAAAACTTTTTCTATAGAGATGTCAAACAAAACTTAAAAGAGTAGCATTTTCAGTTGCAGGAAACTGTAAAAGAGGACACTGAACAAGTACTCTGTATGTGTAACACCAGAAGAAATTAAGGGAATGAATGCATGTATCTATTAGAATGTTTTATGTAAGTAAAAGGTCACCTCCATACAATTAAAAAAATCCAGGATGCAGACTTGTGATTCTGTTTGCTGTACTTATTTATTAATATTTTTTATTGCTTATTTTTATTCACAACATTTGTTTCTCCACCTAAAAGCATTGTTATGTTTATTATGTAATCACGGGAGAGCTCTAGGCATCAGCCATGACAGAATAGAGTGGATCATTTAGGCCTTAAATTTTTAGTGTGGTTTCTCTTCCACATGACACTTCACACAACTAAATGTTGCTGCTTCATCAGTTGCTTGCATGTAGAAACATTCATGTACACTCAAGTGTATTCCATGTATCTCTCTAACTACTAATTCTGTCACAGAAAATATTCAACCTAGAGGGCTGTTTCAAAATTTTTGGGAAAAGCTACAAGAAAGAATTATAAGCAACCAGCAAAATATACCACACCAAAAGATTCATGTCTTTTAGATTGGGAAATGTTTACAAGTTTTGGCTATACAACTAAGCCAGGAAAAATGTCCTAGCAGGGATATGTTTTACACAAGCAAGATAAATAAGTTACTCCAATCAAAAAAAAAAAGTCATAAGTTTTTGTTAAAAAAAAAAGTGTGAAATGTAGCACAAAGATTTTCATTTGCACACAAACTTCATGAATTACGAAGTAAGCACCAACCATCTCTCACCAGCACTTCTCAAAGGAAGCAAAAGAATTGCTGTCAAGATTTAGCCTTGAGTCACCCAAAACACATCTTGGCTCCCAGCTCTCCTTTGCTCCCAAACAAGAAAGCAATTTACTTCTGGTCTCTCCAAATATCCTGATGGTAAAATTCCCTTTTGTCAGGTGCAATGTCTGTGAGTAAGTATGGGATAGTTACTCCTTCTCACAAGTAAACCTCACGTTTTAAGTTAAGAAATAATAACGGAATAAAACCTTTACCAGAGACCAATTCAAAACTTAAAAGAAACTCTGAAATACCAGTCCTTCACTCCAAACCCTCTGCATTCATGATAGAGGAAGGTCCGTGCCACACCTACTAGGTGTAAATGCTTCCTCTTAGTAAAGCAGAACCCTTGAGAAGGACAGGAGTCATAGTCCCACCATGGTCTCCTGTAGATGACGTGCACAAGGCAAGGCCTGAAGATTAATTCTGCCTTCATGGAGTGAATGCTTTCATGAAATCCATCATCAGAATTTGAAGTGTCAAGCACTTTGATGTTTAGTGCAGGTTTACCAAGATACTAGCCTTATTGAATGAGGCTACCTAAACACATTTAAAATTCAGAATGCGCATTGCAAGAATTACTGACTAATATGGTTTAAGGCAGAGCTTCCCCAGAGACAGATGTGCTCTGAGGAAATCCAAGTGACATGTGAAGCTGAAAAGCACTTGATTTCTTTATTTTATGCACTATTCTAATATTTTCATGTATTTTGAACATTTCCTTGTTTACACTAAAATAAGACTAACCTAAAGAATGTTTACAAAACTGAAAATAGGGCAAGCTTTTTTTCCAGTATGGACTTTGAAATAACAAATTAGAACTTACTGCCAGGGCCCCAAGAGTACCACCAGACCTGCCTGCCCCTGCCCAGTCCCCTGGGCTCCCCTGCTCTGCTCAAAATCCAGGACCCCACGTCAGCCCCACAGCCATCAGTTCCTGCCCCAGTGATGCAGCAAGGCCAGTCTCTAGCTCTCCCCAGTCTGGCCTGCCTCTGATGCAGGGCCATCTGCAGAACCACATCCCATCCCTGCCTTGGCCTCTCCCCATCTCCAAGGAAGAGCCCAAAGCACAGGGAGAGGTTATATGGCTGTCCTGATCCCGACTGAGGTGGTAGGAAGGGACATGCTACCAGTCCCCTGCCTATCATCCTCACAGAAAGCCCCCAGTTCTCCTGGATTCCTTGGCAGCCACAGTCCCATGTGTAGTCCTGACTTCACCATCTCAATAAAAGTGTTGCTAGTCTAATTAAATACCAAAACTAAAACCTTCCAAAAATTCTTTTCAATCCTCTACTGCTGCCTCCTTTAGATCAGCTATAGTCAGTGCACCTGCACATGGTTCAAGCTCATGGAGAAATGGGACAATCATCAGATTATCTTAGAACAAATTTTAAGTAAAAATGAGACAAAGGAGCCACTTAATGTACTAACTAAACTGGCAGTCACATAGAGAAAACTGCACCCCTCTCCTGCTGGCTGTGGAGCTACCTTCAATTTCCACAGGCTGGGTTCTAGGGTCAAGAATCTTCCTAAGAAGACAGACTCTGATTCATCCCTTGAAGTAAACATTTCATTTATATAAATGGGCAAAAGTTCAGGACTTTTAGACATCCAGGTTTGGGGCATTTGTTGCAAAGGGTCATATTCCAACACTGGTATCAATTGTTTCTCTGGAAAGTTTCATTCTGCTACCTTCAATCAATATATACGTCCATATGTTAAAACCAAATACAGAAATCCATCTGCTCTCCCACATATCACCAGGAGTGCCAAGACATTCCCAGGGCCCAAAGGCTGCAGCCTCACCCTCTTCCACCCACCCTACAGCTGCTCGAGTAAGCCGGGGTCCTTATCTGAGTTTTGCAGATGGCCCCTTTAGGTGTCAGCCTGGCCCTGTGAAGAGTAATTGCAAGAGCTGGAGGAGTACAGCAGAATAATTACAGCAAGATATGAAGGAGCGAGATTTTAATAATTTATGAGATATACTTAAATTGACAGATTTTAATTATATCTTTATCAGTTCTTTATTTAAACTTCCAGTGAAGCACAGCTAGAGACTAAGCTAACATTTCCTGCTGTGGTGTACTACGGGCAAACTTTCGCAAAACGTAATTCCTGTGTTGACTGTCAAAGTCACTTTAAATTTCTGATTAGTACTTCAGAAATATTATGTAGGTGCATATTTATTTTAAAAGTTAGAATGCAAATCTCTGAGATTTTTAGAAAAAGATTATTGCTATAATAGCTGTGATTATATTTCTATCAAACTATATAGTGAACATAATAAAAAAGAAATAATTTATTTAAAGGTCAATTGTAGGTTTATTTTTTTTCTAAACTAATCAGTAGGCTTTGCATAAATCCCTGAATCATTAACTTAACGAACTAATACTGTCTGTGAAATCAACTTTTTTGCATATTTTGAAGTGTTTTGTACATTGGTTTTTAATTTATTAGTAGTAACTGTTAGATCTTACAATCAGGATTCACTTCCCACACCAACCCAGACTTGACCTCACAGATGGTATGCATAATCTCTCCTACACCCTGCATTTATATTTTCCAACCAACACAAACCACTGTATGACTTATGGCAATTAATGGTGAACTACTATAAAACTTTTTGAGGAGAATTATAATTTCATTTCAGCAAAAATCAGTTCCATTTTTCAATGAAAATTATCACATTATTTTCCAGTATGTATTTCCACCTGTATTAGCATATATTATACCTCAAGTGTATTGCCTACGGTCATACTATTTAAACAACAAAAAGTCTTCAATAAGGTGCTAAAGAAAGCAGTATATTATAGGTAAAACTAAAACCTTGTAAGAGTAAGGATTGCGGGGCTTTGGGACAGATTTCCTAGGGAGGCAGTAAGCTTCACTGTAGATCTTTTTCAGGATGTTATCCAAACTTCTGTCAAGAATGACATATGTATTCTTGATCCTGCCTTAAGGCAGGAGATTGGACCAGATAATATAGTGAAGTCTCTTCCAGTTGTATTTTTTTCTATGACTCTATGCTTTTATGCTTGTGGCTGGTAATTTATTGTTTGATATTCCTTTGTTCCAGTTTTGCCAGCTTAAACTTATTCAGATCTGAAACAAGGGGATGAAATTTTCTTCTCCAACCCAGTCCAACTTGCCCAAGGCTGGTTCAACAGTTTGAAATTTTATTTAATTTCCTGCCAACAGCCTTAGCAGAAACAGATTTTCTTATAGGGTGAGCACAAATCTTGGGGAATTAAGAAGTTTAGTAAAAAATCTTTATATGCTTACTTAAATCAACCCTTTCTTATCCTTTCACCTGTCTTTTATTTCCTCTTTCCCCATTCTCAGTTCTAGAAAGCACTCAACTGGCCACCTCCAGGAATTGCATTTTTCTTTTGTCCAGGTAAAACATATTGAGATGCATCTGAGACTATCTTGGACTCTTGGTTCCTCTGTGTTTAGTGCTGCCAGGTCTAGATCCTTAGTAGATTCTTTAAAGATACTATATGACTTAAAGAGTGAGGGATCACAGTCCCAAAGGTGTTTTCAGGTTTTTCTGTTTGGTTGGTTCGGGTGGGGTTTTTGGGTTTGTTTTTGGATTTTGTTTTGTTTTGTTTGTTCTGTTTTGATTTCCCCCAAAGAAGAAATAGGAGTAAGTTAATTGAAAAGGAATATGAAAAGTAGGGGAATTAAGTATTTCAAACATGGAACAAACTGTGCAACCAACTGTACAATATCAGGCACTGAAAGCCAATAAAATAAGACAGGCTATAGAAAAGACCAGTACAAGTAGAGTAACATAAAAGCCAGAGTTTCTTGAAGGGAATCTGACAGACTTCTCACTTGACAAGGTGAAATCCTTGAAAGGCTCAAGGCCTGGCTTTACTAGCTGCCACAGTGGGGGCCATGGTTCAATCCCTCAAGTCACGAGATGATGCAGACAGTACTAACCAAAGCAGCAAAATCTTCCTACCCATGTGGTCCTGTTTTGTAAACATAAAGTCCCTTAATTACAGACATCCCATTTAGTCTTTTTAAAACTGTTTTGATGGAATTATGCTTACTGTTGCATGCCTAGATGTGGTCTAGCTTCCAAAAGCTGTCCAAACAGCACTTCCAGTCTCCATTTCTAACAGCACAGCAGAACTGTACATAAGTCCACACATACTTAGAGGAGCTTTTATGTGGTTAAAAGTGTGTTCCTGAATAAAGGTCTAAGGCTTTATTACAGCTCTCCTCATTTGAATAAAACAGCCATTTCAGTGCATTTTCCAAAAAAATGTATTTTCTGAGCCAGCTGCAACTGGACAGCCAGATTCATGAAGGAACCATGAAGATGATGAGCAGTGACTTATGAAAAAGGACAGCAACCTTCACACACATGCAAATTTGGAAAAATATATTTCAAAAAAGCGTTTGATCTCTTTTTACAGACAGCGGTCATTATATTCTTGAAAGTAACTCACATATGGAGAACTGAACAGTTCAGGTTTCCTGAATATTATTTGTGTCGTATGGCAGAGTCATAGCTGTGCTGCCTGCTCCTCATCCCGATGTAGCTGGAGGCTGTGACAACTCCAGCATTTAAGATGTGGACATGTAGCATTTTTCCCAGGCTGTATATACACTGACAGCCTCACTGGCTATTGTTCCCATTTAAAAAAGAAAATTAGAGAGGTTTCGAGCTCGTCCCCTGCCTTTGTGTCCTCATATAGTTGTATGCTCCCTGTTTTTGTCAGCTAAGCAGTCCAGCTGTAGACTTTTGCAATACTAATCACTACCCACACATTACCCAAAGAACGACATCCCTGCTCCCACCCCTTCCCTGAAATAACAGGCTAAGGAAAAACATTGCAGACAACCAGGCAATTTTTTTTTCAAAATAAGCTTCCTTGTGAGGTTTCCATCGTTATGTGGTTTTGGCTGGCTCAGAAAGACCATGCAAAGGGAAGTGCCTCTCTTGCAGTTTTAGGTCCAATGCAAGAGACAGCTAAAATACGAAAAGAAAACAAAAAAAAGTTTTTCCCAAGACTCAAACACAATTTTAAAAAGTAGGACTATATTTTACCTTTGTTAGAATTGTTTTTAATTCATTGAATCATGAACTGCAGACAGGACAATTAAAAGAAGGTGGCGTGGGATTGATAATACATACAATTAACGGAAAGTGTCAGGGAATTGCTAATATATAGTTTAAAATAATTGCCTGTATTTGTGTCTAAACATCATATTCCAACTGAAGAGGAAATTTATTTTTATATTTACACATATTATTTGTATTATAATTTATATTTATATAAATTATAATTTATTTTCATTACGTGTGATTTACCATGAAAACCAGCAAGACTTGTCCAGTCAGTCTGATGCTGAGTCCTTACCTCTGTCCCTCGCAGATCTGTGCCTTGGCCTTTCTGCTAATGGGTGATATCTAATAACCATGTACAGTTATGTGTAACCATGTGTTCAGTCTTCTTCTCAAGGATCCTGCCTCCAGACCTCATGCTTCAGGAGAGTGAACTTATACCCATTAGCTTGTCCCACCTGCTCCCAGAGAATACCAGACTCTGACAGGTCCCTTTAATGATTTACAGGCAAATCATACTTTTTATGACATGAATTATTTTTGACACCTTATTTTTAACATTCAGGTAAGTTGCTGTGATAAGAAGATCTCTAGGAATTTTATGATTAAGGTCAATTGTTAGAGGCAGCTGCTGAGGTATGTAACATAGGAGTCTTTCATTTTATTTGTTATAGGGAAGTTGCACAATAGTGGTAAGGTCCAGTTTTGAGTTCTCATTTATCATCACTGAAGAATGTTATAATTGCTCTGACCTTACAGTGGGACCCAGTGTTCTCAATATTTTTGGTAGTGTTTAAACAGCAAACAGAAATTGTTCTTCCCACTCAAACCTTACAAAAATTTGGTGTTCTACAACTTTTAGAAGGCGGTAAACAACAAACCCAAGGAAAACCAGGCCCTCATGTTTTGCTGACAATTTTACTTTCTGAGTAATTACTTGGGAAACAAGGTCTTGCACATTTGTTCCTGTGAAAATTTTCCACAGTAGTAAGCAGGCAATTGACCATATAGTGGCTTTGTTCTATATATTACTTTATGGAGAATTAAAAAAAATACTTTCAAACTGACTTCTAAGCTCAGTAGTCAAGAAAATATTACTTTAGTTTTAATGATTAAAACCAGCTTCTAATTAAAAATGTTCACCACTGCCTACTTTGTTCAGTAAAAAATTTTCTAGAGACTAGTTAAATCTAGCTTAATAAATAAAAACTTTTCATCTTCATATACACTGTATGGAGCACTCTACGCATAGAATTTAAAGATCAGGACTTTAAGGGGGAAAATAGTTATATTCTCATAGGATCTATAGTTACCAAATAATAAAATGAAACTTTTTTCTAAATGAAGAATTACCCGCAGACTACAGCAAAAATGGAGTTCATATGAAGTCAAGTATCATACTATTTCAATCAAAATTAAACGAAACCTTAGTTAATAACTCAAAAATTTATACTTTTTCAACATTTGGAACAGTGCTGCCAATTCTCAAAAGTTTAAACTTAGTTCTTTAAGAGATTTTTTTTTTAAAGCTCATGGAAACATGTGACAGAACTTATTTCTGTGTATTATTTTACATTTCTAGGCATGGAGAAAAATGCAAAAATATAACATTAAAAAGTTAAGGACTGAAGACAGGAGGCAAAGACAATCCGAGCAGGTTTATTTCATAAGCTGTAATGCATATGCTTCTTATTTTCATGATGATGCCATATTTCTATATAATAGCATCATGTCATTTTTTTCAGTATTATGGGAGTTAAAATCTGCTGATTCTGTTTAGAAGTTATTAAACAATTCAAACCTTTTCTGATAAAATTTTATGTTTAAATCAAATATGAAAATACTTAGGAAATAGAGTTTTAATCTAGTAAGTCCCTTGCTAAGTTGTAGTTCAGTTTTCTAATGTTTGTTTAATACTGATATTCACACTTTCAACTTTACTTTTCCTTTCCAGAACAATGTGCATTATTTCCTGTTAAATGGTTCAGTTGTGACCAAAATACTGCAGATGGCACTGCAGAGCATATGAGCAATTTATTTTTTTTCATACTGAAGTAATTTCTCTATTGTTCACATTACTGCACAGTGGGTAAATGTATAAATACAAAACCTTCCCTGAAATTTCAAGATCTTTTAAAACATCATTTCAAAATGTAGATAATTAGATCAAATCACGTGAAATGTACAATGAAACACAACTAATTAAAAGTTATGTCAAATCAAAGGTGGTCTTCTATCTTTTCTCTCACGTGTGGGTCACTGCAACTTTCCCAGGTATTCAGCCCTACCTGCTCAACCTCTGCACACTTTTTATCACTGTTCAGCATTGACGCTGCTTATACAATGATTTCGTTGTTGTTGTTGTTAATAAAATGATACCAACTTTTGGACTGCAGGTCAAAAGGGGTTGCTGTGAGTCTTTGAGTGGCGCTGTCCAGATTAAAAGGAAAAATATGCAGTCTACACAGTCATTTCCAACCAGTAATTCAGGAAATTCCATTGTGAGTTCGACATTTTCTCTGAAATGCAAGATGTGTAGTGCATCAGGTCTATGTGAAAAGCTTGGTTGATGTCCAAGGCTCAGACTCATCTAATCAACAGGCTCAAGCGTGAGGACCAGGATTTCATCAGCGGTTGTTCAAATGACTCTGTTTTTCTTCACACTGAAGTGGCCAAGGACCTCAAATACATACTCCTCGTATAAGTACATGGGTCATGACTTGTCCCATCCTCTATATCTTCGCTGTCGTGCTAGACATCTTATCAGCGGTGAGATGTGCAAGAGTTGGCTGCTTTCAAGGGTACTTTCCTTCTCTCAACAAATTTTAAGCACTAATAATTTGGACAAAACAAATATGAGTCTCGGGCCTGAGATGATGCACTAATATATCCGTTTTATAATGTGATATCCAAAAGAGACAGTATCAGTATTTTAGACCTTTAGAAGAGTACAGCAAAGTAATAAATGAGGTGCCATAACTTCTACAGGATACTGAGTCCAGCTTTGAAAAATACCATCCAATTAAAATTATGTTATGTGCATGGACATCATTCAAAACCCAGCAACAGAGTACTTCACGGTCTTGAGAGCCAGCCTCACATTAATTACACAAACTCAATTTATTTAGCTTCTCAAAGAGAAATTGCAAGGTAGGCTTGATTATTTTATAAGTATATACAGGAGAGAAGGTTTCTGATGGTAGGATTTTGACATGGAAGACAAAAGGATAACGAACAACAGCAGCAAATGAAGCAAGAACTAGGAAAATTGAAACCAGCTACCAAGGGATAATTTTAAAAGAAACATGCCTAGGATGTTGCAGGTAGTTAGAAAACTAATCACTGAAATAACCTGCAAATGGTGGAGCTGATAATCTATAACCTTAAAAGATTAGGTATTTTTAAGAGTTATGTTCTCACTCAATTGCAAAGTTCCAAATTCAAAGCAAAAATTTTCAAATAAAATACCATACCTTGTGTTACAAATGGTTTATGATCATAAAGATCCTCTGCTGTCATAAAAAATATTTTTCTAGTGATGATAATAAACCTGTACAGTATTTTTTACTAAAAAGAAAATTAAGACCTTTGAGTTCCAGACACTGAGAATACAGATTCTGTATAAAACTACGACTAAAATTTATATTTGAAGAGCAGTTTTTCTTTTCTACTTTTCACCCTTCCTCAAATGAAACTTTCTACAGGTTTGACTAGGAAGAAGATTCCAGATGGAGCCAATGAGAAAAAATACAAAGGACCTCCAAACAGGTCCACTTCACGACAAGAAATCAACTGATTAGAAGCATTTCTGAACAACTCTTTTGTGCAAAGCCAAGAGAAAAAATCCGCCTCTGAAATATTAGGGCCCTCCTACCATTTATAATGTCTTATTAAGTTAGTTTTTTGCTACTCAGCTGTAGTCAGTGTAAGATACTAGTCCATCAAGATTTTGGACAGTTAAAGATTTCTAGCCAGGATGGTGCATCATGCCTTCTACTCTGGCTGCTCAGTTGGCATTTTGAGAAATGTATAAAGCAGTTTTAAGACATAAGGACACTTCTGTTTTTGCACAGATGGTATGATCAAAGCACCCTTGTTATTTTTAGCCTTTTTTGCAATTACTGTACCCTGACCTCAACACTATGACCCAGAGAGCCACTGTTTTATGTTTAAGTCCCAAGATGAAAGCAGTGTCAAAATTTTACATAATTTTGATATTCTACTCCAAACCACAGACAAGATCACAAGCTGTTTTGTCCCCAGGAAGTTTTAATTTCAGAAGTCAGCCAATTTCTGGTCTCATATGCCTACTTGATTCGCTGTATTAAAAAAATATGTTACAAAATATTTTTTTATAAACTGTGAGAATATGTGAGAATTACTTTTCAACATAGTCCAAAATACAGTGTTGAATGCTGCGCTACATTTTACAGCTCTGCAGAATAATTCCTTATTTCATTCCTTTTAATCAGATAACAAAGGTCTTTTCCAAAAAGACCAGGGGAAACAAATACCCATTTCCAAATCGGAAGATAGTCACAGACAATGATTCAGTGAGCTTGTGTGTCAAAGTACTTACTAAAAACAAAAGGAGACTTAAGTGAAACTATACCATTTGATACACTGTGTTTGATTACTTCCATGAAATTATCAGTTTCTGACAATTTAATTTCAGAAAAAACATAATCATGTAATAGCATACTGTGATGGTAGCAGCACCTGTACTACGTGTGTTTCAACAGCATGATTAGAGGTGAAAAAATGCAGCTTAATTTTTAATGACTAACATTTCAGGACTATTTTCTAAATTGTTGTGACAATCCACAAAAAATGCAGTGTGGACACAAGTTATTTCTTTTTCTCAGGTTGTACATATTTATTACCTTTCCTTGGTCCAAAGTATTGATATGCTGGAGCACAATGATGCCAATCCAGATGGACCTTGACAGGCTCATTTGAACCTCATGAGGTTCACCAAGGCCGAGTGCAAGGTCCTGCATGGGGGTGGGGTAATCCCCACTATCAATGCAGTCTAGGAGACAAAAGGATTGAGAGCAGCCCTGCAGAGAAGGACTTGGTGGTACTGAGGCACGCAAAATTGGATACGAGCCAGCAATGGCCTCTTTTAGCACCGAAAGCCAACCATATCCAGAGCTCCATAAAAAGTGTGGCCAGCAGGTTGATGGTTGAGATTTTCCCTCTCTGCTCTGCTCTGGTGAGGATCCACCTGAAGTACTGCATCCAGCTCTGGTATCCTCAGTACAAGAAAGACATGGACCTGTTGGAGTGGGTCCAGAGAAGAGCCACAAAAATGGTGAAAAGGCTGGAGCACCTCTCTTGTGAGGTAAGGTTGAGAGAGTTGGGGTTGTTCAGCCTGGAGAAGAGAAGGCTCTGGAGAAACCTCATTGTGGCTTTTCAATATATAAAGGGAACTTATAAGTAAGATGGAGACAGATTTTTTACCTGTAGTGACAAGAAGCAACAACAGTTTTTAGCTGAATTGGACATAAGGAAAAAATAAAGATAGGATAAGGAAGACGTTTTTTATCATGAGGGTAGTGAGACACTGGCGTAAGTTGCCCAGAGAAGTTGTGGACACTACATCCCTGGAAGTGTTCGAGGTCAGGTTGGCTGGGGCTCTGAGCAACCTGATCCAGTTGAAGTCCCTATTCATTGTGGAGGGTGGGGAGGATGGGACAAGATGATCTTTAAAGGTCCCTTCCAATCCAAACCATTCTAAAATTCTATGATTTTATCATTCCACTTTTGCAGTGTTAGAGCAAAATCAATCTAGTCCCTTTTGCAGGGCAAAAATGTTTTTATTTCTGGGAAAATGCTTTTTTGCAGTTTATTGATATTTTGTAAGTATGATGGTGAGAAACAAATCCTGTACAAACAGTATTTAGTATCAAGACCTTACTGAGGTGACAAGTCCTATGTTATGAGCTCTTATAGTTCAAAATCTTAGGAAATAGATAGTGTACACATTAATGGATAAGCATTTATTGAACAGAAGATCACTGAAAAAATACATTTCAAACCACTGCTATATGAGTTAGGCTATCCTTCCTCATTTCTGTTCTGTGTGTCAGATTTTTCTGATTAACCTTCATTTACTGTTTTACTGTTTTTCCTAGAGGCAAAATACCCAAATCCTGCTGAGCTATTAAATGGACAAAGAAAACATTTTAATTTTACTTCAATCTCCAACTCTTACATGAAAAAAAAGATGAAAAAAGAGGGAAGAGGAAAACAGAAAAGCATGGTTATGGGGATGAGGAAGAATAAAGAAGAACAGAACATATTAAAATAATGTGTACCAAAATATTGCGAGGACATACTACTAAAAACAGTTGTTTTATTCAGCAGAAGAAAGAAAACAGCTCAGGAGTAGGGGCGAAGCAAGAGTCAAGATGACTCTAGCAGAAGCAGTTTGAAAGAGTCATTTGTACGATGTTAAGAGAAGAAAAAGCTGCTGTGTGTGAGGTATGAAATGAGAGGGGACCTGAAGATCCTTAGATTTTGGAAGAAGCTGAAAACATATGCAACTAAATGTGTTAAACACAGATATAATTGGGATGTGTGGATCATGAACAAAAGCAAAGGTGAAGTCGAGGGTGTCCTGATTCCATGCCTCTAGTGTCGCAATCCAACATGACAGAATCTAGGGGAAAGAGAGGTTAGGAATTTAACTTTATCCTTACTGATCTTAAACCGAACTGATAATTCCATTTGTAACTTCTCAAAGTTACATTCAAGCCCTTTAGCAGAACAGAACTCACTTAGAAAACCCGGGGTACATAAAAACATACATTAGATAGCACAGGATCCGATCCTAGAGATAAGACATTTTTGGCTCCTCACTGACCTTTTCAACCAGAAATTATGTGAGCAATGCCAGTGTTTTAACCATTCCAAAGCTAGTTTTTCTAGAAATATGAAAATAACCTATCTTTATTTTTTCTGAAATACAATATACTATTCTATGCAAAAACAACAGGCAGCATGTGGCACACATTATAGAAAACAATCGTGTGACACATTTCCCAAAATAAAAACACATTTAATAGCCATGTGTGAGTTAAATCAGAAATACAGTTTTACATAAGTGCAATTATTCCCCTCTCTTTCTTTCCTGTTTTTTTCATGTCATAGCACTGCAAGTCACTGCAATAATTTTTACAGACTAATTTGGCATTACAATTTTTCTAATCTGTTTTAGCATTGCAAAAGTAATGTCACAAAAGATGTCATGAGCAGTTCATGTAGATATTGGTTCACTAAGAAAATTACACAGAATCAAAGGACGAGCAATGGGGTGTGGGAGCAAAGAGACAAAAGACCCTGAACGATAGATGTGGGCCTACCAAAATTTTTAAAAATCCCTCCAAAAATCTTCCAACAAATTTATACATAATTCCACGTGATCAGTTATAAAATAAATGTATTTCAATTCCATTTGATCTTTCATCTAGGAAACTTGGTGTCAAGGCAAAATAGCCTTTCTTGTTCTACTGGTTGTTCAATATATCCATCTCCTAGTGGAACTGAGGGTCTTTTTACAAAAGAAAAATATTGCAAAGTTGGATGGGCTCCTCTTAACTAAATAGGTGCAGCACATTATTCTAGGAAATTGTGTATGTCTTCATACACAGAAAAATGGTACACGTTTTATAAGTGACTTCTTTTAGAGTAAAAGGGGAGATAACAGAAACTACTGAGAATGCAAACATATAATTCTTTGAACCCTGTCTCTCTGTAATCATCTCCATCTTAAATAAGCAAGACCACAGCAAGACCACTTCCCACTGCTAGGCAGGATGATTTCTTGCACTTAAAAGGGAGGTGGTTTGTTTCCAAATCAAGAAAAGCAGACAGGCACCAGTCATCTCCACATAGTGACATGCTCCACACAAGCACACGCATGTAATGCAAGCAGAAAATAAAGTCAGTCATTTCCACTCCTGCTACTTACATGGAAAACAGCACAGTGTTGGCAAAGCTTAGCAGTAGGCACAGATACAGAGGAACAATAGGAGTAATAGAGTGGATTTCAGCCCAGAGCAGTTTAGCACATTTAATAAAAGCTCGTCCAAAGAACACAATGGTTCATGTGGTGGGATTAATGCCTACAGACCACAACTATTTCAGTTCAAACTTTAGTTGTGGTCATACACTGAGTACTCTGACAGAGTTCAAGAAGGCATTTATAAATTCAAAGTTAAGCACACATTCATTTGCCTTCCTGGAGTAGACCAGAGTGTTTTGTGCTCTCACTCTTGAGTCCAGGATGAAATCAGACACTGAACAGAAGTCTGCACTGAGTGTGCTCTCACTCCATTGACAGTTCCCACCTGCATAAGGAATTAAATAAAGAATATTCCTCTAAGCAAATGCCAGAATGCCTCTACTGTATAGCCGAAACATCATGGTGAAGTCCTTACTGAAAACATTTTCTAAAACATCAGCACAGTGTCAAATAGTTACCTGTTCAGTTTACACAACTATTCAGTCACTAAAGTCTAAAAATGTCTAACTTTGTATCCACTTACAGTTTCTTAGTCCTGCTTAGAAGATCTCTGCACATCACAGTTAAGACACAAATATAATTAAAAACATTCTGAAAAATGAGCACTACAAAAGCCAGCTAATAGTAACACAGCAATTATCATTTCCACTTTTGCCTCTTGCATTTTAATAGATAATTGTGCAATATGCTAATTTTCATCCCTGAACTCACTAGCTCCCTCTATTAAAGTCTTATATTAAAGTTGGTGTCACTATCTCATAGATGCAACAGTTCTTTCTAGGCTGATGATTCTTGTCTTATTATAAAAATTTCTCTATTCCAAACAAATGATTAACAGTCTCTTACAAAATTGTTTCAAATGGTTTTTAAAAGCTAGGTACCTGAAATATCAGGTAATTATTTGAAACCTACATAATACTTCCACAGTATATCTTTGTTGATCCCTTTCATTGAAGCTAAAAATGCCAGTCAAAGCCATGCTATGCAAAGGCTTGACTCTTTAGCTAGCGAGGCAGCTCTTATCAAATTTTCTATGTTTATGGAGGGGACAAAATACAATGAAAGAAACATACCAGAGGGACAGTAGGTCGTTGTCAGTATTGCATTGACAGTGGATACATACATATGTCATTATGGATTTTTTCTTTCTTGTTCCAGTCTCCTTATGTTCCATAATTTCATCTACGAAAAGCCGGAGAAAATGTTTGTCCATCGCTTTCTTAGTACTTGTGTGATTTCTTTCTGTTTCTGTTTTTGTGTTAAGGGTCTCTTGATTTTGATCTTGACCATCTGCTAACAAAACATATGATGAAGACCTGGAAATAAGTGCTTTTTTTTTACTGAAATTTCAGATTTTTTTTATTTTTATCAAAATGTACCAGGATACGAGGGTTCTGCAAAACATATATACCTGAAAAGAAACTTTTGCCTGCCTTGCTAAGTAGGCAGCAAAGACATGTTTTTAAATAATAATTATTTATTGGCAAGTAGCTGAATACTTGCAAAGTTGTATGTTATTGTTGAGGAGATCTGCTGAATTTTTTTTTTTGTATATACAATATTTATGTAAAGTTTGTTTTGTTTTTTAAAAAGTGGGGAAAATATTTGGTGTAATTTTCCTGGTTAGTCCAAAAATGTCACATTATCTAACCTTTGAACATTGCCTGGGCACACTTCTGAGGCAATTTAGTCTCCAGCCATCATTGTTATAGAGCTAGTATTCTACTTTTCAAAAAGACTATTCAAATCTAAGAACAAATTTCTGAACATAATATGAACCTCCTTCACTGATCCAAATACTGTGGTCAAATGTCAAGACTAATTCCGGGTCAAGAGGACAGTCAAGGAGAAATTCAGAAACTGAAGGCTCATCATCTGTCAGAAAAGGTCAGAGGAGGAGGCTTGTGGCAAATGAGCCACCAGCAATTCAGATGTGATGCCAGTGCCAGGCTGTCCCCTGTGGCTGTCAGAGGGTATCTGCTGTTTTGGTAGGCAGTCCAAGCCCTCAGCTACAGCAGAAATAAGATAGAAAAAGGTACTAAGGATGTTATGAACAGGTTTCTCTGGAGATCAGCTGCATATCCACGCCATTCCAGTACCCCTGAGAAAATTTTGTTACCCCTCACAGATGGAAGAATTACTAAGGAACCCTATTTCTCAACTCTCCAATGTATTTTACAGATATTCTGTATTAAGCATATGCTGCTTCTAGGGTTAGGAAAGTTGACCACGTGTGAGTTAGGAGATAATGTCTTATGTACTGGAGAAATTGTAAGTGTCTCTAAGAACTAAGAAACCAGAAGTAGTAAGGAAATGTCATTGCAACTGAAAAGATGGTTGAAAACTCTAAAAACCTCCAAAACTTATATGAGTAAATTCTAAGGTACCAAGGAATAGATACCTGAAACAGATCTCTGAACAGATGAATTCCATCAGTGGGTGGGTGGATGAGTTTGTGTATGTGTGTGTGTAGATGTAATTTGCTGACATCATTAGAAAATATATAACTTATATTTTTACAATAAAATTTTTATCAAAGAAAGATTAAAAATAACTTTATATTTTCATTAAAAGTGTGTCTGTACACTAAAGAAGAATGATTTTGCAAAAAGATATTGCTTTTTCTTAAGAGGGGCCATAGTCATTATACGCTAAGACATGACACTTGGACTTCAAAAGCATATTTAAATACTTAGCTCAGTTCTGCCAGAAAAATTCCCAAGTCAATTGCTTTTCTTCTTATAAAGGTTACACCCTTGTTCAGCTGATGTGTAACTAGATCTAGCTCTGGTGCACTCTAAAATGTTTAATTATACTCTCTTTTTTCCAGAATATATCAGAATTTTGAGCTTAACACCTCTATTATTCTGCGTTTAATATGTGTCTTGTTGATATGATAAATTAAGTAGATATGGGGGAAAAAGTCTGATGTTATAAACCCAGGTGATATTTGTACCCAACACAGAACAAAGAAGTTTAAAATCAGGGAATGGAAGAACAGATTATAGGATGGAAAAAAAAAAAAAATCTCAGAGTATTTTTTCAGAATTGCTGTTATGTTGTAGAGGGAACACTGTGAATGTGACCTCAGGCTGTCTCAAACGACCATGGTGAGGGAGGCTGGTCCCTGGAACGCGTGGGGGTCGCCAGTGGAGCACAGATCTACCTACAGCCCATGGGAGAGATCAGTCCTAGAGGTGGTTCAGGACACCTGAAAAAAACCTTGCTCACTTGTTGTCTTTGAATGGAGGCAGAGTAACCTCACTAGGCAAAAGATATCCTTTGCGGGATACTTTTCAATGTTTCTTTGGTGGTGGAAGAAAAACCCAACAAAACAGCCAAACAAAAAGCAATAAAAGGCAAAGGCCTCCAAATTGATACAGATTTATCTATAAGAAAGCTACTAATAGTCAGGTAAATGGTTAGGAGAGAAGTGTTTATAGATGATGTATGTATTCATTTCATAGTTTAACAGATTTTGAATCATTTGAAAAAAACAAGCAGTTTAAATGATGGAGTTGGAAAGGCTATATTACTCTCTCGATGACATCAATTAATAATTCAACTGAATGTGTTTCTTCCTAAAAGGACAGCTGCCCTAAATTACAGCTCATACTCACTGGTTTTTTCTGGTGATAAAACCTAGCATTTGCTGTCAAGTTAAAAAAAATAAAAATTGCCGACAAACAAACCTTGAACTATTAAATATACTGTGCCTACACCTGTGGAGGATTCTATAACCAGACTTGAGCCATTCCTATTTTTCAAGCAACTCATCAATGTCTTTCTCCCTGACCAAACATTTAACCTGTGTTTTTTCACAATAGGTTATAAAATAGGCAATTAGATGACACAATGCTTTTTCCTCAGGTTGATGCATTATGTACTAAGACACATTTGACCTTCAAGGTATGAGAAACACCAGAAAACAGCAACCATTTTTAAGCTGCTAAAACGCTGGGATGAAATCAAATGCCGGAAAGGATTCTTTAGACCAGCTATCCTGTCTCCATATGTAGATGGCTGTGATCCTTCCCTTCCACAGGCTGTGAACTGAAAGAAAATATTTTGCATAATAACTAAAGCTAAACAGAAGTTCAGGGACATCATAAAATTTATTTTTGCCTCTGACAGTCTTCGAGGTGAGAACTGAACTTCTGGTTTTCTACTGAAAGCTTTTTAAATTGTATGTGTAATAAAAGATATGTGATAGAGGCAATCACTAGTGTTTTTTCACCAACATCGTTATCTATTTTTAACTGTTTTGTGGATATTTACAAGTCAGAGATATCGGTCTCTGGAAGGGATAAGACCTAGAGGAGGGAATCTGGTTTCACACATTTCATCACAGTAGTCCTCTTAATAGAATATTAGTTCTGGGAAATATAATTTTAGATTTCGTTCTAGGCAATATGTGTTTCCTACCATTAAAATATCTACAAAGTGGCTGGATTTTGTCTCCAGCCATTCCTTATCTCTTCCCTCCCCCTGAGAGGGGAAGGCAGATGGCAGCTTGTCTCATACCTCCGAGCCTTTGCTTGAGAGATGCTGTGGTGCAAGTTGTTAAATTTGTTACACCAAGCCTGTGTCTGTCTTTCTGTGGGGTGTCTCTCACCAGTGTTGAAGCTTAGGACATCTTTTGTCTCTTCTTCCTCTGATGATGTATTATGTGTTGAAATCATTAAAATGTGTACTTGCCAAGTAATGGCAGAGGTTTTTTTCCCTCCTTGTTCGTAGATTATTCAATCTCCCTTTAGTGTGTGGGGAGGGGAATGTAGGCTTGTCATGAACGTAATGCCCACGTTGAAGGATTGTTTTCCTTTTCAAATTTTTTTTCTCTTGAATTTCATATAGACAAATAGTGGTTAATTGGACTCACTTGGAAAAAAAGTCTTTCTTCTAGGTCCTCTAATATACTACATGGATTTCAATGAGTTTGTGAACTTGGCTTTTCTGGTATTTATATAAATGTGCCATTGTATATTCATACCTCTGTGGATAAGGAACTTACAAATAACTCTTAGGAGCCCTTTGTAGAAATTAGACATTAGGTTTAAGCATTGACATAATCATTATAAAATGGCACTCCTACTGCATCTCATTAGTATAGGCATACCTTGGAAGTTATATCATGCTCATGCAAAGGAAATAAAATACAATCTGTCTCACAAAATCTATTCCATACAATTTCAGTCATTTATAATGAAGTTAAAAACAGTTAATTAGATTGTACCAGGAGAAATGAGGTTATCTTTTGTTGAGTTCCCAAATCAGAAAAAAAATTCTGATCTGATATTAAAATTAGACTCTATGTCACTTCTCTGGATTCTCATATCTCTGAGAAAATACATCTTATCCTCACAGACGTTAAATAAGAAGCGGAAAACTTCTGTCTTCCAGATTAATCCTTCTGAACATGCCTCATATAACTATATATTGAACAAGTAGATATATTTTGCAAAAAATGCCTACAGTGAATAACTACAAGCAGTCTCCTTCACAAGCCTGTTTCTATAGCCTATTGTTCTGGTCAGATGACACTATTCAAAACTCTGCTGCAAGCCAGCCATTACACTGAGATTGTACACTTGGTTTATGTTCTTGTTTTTATTATCTGACAAAGAAAGAAACATCCTGTTTCTTATTTAGAGTTACAGCAAAGAACTGACAGCAACAAAATGAAGTGCACAGACACTTAGTCAGACTGAGTAAATGGCTATAAAGTAGATAAATTCTTGGATTTGGGCTTTGATTTCAGTTTAAAGAAGTTTAAGTTATAAAATTAAGGACACAGCTAGTGTTATGAATTCAGAAACCTTTTTTAGAATTTAGAAGTTGTTTAATGGATAATTTCCCTCAAAATCAGAGACCTGGCAAGGAAAAAAGTTGTGTGAATCATTTTTGCAAATAGAACTATGTAATGGCAGTTATGTTACATATGGTTGGAATTTTTGCCAAATGGTTAGAAAATGACATACCTACATTTTTATTTCAAAGTGGAAAACAAGTATTTTTATCTGCATAGATTCTAGACATGTTATATGTCATCATGTCACTGTTTATTAATATAAAGCTACTCTTTGATCCACTTGCATTGGCAGTCTAGTAAAATCAGTAAAGGTTTTATATCCTGTTACTTTTTGCAAGGAATAAGAATGTTAAATTGTATTATGTAACATTTTAATGAATACTTTTTTAAGTGTAATAAAATAACTCGCTTTTGTTCTTTTTTATGAGCTCTCTGTTTGAAGGCATAGTGAAGAAAAGTGTTTTTATTTTCACACTAGAGGCTGCAGAGTTAAAGCTTTAACTGGCTTTACATACCTTTTGGCAAGCTAGGGCAAGGCCAGGGCAGGATGTGAACAAGATTTTATGATTTGTTGTTCATAGTTGAAAAACAGTGAGGTTCAACAATGTACAAAATGCGGTGATGCTATCTAACAAGTGTCCTGAAGACTGGATGTGCACAGAACCACCTATTTTGAGCCAAAAAGGAATAATATCATAACAGAGTCTTTATTTAGGCAGGAGTTCCATCAGCTGCAAAAGAATTAATTTGGACATAAAGCCTGATTTCAGGTGCTTCTTTCCAGTTTTACCTATTGCTTTGCAGATGCCTTTAATTTCGAACTCAGTTTGGAGTATTCAAAGGTCTTATTATCAGATGTCCAGAAGGAACCTTCATGATACAAAATGGAAGCATAATGCTCAGACTGGACTTTGAATCTTAAGATAGCTTGAGAGGCTTCACATAAACATAATAGTTAAAGCTTATCCTGGGAAGAAGTACCAAATGTCATACTCCAAGTCTGGAAATCTATGATGACCCCAATTTCACATTAAGTTCATGCTGAATTTAATGTGAATTAATCATAAAATTGTAGAAAATAAAAATAAAGGAATTTTATATTCAGGAGGATTTTTGTTTGGTTTGGTTTGCAGCTTGATTTCGGTTTTGTTTTGTTTTGGGTTTTTTTCCAATAGTGGCTTGTTTTAAAGCTTGCATAAGCACTTTTATTGTCATAGCTCTTGTGTTGAAAAATTAAACTTTGGAAAATCCATTCAAATGTTAGTCTAGTGTCTTTTAAGCCAGCTGCATAGGTGAAGGAAAGAGGAAAAGAAAATGAAACAAAGGAAATCGCTCACTGTCTCCAACAGACAGACGGATGCCCAGCAATTCTCTGAACCTTGGAAGCCAACCCACAACCCCACCCACCTTCTTGTGTTTTATTTTTACTCATGAAAACCTATGGCATGGAATACCCTTTTGGCCAGTTTATGCCAACTGCCCCAGCAGTCTCCCCTCCACAGTGTATTGCCTGCTCCCAGTCTACTTACTGGGGTAGCAGAGTGGGAATAAGAGAAAGCTCTGATACTGTGTAAACACAGTTCTATGATAACCAAAACTTTGGAGTGTTTTTAGCAGTGTTTTAGGCAAAAATGAAAAACAATACTGTATGGGCTGCTATGAAGAATGTTAACACCATCCCAGCCATCCTTAGGATAAGGATGCAGTTTCACATTGTGTTCGCATTGTCTAATGTATCTGACTATGTGAGAGGACCATAACTTATCATATTCCCCTCTTTTGCTTTCTCAGGCCTACGAACATTTATTCCCAACCTCTTGTTCATATCAGATCTTCTGTCTGTATAAATTTGTTCAGAGTGTGTCTCCGTGTGAGTGTGCATGAGTGTGTGTGTGTGTGTGTGTGTGTGAATAAATACATGTTTGGGTTCTTTTCTTTTCTTTCAGGTTGGTTAGGTGGCCTGCATGGGAGACATCAGGAAAAAAAAAGATCACCTCTTTCGTTGACAATTGACAGCTTTATTGGATAAAGTATAATGTGAAACCATGCCTCAGGTTGACTTTTTTGAATTGGCTGTTAAAGAGGTAGGATCTGTTTGAGAAGACTGTGGGGAGTAAGGGAATAAGCTGAAGAAGAATTCTCAAATAGTCAGAACTAGAAGGCAAGTAAAAAATAAAAAAATAAAACTGAACGATCAAAATTATTTTATTCACAAGGAATTGCTGACAAGGCAGTAATTTGCAGGTTCTAAGGAACCTGTTGTCTGTGCTACACAGAACAGTCTCCAACTGAAAGGATACTAAGCTTGTTTCCTTTACCATTGTATTCAATAAAAGAATGTCTTGCCTAATTCAAGTGTTTTGTAAGGAATTCAGAAAATTATTATTTCTGCTGCTTTTAATAATGTATTAAAATTGTTCTCAAGGTATCTAAGGCTCAGAAAAACTCATGCAAACTGATGTGGTTTTTTCTTCTATGGGGAAAAAGTTGTTAATAGGTGCAGGAAATACAAGGAGTAGGAAATAAAAGAAAATTGCCAAGTAGAAATAATTAACAGCTGCATACTGGTCTACGGATAAAACAGAGTGGGTGGGATGGTTAATCTTGGAGGGCTGCTGTGAGAATAAAGAGAACAGCACAATGAGATAAGTCCTGGCTTTCATTGCAGTCCCAAGCATCTCACGGAACAATTTAACTTCTTCTTGTAACTTGAGCAGTGGTGTGATGCATTTTCTGTTGGCATTTGTCTTCCCGCACTGCTGGATTCTGTTTGTATCTCTGTTTCACCAAACCAGGTGTCATTTCTCTGTAAAACAATTCCTCTTACACTATCCTGTCTTTTAAGAAATGTCAAAAAAACGAGAAGGTAATTATACAAAATTTAATATTTGACTTTGTTTAAACACAGAGCAAAATCTGTGCTGTGTTACACTCTTTTTAATTTGATAAGCTCCATTAGGTGATATGAAAACTTGACTCTTCTTCCACTATTGACACTGAAGTATATTGGAAAAAAAGTCTATTGCTAATGTTATGGATACTCTGCTTTAGACCTTGTACACCTGGGGGGAGAAGCAGACCTCAGAATTAATGATTTCATTAAGGATGTATACAGTAAGGAACTCCTAATTTAAAAAAAAAAAATTTCAAGCAAATTTAATTTATTCTAAAATTATTACTGTTTCAAATCTTGTTCGTTGAGAGACCCACTGGTTGATTCCTCTTCAGAGGAAAGTTAGAACAAGCTGTTTCAATTCACCATATGGACTCGGACATGACAGAGGGTCTTATGGCTTTCCTTTTTTTTCAGAAATGAATGCCTGAGAAATCCAATTCAGCTTTTCTGACAGATTCTGTCTCATTTGACTGCCATAATAATATGATTTACTGGCTTAAATGGGCTGATGAAACTGCTGTCATTTAGGTTAGCACTGAGATAAATGAAAGCTTTTCTCCCCAATATTTTCAGTATCCTTGGTTTTGCTGCACAAAGGAATTGCTTTGGGCTGAGGACTGGCTACATCTCAGCAGGCGCAGCTGAGAGATCCTTCAGACTTCACCATTTTGCACTGAATGTACCAGTAGGCACCAGGAGCTTTTAGTATCTCACAGTGGGGTTTTTAAACAGACGATGATCCTCGAGTGCAGTCAACTCTCCACCATGTCAGTTTCTGACCTTCCAGTTGGAGAATATCTTTGTGTTCATGCCAGGTTTTTTTCTCCCAGTTTTTGTCTCACCACAAAATATGCCATTTGACAGAAGCAATAATTAATTCTGTTAAGCAAGTTGAAATTCATTGTTGTAGCTACTTGAATGCAATCAAACCAGTTCACTGCGTTTTATGTTAGGCACTGCAAGTTAATTCTTACCAGAACTAGAACTTTGACATTTGGGTCTTGTAACCTTTAGGGTTTTGGGATTTGTTTTATTGTTCGGTTGGGGTTTTTTGGGAGGAGAGTGGGGGTGTTAACCTATTTATTTTTCTATCCGTTTTCATCCCTAGGGCATGCTTTCTCACTTCATTTTTTATTATTAATTCAAATTTCCTTCTACAATGCCTTTGATCCTTGCCTTATGTACAGAGAAAGCTTTGGAGGACTGATTGATAATGGGAAGGTAAGAACTAACACGAGTTTGTTTTGAGGTAGTGTTCTTGCTCCTGCTTTTTTTACAGGTTTGGTTACAACTTTCATAAATAAAACTAAAGTTTGAGGATAGTTCTGGTGAAAGGAAAAAGCATTCTGATGATGTAAGCACTAACAAGATTTGAGTTTTACATTCAAGAGGGATACGACAGTAGGACGCTGCTGCCCTTATGCCTGTAGGACTGTTATGTGGCAGCCACACTTTATAGGTTAATATAAATATCTATGCAAATATCAGTGACTGAGCTAATTACTGCAGAAACAAAACGAAGCTTCTTTTCCTTTATTATCAAAGCTGCCTAATCCACACCCACACAGTAATTTTTAATCACAGGGTTTTTAATATTCTCAATGTTGACCACTGTGAGTTGTCCTGATTGAAATGTATACTTATTACTATAATTAACATTATCACTGGTAAATTAACTGATGGCATATTAGGATTTTTTCCTCTAGAAACAAAGAATATATTGATAATACTTAGCCTCAGATAAAAATTTACTCAATATAGCTAAATATCTATATTTACAAAACTTTGTAATATTTTTTTAAGATATTCCAGGATAATGGTAAGATGTGATAAAACAATGCTCTCATAACGAAATATTTTGTAGGATCTTGATACTCTGCCATTCTCTTAGCCTTTCTCCTGTTAGGATTTCATGCTTGACCCCTTCATGAATGAATACTAAATATTTCTGATCATTCAATTTTTTTCTGCAATTATTTACTTTTCCATGGTGAAATCTTAGTTACTACATTACTTCATAATCCCTTCAAATCTATGTGATTCAATTTATATACTCCTACATGAAATATATAACCAGAAACCATGGGCAATAACATTTTATTGGATAATGAAACCACGTTAAATAACTATTTTCGAGGAATACCTCAATTTTTTACCTGGAGAGGTCACAGTCAAAATCAGAAATGTTTTCCTCTAAGAGTTTCATTTTTCTATTTTTGTTCTAAATCTTTTTTTAATTGCTAGAAATGGTAAAGAATCATTTTAAAATGCCTCAGCTCTGCTTCTAAAACCAGGTGAGCAGATAGCATTTAAAAGTCCCAGTACACACATTATATGAGCTCATTAATTTAGTATCCCAAAAATTCATCTTGCTAACTCTCTTCTTATTTTGGATTTCTAATGATATAATTGTTTCAGGCCTTAGGTAAAGCTCAGTATAAAAAGGATGAAATCTATGTACAATATCACATAAAAAAATTTGAAAAATCGGTCACATATAATTGTCAGAGAATCAGAAAGGGAGCTTCCACTGGGACCACTACACCACCTAAATCTTCAGTCCAAGTAATCCGTGCTTCTTATGTGGAAGGACAAGGACAGTCAGGACAGTAACTTGGTGAGTTCACAGAGCTGAAAGATGCAGAAAATATGGGAGTGGGAAGTAAAAGAATAAGAAAAGCGGTTTCAGCAGATGTGGAGTCCTAGGAATTACCCTTTTAGGGCCACTCTAGGGAAAATTAGAGCCTGTGTTCAAAAATTTGGTTTCGTGGGCTTATCAACGACAACGGGGAAGTCAGAGTAAAATAGGAATCAAGACTATGGAAACCTCGGGCTTTGGGTCCAACCTGCTGCCCCCTTTCTCTTGCTCTAAATGTCAGCTTCTTGCAGTGTGTCTATGTGTGGAAGTAATTTCTATAGGTAATTCTGCAGAGCTTTTACCCTTGAGAAGAATGGTTGCACAGTTCAGAAAAGACAACAGAACCTTGGCACACAGCTCAGTAATTGTGTCCTGTCTGACTCACCAAAGGTCTGATAAGAAGGCACTGAACACGGTGTGGCTTTGTGCCAGGCTATAAATATACTTTAGAATCATTTAAAACCATTCAGAAACCACCACTAAATTTTAAAAGGATGGATAGCAGAACAGCCCTTATTATAACATTATTTTTTCCTTGTCATGTGGTGCCTAATAAAAAATATTCTTAGTCTTGCCTCTCAAAAGGATTAGAACAGTAAACTCCTGAGTGAGTAAAATTACTTTTCCCACATATGTTGCCAGGTGAACTAAAACGCCTATGATTATTCACTACAACTTTTCTTCTGGCTTAAATTTAACAAAAAATAAAGAGAGAAAAGTGCAGAGAAAAGAATATTAATTTCAAGTAAAGAAATATTAATTTCAAGTAGAGATGTTATAACGTATAAAAGTGGAACCGTTTTTGGATCCATTAAGTATCTGTCATGTTAATCACCAAAATTCTAACGGTAATTGCCAGATGAAATTAAATCGCTATGAGCAGCTGCTTTTAATAATTTCTACAGAAAAAAAAATAAAAATTTTGTCAGCATCTAAGAAGAATATAAATTGTATTAATCCCTGAAAAGATGAAACAGAGGAGGAATGTAATTTAGATCAATTAAATCCAACACAGGATACTTTAAAAAGAAAAGGCATTGGTATATAAATGTTTAAATGAAAAATAAAATTAAATTTCTACATGCAAATGCCATAGAAGTGCTAAGAATGCCATCAAAAGTACTTTAGAGATGGTCACATTATTTAGAAAACAATGACTAAGATCTAATGTATTCTTGCTGATGGACAAAATGTTCACACTATCTACTAGAAAACAGAATTAGGACTTGTTTTAGCTTATGGTGATTTTCACACACTGTGTACTTTTTGTTTGTTTATTTGTTTGTTTGGGGGAGGGTAGATGGCTGTGTCCATTCTTATATTTACTGCCTGAATCCTTTCATTCTTTATCTCCTTAGCCTGTTCCCATATTGTAACCCCTAGTCATTTCCAATACCTCCTCGTCAACATTCAAAGTCCTTTCTCCTTGAGATGTCTTTGCCAGAGGATGCTTTTGGGCTGTCATAATATTTATTAATAAGCCACTGCTATCTCTTTCTTTCCTCTAAAAGACATGGAATGTGTCAAGACCTTTAAAGAAGGTTCTAGGTTTCAACATAGTAAGTTCAAATGAAACAGGAAAGGTTGCCTATAACTGATATACATGAGACCTATTTATTTTTTCTTAAAAATACATATTTCCTTTTATTTTTTTAATAGTCTAATCAAATAACAGGCAGAAACCTACTTGTAGAGATTCCGAGCCATGAAACAAAGATAAATGGCTTGGAATTTAAAATTTAGATTAGCTATCAGGAAGAGGTTTTTTTGCAGTGAACATAGCTGAATAATAGAATAAATTACCTAGAGAGGTGCTGCAGTCTAATGACTTCACTGAGCAGGTGACATTAAGCATACTTATGGGAATAGAGAACAGGAAAACTGTGTGTAAATTATTTACTGGATGAAATGTCCAGATTGTTTTCAGCCCAAAAATTTGAGGCTGCTGTTCAGTTAAGCTCACGGAATATAATGAAAGCTTTTCAGAAAATTCAAAATGAAGAGAGATAAAGCTTATATTTTCTTCATGGATTTTTCATCTTTCTCTTACAACTCATGCATCTCTTACTAGCAAAATTAAATTATTGTTTTACAAGAATTGCATGAAAGAAAAACAAAATTACATTGACTTAACAGAAATGACATAAAGATTTCCATACTCTTAACGCTATAAAACATGATCACTATGTACTGTGGAAGATATTTTGCCGAGTCAATCCATTGCTCAGAATTAACTACTAAGCTGAATCAACAAGATGCAAAATTTTTAGATTTTGAAACTCTATGTCAGAAAATCACTTTACTTCCTTGCTTTTTAATATTTAGTCTGACAGTTGCAAAGTCATACGGGGAACTCCAAGCAACTATATCAGTGTATTTTTGTAATGTATCTGTTCAAAGGCACTAAAATGATGTACTGTAAAAGAAAAGTTATCCACTAGCTTACAATCTCCGTCTAAAATGACTGTTCTTATTTCAGTAGTCATTGGCAGTTAATGGTATCTCTACTAGTTGTTTATTTACATTTTAGTGTCTAACTAAACAAATCTCAGTTCTATTAAATTCCTTCAAACCTTTCCACTGCACTCCATTTTTCTGTCTACTTACTTAAATTAGATTAATCAATAATTGAAGACAGTAAATTCATGCCTTCCTCTGTACTTATGCATCACAGAATACAATATGGTTCTAACCCTTATGTGCTCTTACGTGATGCTGCATAAACGTCAGGAGGGTGTTCAAAAGATATAGTGTATAATTTTCAGGTTGGAAGACTTGTTTTCCTCCCTGTTATTTAACTGAAAACTGCAACTTTT
Source organism: Cnemophilus loriae (assembly GCA_013397755.1). Lineage (NCBI taxonomy): Eukaryota > Metazoa > Chordata > Aves > Passeriformes > Corvidae > Cnemophilus > Cnemophilus loriae. Next base: position 244,470 of record VZTF01006535.1, on the reverse strand, counting down.
CTCCTGAAGTCAGAGGCAGGCAGATTCTTTTTAGATATATCCAGGCTTTAAAAGTAAGATGATCTACATTTTCTTAGAAAACTTCTCAGCTCAACACATGTCTTTCCAGGAAATATTTGAACTACTAGAAAATTTGTTCTACTTCCCTTAGCCTAATTGTGTCAGTTTGGAGTCCAAAATAAACATAACCCAGTCATAAACCATCTTATGACGTCCACTCACACAGCACTCCTGATAATCAACTTGCAAATCTCCAGAGTAAAATGCAGAAAAAAATTCAAATCATTTTAAAGATCCATAGCCAGAAAGATCCCTGTTGGCTCTACATCTGAAAAACATCAAACAGGCATGTTGTTTCTTCCGAAGTCAATGTTAATATATGCATGCAGAAAAGGAGCCAAGTTTGGCCATTTTTTTAAAAGGAGAACAGTATACAAAGAATTCCTTGTTTCTGGTGAATCACTTCTACAGAGAGAGATCTACAATTGTAACAGTGGAATACAAATTGATAATTCCTTGAATTCCAGAGGAAGACAGAATTTCAAGAGACATGAGAAATAAGAGGAGCCTGCTGCCAGCACTTTAATTTCTTTATATGAAATCTGGAAACACCGTATTGATCTCTGAGCAATTCAGTTATACAAATGCTAATAGACGCCGTTTTTCTTCTGCATTTATGTGATATCAGTGGAAGAGTATCTCTGCTCCCAAGAGTGTTGATAAAATATTCCTTCTGAAGAAATATATAAATAGATGAGTACCATTATCAGCTAAATACGGTATTCCAGTATAACAGTCACTGGGCTCCAGAAGGGACAAATGTGAAAGGTTACCCTCGTTTTTCTCTCTTATCAGAACATGCTGCACATTTTCAGAGTATTATCTCATGTCATCAGGATAGGGCAACATCAGCTGACCCTTTTCCTCTTTACCAATTGAGCGTAATCAGTCCAGTCCAGCTGGTACCATATACGACTAAAAGATAAGAGCAGCAATACTGAAATACGATTTTGCTTTCCTAGTTGACTCTCAATGGAACTAACCTCTTGGCACTTAGTACTTTACCCTTAAGAAACACTTCAGTAGAGTTAGCAGAAAACAATAATTCTCTTTTAACCCCTTACAATACATACAAGTGGAAAAAAAACAAGCCTAACAAAGAATCATGTAAGAGAAATAGCTCACGTAAAAGAAAAGAAAGAATCATTTAAGAGAAAAAGAAATAACTGATATTCTGGTAAATACAACACAAACATAATAAAACAATAAGCCTGTGTCACATGAGGAAATGTTCAGTGTATACAGATATACTCTTCTTTCACAGTACATTGGAAAAAAACAGGTACTCAAGGGACACTGTACTACGACAAAGAAATTTTCTTTTCTGTACATACATAAGATTAAAATCCATCCATCCTCCCTTCCTTCCGTTATTTTCTGCCTATTTGGGTATTTAGAATTTAGGTTAAAGTCAATTTTTTTAGTTGTTTGGGTTTTTTTGTTGCTGGTGTTCATGTCCTGTATTTTGTCTCGTATCTTTTGAGAGAATACAAACTTTAGATCTTCATACCCCTCTTGGATTTTCTCTGTAACTGCAACAACAACATAAGAATTTATTCACAATCCATGGACCTTAGAGAAAGACAGATAATTTCCCCATATATAACGATCCTGAACATGAATAATTCCTTAGGAAATGATATTGAAACTGAAGCAGAATATTATATCTAAGCTTTGTTTCTCTCACTTTATTTCTATCTATAGTTTCACATAAGCAGACAAAAAAAGTTTTATAAAAACATCTACAAAGTCTAGGCACTAAACAAGTATAAGATATATTGGATGTCCTCGAAAAAATACAAGTAGTGAGCCAGAAGAGGGAGATCCTTGTTGACATAAGAGAACTGAAGTATTTGTGGCCGCTGAGGTAAAACAGGATCTACTTCAGACAACATTGCTTTTATGATCAGACAATTGGATTGGAATTCTCATAGACAAAATAAGAGCCTAGCTTTGTATTTCTAGTGTGTTCTTACAGGTCCAAAGCTAGAAACAACACCCAGGATTTTTTTCAACATAGAAGGCTTAGGGCACGCAAGGGTTGAACAGCTGAATCTCATCACAGCAATCTGATTAGAGTCTAACATGGAACTCACCCATTTCTCTAATGTGGAGAAACATCATCTCTCACCTCACTTGGTATTTCAATGCAGCCAGTCACAGTATAAAAAATACTGTGTTGTCCTTCTGTGAATGTGTACAAAAAATACAATTATTTACATACTCATACAAGAGGACGGGAAATAAAACCAAGAAAACTGCTCCAAAATCAAGGTGGAACTTCTGTGATTTAGATCCCTACAAACCTATTACTAAATGTCTCCCATTTTCAGCATAATCAAGCAGTCGAGCACAAAACCTGTTTTTCATGTTCAGTGTAGAATATATAAGCTGTTCACCAAGAAAGTTGGATGTACATCTGTCTGTTTGGTCAAAACAGACTTAGATAAATTAATTTATTTTCTTGGCGTAGTTTTCTGGGTCTTTGCTCCATGGGTAGAAATAACCACATGGCAGAGCAGCTTATATTAAGAAGCTAAGGTGAACTGTACTGGCCTATATTGAAGCAAATATTTCTTATTTCTGCAGAACATATTAACTCAAACTTTATCTGTTCAATCATAATAAGCCTGCTAAAATGAGACTGAACACAGTAAGAGAGGACTCGACATACAGTGTGAGGTAACTAAAATAACTTACTGTATAGTCACAACCTAAACTGAAATAAATTGGAACATAGTCTTACCTCTCCTCTTGTCATGCTACGATCAGTTCTGAAACATACGGAATTTGATAGTGGTGGGAACTCCTGCCTTTGCTGGCATTCTTGTCTGGTAATTGCAATACTAATGAATTAATCTTTTGAGCATGTTCTGTACTCTCCAGCCAATTATTTTATCCTTTCACACACCCAGACTCAGCACAGCCCACAAGCACAGCTTTCTGTCAGGTTACTTCTGATGCAGAATGCAGTCATTTATGGATGCATAACACGCTTCTTTTCTTGACAAACTGAGCCTAAATAATTGAACTCTATGTTTCACTTCACCCTTACAAAATGCAGCAACACATCAATTAGCAGATATCTGAGCACATTGGTAATGTCAAACCATAAGTACTTTGAACAAAAGTTGGGAGGACTTTTAGTAGCTGAAATCACAGTGGAATAGGTAGTTACTGAGGAGGAGACATAACCAAATGATGCTTTTAAAAGGCATTAGCAAAGTATCATTTCTGTACATCAATGGTGTTGTTGAAAGCATAGTTTTTAAGCCTAGCAAACCGTGCCTGAAAAATCCATTAGTTCACCAATTTATCACAGAAAAGCGGAATTATCGGTACAATACATTGCATAAGCAACATAACATCCAAGGCCGGTAGTTTAAAGATAGTTACTGAAGGTTCATTCCTGCAATACCTAAAATGCCAGGGTCTTCCCACCACTGCTAATATTCAGCCTTGTCCACAGATAGGCTTTTCACTGGAAGTCTTTTCACAGACAAGCTGATGGGCAGTCACCTACCCAAGAGGTGAAAAAGAAGATAGTGAAAAATTACATAGGTAGCTAAGGACAAAACCTAGCTTGGCATCTGACCAGTCATTTTTCAGATTCAGATACCCTCAGTTACAACCCCCAGCTGCTTGCCATTACTCACTTCCTGGCTTTTCAGAATTGTTCTTGTGGTCAGTTAATAAAGGAATCTGAGTTCTCTGCAGCTAGCTACTGTCAAAATCAGGTTTATTAGACTAAATTCTTTGAAATATCAGGTGTTTGTGAACACAGCTAATTCTGATTAACTAGACTCAACCACAAAAACACACAGATGGGAAGTCCTGTGCGTCCAGTCTAGCCAACCGGATAGATTTGGAGCAGCTGTGGGAAACAAGCAGGTAACAATCTACTTCTTGAGAGCAGTTTTTTGCAGATGATGTACTAAAGAATGTATAAGTGTGCTTGCCAACAGAATGTTGTTGAATTTGATCTGATGTTATACAGCTCATTTCCCTCCTAAGGTGGGTGTGGTATTCAAATAGCCAGGAAAAGATGCCCATATCTAAGCTTATTTTAAAACGTCTCTGTGTTAATAGAGAAAAAGAGGTACTCTGCAACACAGTTTTCCCTCATTGTGTAATCCAACATGGGTCAGATTAACCTCATTCTAAAGGTTTTTTCTATTCTTACAGAGAAGGCCTGTAGCTGTGAGAACAGATGTAGACAACTACATAGGAGATCTCTAAAGACAGGAAAAGTGATCCTAACCTGTGTGTTGTTAAGGATAAGTCCCATGAAAAGCTGGATTTACAGTACTTTTCTAAGTCTGGTCAAACCTAACACATTAATTCAATCACCTTGATTTTGTTTTTTTTTTTCATTTTCTCTTTCTCTTCTTTTTACTGTTTTTTTTTATTTCTTTTTTTTTTTTTTCAATAATTTCATTCTTGTACAGTGTAAAAGCCATAAGGAGTTCTGGGAACGGAGATTTGGACCTCGAAGGTACTCTTATATATATATATATATATATATATATTAAATCTACCTGAGACGACACTCAGGCTAGTTCCAGTTACTAGCATGTATATAGCCTAGGAATCTTTTTACCAGCTGATAATTCTAAACCCATAGATAAGGTTTTAGGATTTCTCACTTGCCTCCGAATGAAACCAAATATTCCTTACGCCACGCCAACTGTCATCAGGAAGAGAGAAAGCAGGCGCTCTGATAAAGTATACATTCTTTCTTGATGCCCAGTGACTGAGCTGCTATAGGGTTACAGTTTGGTAGTACAAGGAAACATGAATGCATTTTTTTCTGAAGTTCTGAATCTCATTTTAACAGGGGCACTGAACTGAACAACCTGCTCAGTTCCCAAAGAAAGCTAGAATTTAACTTTTTTAATTTTCCAATTCTATCAGTTGATTTATGTTTACCATGAGCCAGCATGCTAACAACTTGTTAATTCCCTCTATATGAGATTAAGGCACCAAGCTCCCTGTAATGAAACCTACTCAGCATAATTTGAGAACTTTGTGATGTCTTGAACATCACAATAATCACATTTCTTTTTGAACTAGTTTCAAACCTAAATGAGGTTTATAGATTCATCTCTGAAGGTTAAGAGACCAAGAAGACAAATGCCATGTGCTGTGTCAAAGTGTACATTTATTGATTTCTATCCAAGACTGAGGATTACTCTATGCCTTGAATCCTGGCTCCACTGATTTTTCACAGGCAGGTTTTGAAGGACACCATTTCAGACATGTTAGATGCTAAAACATCAACAGGCACCTAACTATTTTTAAAGCCAACTGTCAAATTCTAAAAGAGGAAGAACATAAACAGATGCTCATGAATATCCTCCAAAATGTGTATTGAAGTGCCTTCATTTATGTACATATCGGTTATTACCCCCTCTAAATCACTCTTGAAAGAGGGATTCATATGTTTTCATAATTTTATCCACAACATTCTTATGTCTTGTGTTATGTGGTTTGATCATTACACGATTTTAAAAAGGCAGAGGTACTATAACACTAGCATTAGAAAATTCCATAGATCTGCCTTATATCAGAACAGATCACAATCATAGAATCCCAGATCAGAGTATTTTTAATTCCATAGTGACCATATTCTGATATCATCAGTTACTTGAAAATATTTTAAATTTCCAAGAGGCACATTGAGCTAACTGTGCTATTCCAAGAGTTCATCGCTATGCAATAGAATAGTGAACACATTTCGACTTTTAAATCTGAAAACAGAGATGAAGAAACTGTGCCTCATTTACTCCTTCAAAGCAGTACTTTAATCTTCCTTCAAAAATATTCATAATGGTATCAATGAGGCCACTAATATATGAATCTCCTGCAAAATAATATAGCATGCAAGTCTGGGAAAAACACAGATATTAATTTGTTGTCGTGAGATTTTGAACATGAAAAGGTGCTGTGGATGGTTAATATTGTAATAAAAATATATACTCTAAATTTAAAATATATTTGTAGTTGATACCTAGTATTAAAAGCATGCAGAATCATGAAAATAAAAATGACTGGAAAACAAGTCCAAAAATCAGTCTTTACTTTGGGTTTGTGACTGCCAAGTGCAGTATGAATGACTTGGCCGGTTTTAGAATTTCTTCCCAGCTGTGCAACACTCTTAGACTTCTAAATTAGATCCTTTTTGGCAAATCAATAACCATTTACATTTGGAAAACAGTAGTCCTCATCAAAAGAGGCCAGGTTGTGGGAAAGAAATTACTCCTAATGTGGAAGAGAACAAGAAACCAAATCAGTGAAAGAAAGAGGCATTAATGAATCCTTTTTCCACAGCTTCAAGATGAGGGGAAAATAACTTGGCTCAAGTTAATATTATAATAACCGTTTGTATCATGAGACAAACAGGAACTTAGTTCTTCTAACTTGAACCAAGCACAGGGTTTGACATTATTCTTTAAAAATAAAGATAAACAGTTCAGGCCTCTAGTCCCTGGAAACACTGAAAGCATTTGGCTTCATTGCTGTCTCTAGAGTCTGGAAAGATCCCCTTTGAATCACTGTCAAATGGGAACAGTAAATGTTTACTGATTTCCAGCTATGGTATAATATTTTGCTTCCAAGTTTTTTCTAACCAAAATGTTGAATTATTTAGCACTTACAATCAGTCTTTCAAAAGACGTATTTTTTTTTGACTAACATTTCAAGACTGTAAAGTATGGTATCAACACCTAGAAAAGTCACCAAAATAAAATTTAACCATCACAGAGGGTTCTTTTTTCTATAATAAATGCACACAGCTATTCACATTTCCATGTCAAAAAAATATAGCAATAGAAGCATGTTCAAACAGGCAGTACTTTGTTGATTACCTACAAAAAGGAAGTTTTGAATTGGTAGCAGAAGTGATTTTAATCGCTAAAGTCTCGTTCTAGATATAATGACAGCAGTATATTTGAAACTTCAGGCAAGCTTACATGGACAAAACTGACACAGTCCCACTGATGAATGGTACTTTTAGAGATTTTCTATCACTTTTTCTAAATTTGAAAATGAATGGAAAATGGAGGAGGAGTTCCACTTTCTTATCTTCCTATCTTCTGCATACATCATAAGGCAGGCAAAAAACAGTGCTGTTTGGTATGCTACAGAAAAACTATCTAGTGTACACAATGAAAAGAAAAATGGATTGATCTAAACTAATTACTCCCATAAAATGTCTTCCAGCTATATTTTGAGTATGACAAATCGTGTTTAAAACTACATAATAAGTATCTTCAAAAGAGACACTGATTGGGAAATAAATTCAATAAACTTTGCCAACAGTTTAGATTTACGTGTCCTTTTGGATGATTTGCAAAACAAATCTCCAAGGAAAGAGCATTTATGCAAAATAATTACAGAAGAATGTCTAGGACTTTCATATTCTGTTCTCCATGAAATCTGCATGGTAAACTTCCATATGCCATTTTATTAATGTCTGGTAAAAACCAAAATACTCTAATGAAGTAGTCAATTTCCACGTCTGGGACATATTAGGTTATCCATATTTAATGATCAAAACATAAAAAGTAGTACGACTTTTATCCATTCATTATTTAAAATAAAGTACCTTAAGCTTATGACCCTTTGAATCAAGCAGTAGATCCAAAAATACAAGTCCTGGGATTTCATAAAACATTGAGGGGAATTATAAAGAGCACGGAAGATGTTTTCACATTCTTATAAGTCAATATATGTTGTCATTTCCAGGTGTAATTGTTTAATGTGAAAAACAATAGCTTTCAGTTAATTCAGACTTAGAAAATACGATAAAATTATTTCCATACGTCACCTCCGTAATATATGTGTAGGAGTGAGAATGGTTATGAATAGCTTATCTCTTTGTTTTAAATTTATTTAATATAGAAAGTAACTACTGATTGAATTCTCAGTTCATGAACGAACAGGTAGTTTTTTGAATACAATAAAAAAACCGAGAGCATCCAAACAGAGCATCCCATCCCACTACTCTGACCTGTGCAAACGAAACACAAAAGTCAGTTCAACTGACAAAAAAATTGGTAAATCAAGTTTTTCAAATAATAAAAATGCAAGATGTGTAAAGCTCTTAAGAAAAGCCTTACAAAGTTCTTTCACTTTCAAACAGAATCCTCTCAATAACTGCTTCTCTGGTAAACTGAAATATAATTCTCTAAAATTGAATTTCTTATGATAGCTTCTTGTTCTACTGATCCACGTACAGATATTGTGTTGCTATGACTTATCCCATTTCTACACTGATATATTTAGATCAGTAGTGACATCTAAAATAACCACACTGGTCTGAGACTACCAAATATAACATAATTTGCTTTGTTATACAGTTAAACTATGCCTACTTAATTTATCGTCATTTCTGAGCTATTGAAGTCGCACCAGATTGCAGTCTGTCTTGTCAGGCATTTACATGTAGTGTATTCCAGACATGGCTTTTCATGTTCACTTTTCCTTCTGTTTTTCCTACTAATTATTGAAGTGAGCAGAAACTGTCACTGGTGAAGACTCACTATGCTTAAATCACCATTTAATACCTTGCTCCCACCTAGTTTCTGTGGCAAATGACTTATTTTTACCTCCAATGCAGTGTAGTGATAAAGCAAGATTTGTTTTACCCCTAAATATAGACGTTAAATTTCACCAGAAATATCTGCATATTTCTGCTCTTTTGTTTATTAACAGCATTATATAAGTGGAGTAAAAAACCAGTAACGGTCAAGTGAATTCTCCCAGCTGAAGACTTTAGTCTCTAAGGATGTCAATCAAGAATCTTTCATGAGCTCTGAATTCTCATGCACACAAAATTTTCTGCTGACAAAAAACCTATGTCAACAATCTTTAGCAGCTGCATTGCTATAGATGTTAGTATCTTCCCTGCGTTATACTAATTTTAAAGTTAAATAATTTCCATTTCAAAATGGAACTAAATCTCCACACCCTGCTCATCTCTGTAGCAGGTAGGCCATTTTTCAAGTAGCACTGTGCATCACAAAAAATCTTGAGATATATTATTTATAGCTTAAAATAGTGCTGCTGCCAAATGGTGCATCCTAACATTAGCAGAGGTTTTTTGGCCATCAAACAGGTACAGTTAATATCTGTTTTTCCTCACTACACGCTACTGTTCTTAAAAGCTATTGCTAGTATTAATATAATGTGGTTGAAAATGCTTTTAACTTTAGCACCTTTCACTGATTTAGCATTTCTGAGTAGTGACTTGCTACTAACAATAGTTGAATGGAAAATTTCTGAAATCTCCTATTGTAAGACCTGTTATTTGAAGGACTGCAATAGTCACCTATTTTGTACTATACTCTGTAAAAACACTAGCATATGCTACAAAAAGAATCCTGTTTTGGGGCCCATTCTTGGACCATACTTTTGTCTCAGTTGAAACATTTGTTTTTAAAGATACATTTTAAACAACAGACTATCTTCAAAACACTGAGTGAAGTCAGCTAAATTGTAGTACATTTAATAAAACTTCTAAATTAAGTGACAAAAATAGTAGAAACATTTCTTTCCTAATTTCTTAACACTAACTTAACCTTTTTGCTAACATTTTTTATTTGCACATTACTGCAATTTCAAATTCAGCAGCCTTTTCTGGACATATAAAGCGGCAAAGTCATACATAGATAACAAAATATTTAAAAGGTAAGTGGGATGGAGCAAGAAAAAAATAGCTGTTTTCAGATTTTCATGGTTCCATTTCAATGGGTACCTCAGACAGACTCACCAAAAGCTGTTATATTAACTAGTATCATGCTGCTCATAATAATCAGTAAAACAAGGTAATAGAAGTTCCCAAATATGTTAGAAGAGTTGGAGGTCAGTCATGAATCAGCATATGTAAGTATGCTGCTGCCCTAGTCATAATAAATTAATCTACCAAAACAATTAATAACACACAGAATTATGATCTTCATTCAAGATTAAGCATCATTATGAAACATCCCAGTTAAATGGACATTCAGATTAGGTTTCTCTCACTCTATTTAAATCCATAGTGTTTCTGATAGTTTCTGTTTTGTTCATCAGCGTGCTTTGTGCTGGAAATGGGTAGGATGTTTAAACTGCATCACAGTGGCATAAATACAGCAATGACATTCATTTTGTTGAATCTAGTTAATTCCTAATGTAGGAGAAGCACTAAAAACAGTGATGCAACCTTTTCTGGTGGGTAAAACAATTCAGACCATCCTTTACTTGGGCACAGCATGTTCAAGCAATATATATCCAGACACATTTTCCGGTTTTTCATTTTTGCTGCACAGGTAATAACAAATATCATGACCAAATATGAAAGTCAATATCGCAAAGCTGCAAAGAAAAATGAAACAAAAATGAAATCTGTTTTCTATAAATTTAGTCTAATGTAATTGACACAATAAAGCCCTGCATTCCTGGAGATGGCTGAACACCTGCCTGCCCATGGGAGGTGGTGAAAGAACTCCAGAAGTGTCTTTGCTTGCTCACACAGCAGAAGTGTGTGGCTGTGTGGGCTTAGCTGCCTATTGGAATTAAACTACCACTCCACATCTCTTAGCTTCGCATGATTGAATCAGCTGGACAATACATTTACTGTCTTTCTAAATGCTCTCACTGTGTTCTACCTTCAACACATTTTGCAAAGCAATTTGGGAAAAAGAAAATTGGTTCTTTAAGTTTCAGACCAGGAAAAAACTAAAATATGTGGTTTAAATATAGCTACATAATCCAACTTCGGCAGTGTACGTTGTCATCAAAATATTATTGGATAGATTGCTGTAATTATTCCAAGGTCTTGAGTAGAAAAAAAGATGTGTTCTTCTTTTCCCAATGTGATTTTTTATCATTGATATTCATAAAACAACACATAATAATATGAAACATCAGAGTAAATTTAAGCTAAATGGCAGAATCACACAGAGAATATGGATTTCTAGAGTTTTGATAGTCTACATTCAACACAAAGACTTTAGTGCTGGAGGCAGGAGCTATACAAAAAGTGAGATTACATGAGGGGAGAAATCCCACATTATGCAGATGAACTGTAGTGACTGTCTTATATCAAGGAGTTTTTATATTGGTCCCCTAACACTCATCAGTCCAGCTGCATGTGTCATCTGAGTGACTTTTATTCTTTATTGGCCTCTTCAGTATCTTTGGGCCTGGTTTGCGGAATGAGAGAATGGAAAATACTCTTGTTTTTTTTGAGAACTGACTTCCTTACAGCTTACAGATGTCCATGGGCCACCACTTGGACTTACTAATGTACAACTTTGGTACTGTATTGTATGAGTCACCTCAGTGCAGTCAGCAAATGCCTCCCTGTCTTTGAGAGTGGTTCCAGAAACTGTCCCACACTGAATATAGAGCAAGGACCGAATATCCAATTCTAGGTAATAAAACTTCTTTTTTTGTTTCTAGCACTTCATTTAAATTTAGATGCTGCAAAAGATCGCCCTTTCCTTGCACAGCTAACTTTTCCATGACAACTTGAATTATTTTTCCAGCAGATTAATCTAATCTGGAGTTTTTAACCAAAATATCTCAATGCAAAGCCTCCTTGCTCTAGGCTGCCTCTATATTGACTACCTTGTGTACTGATTTGGAGAGAGGAAACACTGAATCTCTGCTCAAACCTGAACAGCCTGATCTGACCTCTCGAAGTTCAGATACATGTCCATTGTCACTACAGGAAGGCAGCAACCTGGCTGCCCAAACCACTGTGTGCACTGTCTGTGGCACACCAGACAATGTCTCTGAGCTAGGAAAACCCACACTCTTCTTATGGGAGGATGGGAAGCCTGCTTGAAAACATGTTAGAGAACTGAGGTTTTCAACACCTATGGATTTTGGAAACCAACAGATATGCATTTTCCTGCTAATCTTCACCTATTTTCTAGTCCCTAAATTAAACCTCTGCAGAGACTTCAGGTTTTACAGGGTGAGGTAACATCTACAAATAGATAGAATTAGAACCTTTGAGCTCTAAAAACAAAGTTTTATGGTTAAAACTGAGGCTCTAGTTTCATGATATGGAAACAACAGTAGTGGTTCAAGGTGATTCATGATCATCTCTACTAAATGATAGAAAAAATTGATTTAATTGATGTGTCCATGACATGCTGTCGGTGCTATTACCAGAACAGACAATACAAATCCTATCCTCTACTCAATATCCACGGTGACTCCGTGAAGTACCAGTGACAATGAATGAACTAAAACAGGTGAGTCACTGGTTTAGGCCAGCAGGTGAGAACACTGACTACATGTAAGTCACGGCTTCTCTAGTCAAGCAGAAAAAAAGCTAAAAGAAAGAAAAAGTTGTTATAGCAAAATTAGTTTCTAATCATATCAGTGAAAAAAAAATGAATTTTGTTCAAGTAACTACCAATCATATTTATATTTAATATTGTAATATAAATTTAAAATAAATGTAATCTCTGTTTTAGCAAATAGTGACATAAGATTTAATTCATCATATAAATAATTCTGAACAACTTTGCTTGCTCCCTTGGCACTTTATTTTTTCTTTTTTTTTTCCCTAAAATACTCTTCCTTCCAATCTCTGAAGTGCTGCTCATGGAATTCATGAAAAATATGAATATCACAATGGTGGAGGTGGAAGGAAATAATTTTCAAAGACCTAAGTTAATTTTTTTATTACTCCGTGTCCAAGGAGACAGGTAAACATTTGTTACCGTTTTGGAGTCACCAAAGTTTTAATGTTAAACACGTGCTTGAATTGTTTGTTGGATCCCATGCCTACTACAGAACTGACATCATGTGTAGTTTGGTAACAAGAAAAATGCAGCAATTTGAAGAGAAAATTCTTATGTCTTCAGGTACTTAAGTACTACTTACAAATATTTGACTTTATAAATTTGTGGAATATCTATTGTCTTACGCTGCATTGGACTAATAGTACTTGAGATATAAAATTTCTTTTCTTCTGCTTTTAGATAAGTTTGGTCAGGATCGGAAATTCCTTTTTTCACACTAATATTTTTTCCAAAATTTAGCCAGAACTTTCTTTATTCTTCATGCTTCATTTGTCTTATGGTTTTGGTCCAAGTCTTCTGATTGCTGAAAGGTCCGTGCACACAATGGCACATCAACGCAATCCTTATGCCTATGAGAAACTTCAGGTGTGAAAAAACCTCGCAGAAGTCACTACCAATCCCACTTGCCTATGTTTCCCATCTTCCGTCACATTGAAAGTTCTCTGGCTTTTGTTCTCTATTTATTTTGCAGGTCTCTTGGGTCAGTGACTATATTTTAGCATTATCTTGCTATAACACTTAGTGTAGTAGAGTCCCAGAAAGTTCAAATTAAATATAAAGAAAATTTTTTTCTTGATGTCTCTGGTCAATACCTTTGATACAGTGATTTCTGAGAGCTATTCTAAGATATAATTGAGTTCCTTAAATTCAGCTTACAGATTAATTTAAAAAGAGTATGAGGGAAATAGCCCATATGCACATACAGTGAAAGAAAGGAATGTACTTTTCAGTAATTTAATATGTGGGTTCTTTTAGCAAGCCTCTTCTGATAATGCTCACGATGTTTAAAAAAATACTAAATTGAGTATTTTTGTTGTGACTAGTTTGTGACAGCTCTGGAATCTATTGTAAATTCCTGTGCTGTCATAAAGCATAGCTGCAAGCAATCCCCATGTATATACATTAGTAGGTGAATGAATTGGCATAATAGCTTTCACTCACTTTCTGCTTCACTTTGCATTCTTTTTTCCCAGACAAATGTAAAAATATTGATTGCTACAGTCATTTTTAGAGTATTATACTACTTTGTATTCTTAGTTAATGTGTTAGTATGCAATGAGCCATGCAGGAAAATGAATACTCTCATCACAACCTTGTTCAAATCTAATTTCCTCTTGAACAGTTTGAGGAAAATCCTTAGCTGGTATAACTACTGTAATTGCACTGGGTACAGCATATGTTGTTTCCTTTATAAATACATGGAATCTCCAGATTCACTTGCATGTGTGATATTACTGAATATTTTCTTAGCTGTTTAAAGATGAAGCATTTGTGTGACCCGATCCAAACTTAAGAGTAAAATAAAAAAATAGTAAAAATAAACATAGTCTAATAGTTTCCAGGCCTAGTGTTTCTTAACGCGTATTTTACCCACTCTGAAGTACAAATGCTGAAATCTACTGTGACTCATTGAAACGCTTTCCTGTAAACAATGCCTTTGATTTGTTTAATTTTTGCACAAAGATATAATTTACTTTTAAAATAATTTTCAGACTGACGGTTTACTGTCGTGATGGCGTAATAAAATTATATCTAAGGTGCAACCTGGAGGTCTCTTCTGAAGTTTGGAACTACCAGATACTGTTTGCCTATTACATCAGCAAATTAATGGCCCTGAACTGTCAACTTGCTGACAGGAAAATTTTGACACACCCCAGCTATTTCCCTCCAGATCCAGGGAAAATAAGTAGTGGAATATGTGCATAGCCAAATTCATCTGCTTTTCAAAACCTGGAGAGAGGTTGGATTCTCTCTTTCACAGTGAATATATCTACCCCTAAAACTGTTTCAGAATTACATAAACATCACTTATTTTTTAACTCTTTGTAATCCTTCTCATGAAGCTCAGTATAACTTCTGACATGTGCACATAGACAATGCAACCATAGGGTAAAAGGTAGGTAAGTGAAAAAACAAAGAAAACATCCTATTACAGTAAACTTTCTACACTTTTAAAGGAGTGTGACGGAAAATGGAATTTTGCCCAAGATCTCTTCCATACGAGACTCGCTGTTAAAGCAGACTTACAGCTCTAAGTGCATGAAATACATTAAGTAGACAGTAAAGTAACTGTAGAATACTGTCACATTGCTCAGGGCCTAATCTTGCAAACACAAACGGGCACATACAGCTTCTGAAAGCTGATTTTCCCATGGAGGTAAATGAAATGACATGGAAAATTAATTTACTCCTGTGCATGTCTATATGACTGGATCTTTGATTTTGTAACTTCTAAAATCATGAAGCAATAGAAACCACTGAAATAGACTGATTTGCCCTATAATGCAGGAGAAAGTAGCTAATAATAGAGATTGTCATGGCAGATGTGAAATATAGGATATAGGTCTGTTGAACAGATCACTTGGCTTCTGGCTTTCAAGACTACTGGCTGGGGTCATTTCCTGGGTGATGGAGAAATAATTTGCCCCTGGCAAGGAGAATTACAAACAGTTGTGTACAGGATGTTCTATGGCTGTTGCATAACTGTAGGTTACCAGTAGTTACGCTTTTGAGCAAAGCTATATGTGGGTTACTGGATAGTCATCGCTTTCCTCTGGCCACGGGAATGCACTGTCCAGTTTGAACTGCTGACAGGTAGAATACAATGGATGGAGCGGAGGCTGAGTAAGCTATACAATATCAGTGGTGAGCTACAGCCAGCATCTTCTCAATCTTTCTTTATGATGTTGACCTAGAGACCCCAGTGTAGGCAGACTGTCATCAAGGACACACAGCATGAACCACTTCATTTGTAAGAGGGAAAGACTTCAAAAACATATTTATCTCAAGGCAGATCAGGCCAAAGGGCTTTCACCCTCTCTTTTGCAAGCACCATATTTCCTCTGTAACTCCCTGCCTTGTCCCACATGTGCCGGCCCAAGATCAAAGGCTGTCTCTTATGAGGATGTAACGCTGCTCTAACCCCGTTACTAGGAGTGATTGAGAATGCACATTACTGGCAATTTCATGACAAATTTTGTACCTGCAGAAGCAGACTAAATGATGAGCTGTGGTTAAGCTCTGAGTCTTGCATTTTGCACTTACTGTATTATTTTTTTATCTGTTGGGAATAGTGCCTGAGTGTACTCTTTCCATTAACTATAACTTTTGACAAGATGATTTGCTATTCTCAATAAATGATGACTGACAAATAAGAACTCCACTTTCCTTTCCCTGTCAGTTATACAGTGTACAGCATTTAATGAATAACAATTCTATCTCACTGCCCAAAATATCATGCCATTAAAAACATAAATTAAAAGCTTTACTAAACAGTGGCAAATAATGCTTATTTCAAGTAGCAAAGACAGCTGGTAGAAGGTTTAATAATTTTATAAGTAAAACTACCTTGTAAAAATGACAAATATTTAACAGCATGGAGAAAAACTCTCAGCTAAATCTAGAAACTACTGCAGATTTCAACAATTTTTCTTCAATCAGCAGAATAAACTACATTTTACCAGCTCTTAGTCATGAAAAAGCATAATACAAAGAAGAAAACTCAAATCAGAACATAGAAACATAGTTTCCTTTCTACAAAAGAGGGTTCCAAAGTATGCATCATAGAATTGTTAAGTTCATATATTTTAAGATTAGAAAATAACCTAAACAAGAAAGAATAGTAACCGAAATATTTATTAATTACCCACTAGAAATCCATTGAAAAATAATAAATTAATTTTTGGGAATCCATCTATATGCAAAATTTAAAAATAATCCTTAAAAAAAATCATCTGTATTTTTCAAATGGTGAGACACTAGCTATAATTAGTATAAACACTTCCAAACTAAAACAAATCCTGATGTCTTTGAAAATTATTTTTTTCACTGAGTAGATATTTAGCTGTTAAAAGACAAAACCACTCTACCAGATCCTATTCATCAATGCTAATTTTAATGAAATTGCAAAAAGATGAAAGACTGCATCAAGTCTTTAGAAGTCAATTAGATGCAACTGTTGAATGGAACAAGAGCAAAAGATGAGATAATCAAGTAGGGTGCAGCACAAAAATATCATAACCACAGAGAAGGGAATACTACCTTGTGAAGTTGATGACAGCTGTTTTTCTTTAACCTGAACTTATGGTAGATATCATCCCAGTACAAAAAATATCAGTAGTTTATAGCACTTAGAATATAATCAACTTAGTTACAAGGAGAAAAAATAATAATCTAGTCCAACACAAATTTCTGCAAAGTAAATATCACTTATGCTGTGGCATGCTATACAGGAGAAAATAAAAATTAGCAGCAATAATAAAGCAATTTAGTCAAGGGTAGAAAAAGTAAAAATCCATCATGGTTTTATAACTCCACATATGGTTCTGAATATTTCTTATAATGAAACTTGCTTCTGCATTTGATTTCAAAGATCTGTGTACTGCTACAGTGATGTTTTAAAAGCAAGCCTTTTTGTACTAGTTTTTATGTTCTCTGCAAGTTCCTTGATAACCTTACCCTACAGTCTTTCTCAGTGGCTTTAATATTGACTTTCAAAACTTTATTCACCAGTAATTTCCATCTCTGTATCATCACTGCATATGAGTGATAAAATACTGTGAGCAAAAAGAATTCATCTCACACCCTTTGATCCTTCTTACTCACTGTGTGTCATGAAAGGTTTATTACAATAATCTAAACTCTGGTTACTTATAATCACCCCTAAAAACGCACAACTGGTAACTAGGACACTTTCTTTTTCTCCATTTAAGTATGCAATTTCTTCTTCCTCAGAAAGCATCTGCTGATGCCCACTGATGGAAGGATGTCATACTGAGTTACGAACAGCCACTCTATCCATTTTAAAACTAGTTGCACTGCTGTCCTGAAAAGCCACGGAGAGAACATTATATTATTAGGAAAGGTAGCTGCTTGCATTAGTCAGCAGTCTTACACCTTAAGATCCAGAGGTTTCGCAAATGATAGATGTTACAAGTAAGAACTGAAATGACAGGGTCTCTTTGCAGAAGGATTATCTACAAAACACTTCATAAGATTAGGACCTGACATTAACTCTGTTGCTACGTTCAGCAGAAAATATGTGTAAAAGAAGAAAAAATATATTTAGCACCTGTCTCAGTATTAGAAAACTGAGAAATGTTGACCTGATATATTCATTGACAAATCAGTCCTTGCCATATAAACAGTAACATGGTGAAGTATTCTCCTCTGAAATGTCAGTACTCTCAATGAGGTCAGAAGATACATGACTTCATCAGCATCATAGGTATGTGTAAGTACACAGGCTAAAGAGTGGCTGTAACTTCTGAATTTTCCTTTTGTATTCTAATCTTTGCCTGATATAATTTTAAAAAATCCTGTCTTGGAGACTGAAATTCCTTTTTGGGCTTGATTACTGTTTTTTTAAATTGATCTATTTATAATTCCACTTCTTTCAAGTGGTATGAATATTTGAGCATGTAGAGTATGAAAGCTTTTTATCCTTTGTAGCAGACATTCCAACTTGTTGTCCAAGATCTCTTGATATTCTGTCTTCTTAGTTTGCAAATCTCAACAAGATTCACTGAATGCAGGCTTTACAAATGATGTTTTATTGGATTTTTTTTTAATGTCATGTACAATAGTATTTTGCACAAACCTAAAAAAGTGCTGTTAAAACGCACAGAAGATACAAATCAGCAAGACTTCCTGACTGCTAGCCCAGCACTCATCTTTGTATTGCTTTTTACACTGCAAGACTGGTAACTGGACAATATAAGAAAACATAGGGCAACATGTGCAATTAAATGAGAAAAACTATAGGATATTCATATGAAGTTACACATTATCAAATATCTTTAGTAGACATACTGATAACATTGTCTCTTAAATGTTTTTAGGCCGCTTGCTATAAACCCTCGGTAAGTGTTTAGCAGACACAGTCTGTTGCAGCACGTTCACGTTACTGATCTCCCCCGATGTATTTTAATCTTTTGCTATGTGTTAAATTGCTTTCATCTGTATAAGACCTCTTTCAATTCCTTTAGTTGCAAGTGTTGCAATAGCACGTCTGATATCAATGTAAAATGTGCCACAGACAAAAGAAACATTGTCAGTAACCAGAATATTATGGTCTGACTGAAGCTACTACCATACCCAGTGATTTCAGTAGGAGAATATTTCCTGCTTCATTTCTCACTATTGTCTATATAATATTTTGATGTTTAAAATTCAAATTGGTATACCAAAACACATATCTTGTTTTCTGCTGCCACCAGAGTCTGAGATTTTCCCCTTTTTTTGTTTTGGGTCTTTGGTTTTTTTGGTTTTTGGGGGGTTTGTTTGTTTGGGTTTTTTTTTTGTTCGGGTTCCTTTTGGTTTCGTTTTTAGGAAGAAAATAAGAATTTTGCAGTACCAACTTAAACATGTGAAGGGCTCAACAGCAAAAATAATGCAGTTTTCAGCTGAACACTCCATTTAATTCTTTTCAGCTTTAGAGGTGACATGGGCTTTAGCAGCAAAATCGACTGGGGTCTTTGTATCCACCTGTAATCACCAGATCAACACAATGCTGTTTAAACTGAGACTGTGAACAAATACAGTCTCTTTGCCCTGTCCTAGTTTCTAACAAATCCCAACAGGAATAAGGCTTTTTATGTCATCAAATGAAAAAGACTCTTCCATTTATGAAGGATCCTGAATAGCCAGGAGTGTGACCAGTGGGAAATGACCAGCTTCAGTACAACACACACACTTTTCAGAATCTTGCAAAATAAGCTTTCTGAATATAGTTCAGTATTTTAAGTTTCCATATAAAGCCCCAGGGCACTTTGGTACACAATACAGTGCAAGTCTATTGTTTACAAAAGTATGCCATCATTCAAAGTAAAGAAATTTTTATATTTATAGAACAAAATATATCAATAAATACTTCTTTTGTGCTATTTTTTCATATAGAATGCCTTTTTCATTCTTAAAGAAGACAATAGAGTTTAGTTTTGATAAGCCGGTAACTAAAACAAATATTTTGAATTTTCAGTGGCTTCTCTCATTGTGTCTTAATAGTTTGTTTGGAATTATATGTGTCCATTTAAAAATTACCTTGCTTAGCCATATTTATTTTTAAAAGATAACTTTCATGTTCAGATATCCCTATTTAAACACTGGTTTATCTAGCTCTGAATTTCTTTCATTTTTATCGAGAATGCTCAGCCCAGTTTCCTGCCTAGGATGGCCTAAAGATTGAATTTGAACCTGTTCAATATTTTCTAGCATATGCTATGGAACTAGAAAATTCAGACCGCCTTAAAGTCTGGTAATTCCTGAAATATATGTCTGTTTTCTTTGCAGTGTAATAGTTGTTCATAATGTGCTTGCTTTTCCATAGTGTTATTTCATGTTTAGTACCATCCCCTCGGATGGTCTGTTCTTCTGATCATCTGCGGTGCCTAAGGAAAGAAAAGAGCAAAGAAAAATATTTGCTGGATCACCAGGAACATTTGGCTGCACTTTTCAATTTGCTATCACAAGCACTCTCAGCTGCATCCTGCCAAAGACTATCAGCCAAGGAATCTAACATCATTTTGGAGTATGATGCGTGTGATTGCAAAGAAAGGAGAACAGATAGGCTCTTAAGGAGTTTATGTCTTGGAAGAGTGTGCGTCGTTATGCTAGTTGGTGTAGTGGGTCACTGGAGAAGGCATTGAAAGAGGATGGTAGAGTATATGGTTGAGTAGAATTTTGGTATAGTATAACCAAAGACATTGATTGTCAAGGCTTGTGTGTTAGCATGAAGAACCACATATAACCTGTATTGTAGCTGTCTCACACTTGTTCTTATGTCAATGTGTGGTAACATGCTCAAAGCAACACTCAATGACTGCTGGATGAATTTGGCTGATTACTTGTAGAGGCAAAGCCTGTCCATGTGGATGACACTATCTACAAATCTTATCTAAAGCTGAGATTAAGCAACATACCCTTATATTTAACAGTCCTTTACCTGACAGCAGAAATTATTCATAGATTTGTTTATGTCTAAGAAAACCCTGCTAAATTGTAAAGACCACAATGACAACACACCTCACGATGGATGAGATCTGTTTAGTGTGAAAAGTTCAACCAGAGACTGGAAAATACCTTTTAAGATCATCGAGTCCAACCACAAGCCTAACATGCAAGGACTCGGCTAATGTTGCAGCAACCAGTTTTTCCAGCATCACCAGGAATGTCAGATTGCTACTACCTCTTATATTTCTTCTAATAACATCAGAAAGTACATAAGATTATTATTAACTTCTCTACCATTTTATTGCTATCACTTTTTCTACTGTTTCCATGTTTTGCTCAATAAACTATTCAATTAGCCCTGATAGTCAATTAGTCCAATTGACTATTCAATTCCATGCCTTCTTGAGATCTAAAAAGATTTCCGCAGAGCAAAGGAAGGATTGTCTTATAAGCAAATTATACAAGTAAACTTCTATATTTTTATGTCAGAAAAGTCAGTATTAAATCAGCATTTTTTCTGTGTGAAACTAAAATTTTCTCCCTTTTAGATTTGATGCTAATTATTCTTCTTTTCTGTGTAGACAAAATGTCATATACTAATTATGTGAGTTTGCTGTACAGCACAAATAAGCATTACCAAGTAATGATGAATTAAAAAAAAAAAACACAGTAAAGGAAAACTGTATTTTTAAGCACCACTAATAAGACTTTTTGACTATGTTGGCAGAATAGATCAGATTGATTATGAGCCAATTGCTAAGAGGGCCCCAGGCAAAAACTGTATCAAAAAGACACTTTACTATGACAAGCTTCTATATATATAAATTAAAGGGGAAATAGGAATACGAGCGAACAAGATGTATATTAAACATGGATTTTTTTTTTACTTTTTTTTTCCTACAACTGTAAACACATCTATAGAACAGTTTCTGACTTTTACTCATCCTGGTTATTTTGTAGTATGGTTTTTATTACCTAGGAACTGATTAGAGTGCTAGCATAGAGAGCAAGTTTAACAAACAATTTCGCCACAGCAGAGGTTTTGACACCAGTTTATTTAATCTAAAATTATCACTTCTGCTCAAACTGTAATCTTTCCTTGTTTGGAAACTTCAGGTAACTAAAAATGTAGGTTTATTTCGTAAATTGTTCTGCCCATTTCAAGAATCATTATAAATTTTCTGAAGTAACCCGGAGAAAGAAGGTTGAGATTTGGGTCACTGGTCTAGAAAACACTTTAGCTGAACATGGATTCTCTCTCTTTTTTTTTTTTTTTATTTGATCAATGCCATTATATTGTATGGCTGCACAAAATAGATTACATGGAAAATGAGAATGAAATCCAAAACCTTACCTAAAAAGAAATCAAATAAAAACATTTACAGTTTTGTTCTACTTTGGAGGCAGGCCTAGTTATATGGGTAAGTTATGAAGTACCATCAGTGCAGTTGCTGGCCATAGGTTTAAAAATACCAGACATGTGCTAGCTTCACATATAAATTCAGTTATCACCAGGAGAAATCTCGGTTTCTGTTACTTTCCTTTTTCCCCTGTCCAGCATATGTTGGACAGTTACTATACAGTTACTATCGAGCAGGAGACATGGAGTAAGTCACCCTGGAACAACAACTTCACATACTGGAGCCCTAAGTGCTTACAAAAAAAGGTAGATCTGTAAATAGCTGTTAAAACTTTGCTCTCTAATTAGACCTATGAAGCCATGTATCTTGGAAAGAATGAACTGAATTTCATCGTTTAATAAATTTGAATCCATTACCATCAACTCAATCTTATTACTTTGAAGTGTGTTAGGGCTTGTCTATGTGAGAGGTTACTCTGGTACAGTGGTTCAGTTGATTTTCCTGATTCACTCCTCCTGTGAAATCTTTGGTTTTTGGAATAAGAGAGATAACTGGAATGAGACATTTTCTGGAATTATAGAAATTGCAGATGAACCTAATCAAGATGAGTTAAGTCAGTTTAAATTGACACCTTACCTTATTCCAAATAAGTTTTATGCATAGGGATTATGAACCTTAAGTGGTAATTTGAAAGCAATGGATTTACAGTGAACTTAGGTGAAAAAGAAGTTTCCTGCCTCGTAAGAATGTTCAAGAATGTTTGGTTATGTTTGTTAATATTTTTCTCTACTCTAATTATTCAATCTTCCCCCAAAAGGAAAAAGAAAAGCCAAAAATCTTAAACTAGAGAATATAACAATAAAATGCTGGCAGTGGAAACTTGTGCTGAAGGATGATGACCTATAAAAGAGAATAATTTCCAATTAATTGTTTTTACTAAAAATTCCCATCTGTGTCAAAGGTTAATTATGCTATAGCAGAAGTTCATTATCTGAGAAAAAACCTGCTATTATGCTTACCTTCTACATTTAGTATTCTAAACTACTATCAGAGAATATTTGGGGGTTTTATGTATATAATCAAATTACAGGTGTTAAACAAGTTACAAAATCTTTATTCCAAAACAGATCACTTATTCCAGCTGCATGCATTATATCTAAAGTTTTGGCATTGGAATGGGCTGCCCAGGGAGGTGGTAGAGTCACCATCCCTGGAAGTGTTGACGAGTCAACTGGACGCGGCACTAAGTGCAATGGTTTTGACACCCTAGGATTTCAGCTTTTATGTATTCCACGTATTTGCACTCCTGCCATTTTCTGGTGTATAACTCTAAACTCCATATAGAGTGTTAGCTACTGTCTTCACATTCTATTCAGACAAAATAAATTCCTCTCTAGGCCTGAAACTCAAGGACACCTTACTGTCCCAGGCCTCGAAAAGTATAAACAAAAGTGAGTTAGGGGGGTAGCAAACTGGAGGTATATGACTTTGTTACCTGAAGCTGTAATTGAAGGATTAACACCTAATATGTAAATGTACCAAACTTATAATTGTGTGAAAAACTCGTGACCATCGTCCATCTTGGGTGTAGCCCCTTGGAGGCTTCTGATTGCCCAAGGTGTACCTATTGAAGACCTTCAATAAATATCTGCTTTTATTCTCTTGATCTTGTCTAGCCTCTGTTCCAGGTAGCCACTCC
This sequence comes from Cnemophilus loriae, assembly GCA_013397755.1. Taxonomy (NCBI): domain Eukaryota; kingdom Metazoa; phylum Chordata; class Aves; order Passeriformes; family Corvidae; genus Cnemophilus; species Cnemophilus loriae. The sequence continues at coordinate 220,597 of VZTF01006535.1, read as the reverse complement.
AAGGCATCAGTTTCTGGCAACTGCGAAGGGACAGGAGGCATCTGGAAAACCTTCTGGACCAGAGAAACATCCAGCTCCCCCTCTCCCCTGCTGGCACTGGGAGGGGCCGTACCTACGGTCCAGACAGCATGAGAGCCCAAGAATCCTCTGAATTTAACACAGAGGCAAGTGAGTAAGCGAAGAAAGGTGATATTTTGTTATAAGCACTTTGGTTAGGTGTTAAGAGATCTCTTATAGTTTTGTTTGGTGTGTATGGGGGCTTGAGAGAGTCCAAGGGGATTCTAGTTCATTTGTTGCTTCCCCTTTCATTTGCTGTTTGCTTGTGAGAGCTTAGTACTACAGTGATTGTGTCTTGGTCTGGAGCCAGTTGTGGTGTAGTGGTTAAGCCACTGCTTGATAAGTCCAGGCTACTACGTTCGAGCCCTGCTTCTTGCTCTCTCTTTCTCTCAGATTATTAGTGTGTAATTAGATTGCTTCAATTTATTTCTGTGGTCATTTCCAAGTGTTAGAAATGAGGTGTAACTTTTCATGTGAGACTCAAATACCCAGAGATTTGCCTTTGGACTTAATACTAGAAAACTGGCAGGAATTAAGTGGCAAGGATCCACCCCTTACAAAACCTGAATTGATTAGGCTGTCTAGACTAATTTGGCCAATTTATAAATTAGACAACAATCAGAGGTGGCTTAGGTTTGGTAGCTTAGACGAAGAATTAATATTGAATTTGATATCTTGCATTCATCAAGACCAGTGTTTCAGAGAACTTGACTATGGGAGGCTTTTTATGGTTATATCACAGAATGAAGGCCTTTTATAAATGCCTGCTTTTATCCTCTTAATATTGTCTAGCCTCTGTTCCAGGTAGCCACTCCAAGGCACCAGTTTAATCTACGTGATGATGTTTGGTCAGTAGTTGGACTCCATGGTCTTGGAGGTCTTTTCCAAACTTCATGAGTCTATGATTCTATGATCTATAGAATGCTTTATTCTATATTCACAGAATCACAGAAGGGGTTAGGTTAGAAGGGACCTCCACAGGTCATCTGGTCCAACCTCCTTGCAGTCTCCTAGAGCACATCACTCAGGACTGTATCCAAACAACTTTTGAATATTTCCAGTGAGGGAGCCTACACAACCTCTCTGGGCAAACTGTTCCAGTGCTCTGTCGCCTGCAAAGTAAAGAAGTTCATGTTCAGGTGGAATTTCCTGTGCATCAGTTTCTGCCCATTTCCTCTCGTCCTGTTTCCCTGCACCACTGAGAAGAGCCTGGCTCCATCCTCTTGACACTTTCCCTTCAGATACTTGCAGACTTTGATGTGGTCTCCTCTCAGCCATTCTTTCTCCAGGCTAAAGAGGCCCAGATACCTCAGCCTTTCCTCCTAAATGAGGTAGTCCAGTTCCTTAATCATCTTCATAGCCCTCTTCTGGGCTCATTCCAATAGTTCCAGGTATCTCTTGTACTGAAGAAGCCAGAACTGGACACAGCGCTTCTGGTGAGGCGTCACCAAGGGCTGAATAGAGGAGCAGGGTCAGCTCCACTGCCTGTTGACAATGCCTTTCCTAATGCAGTCCAAGATTAGACCCCTTACTCCAGTTTTACCTACCTTCACAATATTTCGATGTGTATTAAATTTGCTAAATACTCAGCATGGTATACAAGAACTAGAACTTGCACTTTCAGAACATTAACTGCGTTTTCCATCATTAGTTAGTTCATAACCTTGTACAATCTCCTCGATTAGACCTGTGTATCCCTCTTGGTATTGCTGACTAGAGACTGTTTAGATTATTACTGTCCTGTGAAAAAATTTATTTTACCAAAATACACTGTGTTTACAGAAAGCTGACTGTTTAATAACGAGGTTTGAAAATGAACCAAAAATGTTAAAATTTACTTTGAAAATCATGTGGACAATGCTGATTGAGAGAAATGAAACTGCAATAAACTGGATGGATTGGGAAATGAGGACTCAGGCTAGTTCCCAGAATGTTTTTTATTGATGACCATGGTTTTTGAGCCAAATCTCCCCTATAAGTGTCTTTGTGTATGAGATAGAATTCTTGTGGATCCACAGATTTGCAAAGACACAATTCCCTGCCTTCCTCCCCCAGTTTTTCTTGAAAAAGCTGCAAGCTGATACTCAGGATGTTTCTGACTTTGTCTTATATATGAAAGCAGTTGTCAAAATGTGGATCTCTGCTACTCCCTATCTTATTTATTTAAGGGGAAGAAGAAAGAGAAGAGGAAGGGGAAGGGAGAAGAAACAACCTGTCAATGAGTGTTCAGCCTTAAATGGAGCAAAACCACAATAGTTTAGACAAATTATGAAAAAGCTGTTAGGATGAGAAAAGGAAAGAATGTAATCGCCATCATGTTGTCTATCTTTGATCTATTTTTACAGTCAGTTTAGCTGGACACAATCTAACTCTAAAAGCTAGTTATAACAACCCATGGTCAGCAGGCATTCAGCTGTCTGAGGTTAATTCCAGACCAGTTCACATAAACTGATTTCTGAAGTCTGTTTGCTGAAATAGTGCATTTCAAGTGTGCATATAAATCTTGTCTAGTGTTTAACAGTAGATTTTCAGAGGAGCTCAGCTATCATATGGAATCCTCAAAGGAATTTTTGAGAAATGCTGAATGTTATGAAGCACTGAAATCTACATAGTAAGCACCAAAGCAGAAAACTTCTTTAAAAGAAAGGTATGTTTACAGGAAAAAAAAAAAAAGGAATTATAAACTTAACATATTTGACTCAATCTTTGAAATGGAAAGCTAAAAAGATGCAAGAAAAAATAATTTGTTTCTTTTCTGTCTGATAATTTACATAATTTACTTTGCTCAAGCTGTAACAAAGCATGCTGTCTTAGAGTATTAGCATTCTTAAAGGTTTTAATGAATAAGAAATATATATGCTAGCCATAAATCACTAGAGGATTAGAACTCAAACCTCTGATATTGATAAAATAGAGGAATTACAGGAAAATATCAGTAAAAACATTGAATAACTCTAGGGAGGAACTGACAAATAAAATGTAACAAGTGTGCTGAAACCAGAAATTTCTAGTAAGTATGTAGTAAGTGTAACTTAATGCTCCTGAAATAATCAATGAAAATTCTAGAAACCTGAAAATGCTTAGAAGCTGAAATCTACCTTCAAATAGCACTACACTGATTCCCATTTTCCTATTCAAAATAAATGCCATTTGTACAATTGTTAGTTTTCTAGTGAATAAAATTTTAGAACCCATTTTGAGGCATTCTTTGCATCCTCAATTCCATGTACAATTGTAGAGGAAATTCTGTCTTTTTCTGCAGAGTTAAGAAAAATCTGCTAAAGGATATTTTGAAATATCCTTTTTTCAAAAACACATTGTGTCCTGGCTATCTGCTTCTTGAAACTCTGAGGGACCTGTGAGATTTGCTGTGGCAAAAGTTTATCCAGGAACCTTAGGAAAGATGCAAACATTTCTTCATTTTTCAGGCACTACATACAGGCACATAATTTTCTCTCACAACAAGTAAAGCTCCTCTGTTTGTCATTGGACAAGGCAGCTATATTTAATCAGAATCTATTTTCCCAAAGACCTCCTGGGAATCTGAGAGAGGAAAGCCTTTTCCTCATGGAAATGTACAGAATAATCTCTTAAGTGTCTCTTTTGAAAATGGCCTGAAATTACAAAAGGTATGGGATTTTTTCCACCCATCTTTGTATTTCATATAGTTAGAGGGTACCTGCACAGCTAGGGAACAATAGAACCACATCATGTTACAACAGCTTAATGCAGTCAATATAATTATCCATCTTAATAATGCTGGCAGTTGGGATGGCAGTCAAAAAAAAAAAAAGAAGCTCTGTATCTTTGTGCAACAGAACCGTTAAACCACTCATTGATTTCAGTCAATAACTTTTAGGGACTTACATCGTCAGGGAATATTGCTTTTCTTTTTCCTTTATAAAACAGTTCACTTTGATTTCTTAGGCTAGAACTGACATCAGGTTTTATGTAGGTGGCAACATTTTGCGCTTGTCTCCAAGGCAGGGTTGCAGCTGTTGCAGCTCCTAGAGAGAATTAGTATCCATAGGAAGCTGTAGTACTTTGCTCCTCCTTGACCAGGAGGTGGCCTGGTAATAGGCCAATATTACCATATTGGCCATATTGGCCATAGGCCAATTAATATGTAAATCATAAGCCTTTTTGCAGGTGCAGAAAAATCAGTCTTACATAAAACTTTGCCTGTTTTACACTGTCTCCCTTGTGCTGCTTTAAATGTTACATAAATATATACCAAATGCTAGTAACTCTACAGTACAATCTTTGAAATAAATGAGCAGGAAAGTAGTGGAATACCAAAAATGTCTGAAATTGTGCTGCATATCTTTTCAAACAATTAAAATGTCATTTTAAAAGGCAGAACGCTAATTAAGGGTTTTGTGGAAGTCTAATTTTTTCTTCCAAGGCAGTGCATGGAAATTGTAAAAAGCAACGTTAATCCAGGGCTTTCAAAACAGTAATAAAAATAAGGCCAATTATTAGCAAGTAGTCCAAGGCCATAAGCCATATTTTGGTGACCTGGAAGTGCTCAGGCCTTTTAGTGACTGGCGACTAAAGATTATTACTCTGTGATAAATCTGCAAAAAGAGATTTAATTTTGTCACATCCATTCAATCATAATTTTCTGGTTGTTTTCCTAGGGAGAGACTCTGAAAAGAGATCTTTTTTTTTTTTTTTACATGCTGAAAAAAGGTTTATTTTTTAGCTCTTAGAGAAAAAAAAGAAACAGATTACCTTATACTCAATGATTGTTCATTCAATTTATTGTAAAGGAAATAACAGTTGCATATGTGGGTCCCACCACTTTAGATGAAAAGCCAATACAAAAACACAATGAGTCATTACTCTCTGAGGGGTAAATACAAACTGTTTATGACAAGTTGGTAAGTGTTTTCATTACAAGGCGATATCTACTTGTTAGTTTCATTTTCCATGATTGTGAAAAGCTAAAACAACTTTTAAAATAAATTATTGCTATTGCAATATAATGATTTCCTGATACTCTCATGTTATCATCTTAATTTTTCATATTTAATCTTTTCCCCAAACAGTAGTAACTAAATATTGAAATAAAACCATACAGTTTTGGGAGCATTCTCACTATGTAAATTAGCACAAGTTAAAGATTCTTTTATGTCACAAGTATTATTGTTAATGAATCAACAAATTTTATGTATATACATGCCTGTTATATACATGCCTGTTATATACATATAAGAGCAGACTGTGCCATAGCTATTTTTGGAAGCATCTCCTGACTTGTTAATTCAAGAATATAAGGTCATATATAAAGCTTAGTCCATTAAATTTTATTCAGTAATACAACCAGATTTTGTGCTTTAAATGTCCTTGTTGGTGACCCTAGACTTTAAAAGATGATGACTAAAATATAACACTTGCAAGTGCAAATAGTGTAAGTAACACATATAAATCCATGGGTGCTTACAGTTCCTGACAGATATGACTGCATCGACAGCCCAGAACCCCTCTTTATGTATTTTCCTTGATATTTAGTGTAAGAAGTATTTAATCCAATTCAACATATTAGGTATTTCTATGCAAAACCAAGAAGCTGGACTAAGAAACAGAATTTTTTTGTAGCCATATATAAATGGATTTTTCATTTCAGCGGGCAAACAAGCCAAAATAAAACATCCCCCTTTACTCTCAATTGTGGGAAATAAACTGCTTTTATTTATAAATCTTTTGCCAAAAGAAACAAACCTTCATTTCACTGCCATTTCACCCCACAATTAAACATATATAAGTAAAGTGAAACAGTCAACTCTTTCAGATACAAAACACAATGTTTCTTTTCAGGTTTTCTGAGAAATTTAGAGAAAAATATAAGGCCATATTCACAAAGCAGCCAGAAGAGGGTGGAAAGAAATTTTACTCTCCTTTTTTATCAATTACTTACAGGTAAGAGTACTCCAACTGAATTTTCTTACTCTAGTGTTCGAACACTAGCTCTCACTTCCCAGGAGGCCCAATGGGTTAAAAACACATTGGGAAACCAAGGGAGAAAGTCTCCTTAATCTCCTCTGTCTAGTCTCTTCTGTTTTGTGTAAACAATCGGATATTCATTATGTTTAGGAATGTAGGCATCTTCTTTCCAAAGAGCATCAGCCTGGACTCATTGTCACTTTCTCATTCTGTATTCCAGTGACTATTTAGGTATTTTATCTGAAAGACAAAAGATTCAGAATGAGCAAATAGGAGAGTTACTGGTTAGCATAACTTATGTAAGAAATAGACAAGAAACGGACAGATTTATGAGTTAATAAAACATAATTCATATCTTTATCATGACAAAAAAAAATTGAAGCATATGTGTCCCATAGGCACTATAGAGTTCAGTACTCTACATAAATCCATTCTTTATCTGAAGGTAATGACTGTTTGAATTACAGGTTAAAACTGAGTTATTTTAAAGTAAAGAATGCATTTATTTAGAGAAGTAATACAGGACAGGTAAGGAGAAATGTGAAAAAATTAAAAATAAGTTATCCAAGAATCTTGGATTCAGATTAGCCTCATATCTATAGCCTATAACACAACATAAATGGGGAAATAACAATATAATTAATCTATCAGACATATGGCAAAACATCTGATAAATTACCTTGGGAATTAACAAGTGGGAGAACATAAGAGCAAGAATTGCACCATAGACAGTAAACTGACTGAAAAACAGCTGGCAACTGACAGACCTGAGAAGGGAATAATCAAGACAGGATAAACTACTGAAAGAGTTAGTCAAGGATTAGTCATGGTAGAGATCCTGTTTCACATTTTCGTTACATTTCGTGCAGACACGAAAAGTAAATGCTACCTGATAAAATTAATTAATCAATATAATAATATCAAGCAAACCCCAGCAGAGTACAGAAGTGGGTAATGTGGGATTTTATAACACTAAAGGAGGAACAAACATTAAAGGAGGAACAAAAAGTAAGTTCTGATCTCAACAGCTGGAAGGGAAAAAACAGTGTGGTGCAGATGGGTGATTGTTGACAGCAATGTGTCATATCCATCACATAGCAAATGCAATTCTAAGATGTATGTGATGAGTTCCCCAGAGTATCCAAAGCCATATGAAGTAAGACAAAAGGGTCTTGTCTTGTTTAATTTAGTAAAATGAACTGAGATGTGATAAGATTGCTCTGCATAAATATATGGAGTGGTTAGGCATAAACACAAAAGAAGAGGAAAATATATTTAAAATAAACAAAAATGTTGACCTAATAAAAATATTTCTAGATGGGCAATAAATACATTTGGGTTAGAAATTCGAATTGTAATCATCAGAGCCAGAATACTCTGTAACAACTTTCCAAAAGGAGTGGCAAGGGCAATAAACCAAATTAGTTTTAAGATGAAGCATGTTTCAGAAATAAAAATGTTATGTATAAACATCTGTTTCAACTAATGCTTGCCAAAATACAGACAAGAATCCAACAAAACCTTGCCTAGTATTCTTGCCAAATTGCCCAGTGAGTTGCGGGAGAAGAGAGATTTTTAGGATCTGTGAATGAGATGAGTTGTCTCTGACAACTGTTTTGGAACTGGGACTTAAGAAGCATTGAGAGCTTGAGACATTTATCTGCTCTTCAAAATTTAAGAGCAACCTGGTATTTCAGGAAGTTTAGTGTTGCAGGAAAAATAAAAAAGGCATTTTCTATTAGTCAGTTATGAGAACGAAGACCATAATTATTTGTTTCAAGCATCACACCCTGAAAGTTACCATCTTCTAACTTACTTAACAGAAGCTGAGAGTTTCAGTTATCATGTGGGATGAGAGTCCTCCATTTGACTGCCACTCAAAGTGTAATAGAAAAGGCTATAGCAGTTTAGATTTGACAACTAAAGATAATTCCTACACAGAGCAAGAATATTTGGCCAAATTTTCTGAACGTGACAGGAATCACATCAGTTGATAGGCTTACAAAAGTTTGCAGGTAGTAAAAAATGCGGACATTGAGCAAACCTTTAAACTCTTTTCAGCAAAGCCCGTTGCATAACTGACCAGTGCCCAGCGACACCAGGAACAAAATACTTATAGATGAGGTCTGAATATTTTGATAGTCCAGAGCTCCTCTCAAGGAAAAGCAGCAGAATTTTGTTACATTGGAATCAGGTCTTCATTGACTTAAGACACTGATCAGACTTAGTTTTGTTATTACCTGAGAGGACCTGGTTCTCCAGAGAACAGGACAAGGTGGCTTTGCCGATCATGAAGTCAACATCTATACCAGCATAATTCTGCAATGGACACAATGCCATTCAGGAGTGGTCCTAAGGTGTGTTAGTACAGAGTGTCTCAGGAACAGCTTTGAGAGAGACAGAGAGAAAGGATTGCTGAGAAGTCCATCCAGCTTCACGATGTGCATCCAGAGCCGCACCTTGTCCTCTGCTCAAGTTTCAGATGCAGTGGCAGGAACTGGACCATGTTTTTAGTATGTTTCCAAACCATATGGAATATGTACATCATTGTGAAAAGAGTGGCCAGATTAACCCGTTCTGCTCCAGGCAGGAACAAAACTTCCTTTTTTTGGCTGCAAGTGGCACTGTCTTGTCCAGATATAGCCCCATCCCTGGAAGTGTTCGAGGACAGGCTGGATAGGACCCAGAGCAATCTGATCAAGTGAAAAGTGTCTCTGCCCACGGCAGGGTGCTTGGAACTGGATAATATTTAAATGTTTAAGGTCCCTCCCAGCCCTAACCATTCCATGATTCTATGATTTTTGGCTTCTCATATTGTTATATTAGATGGCAGCTTTCTAACCATTAATTTGGCTTTATTATCATGGATGCAGCACTGTGTTCTCATGACATTAAAGAACCTGCCCCAAAGTATGTTGTCTGAAATTAAAAGCTAATGAAATATTCAAATATAATCTCTAGAACCATAGCATACCATAGTCTTTCTTTTCCTACCACAGAAAGACATTGTTAAGCTTCTTCATATTGAGGGAATTTATGACTTTCCAATAACAGGTTTTTACTTTTTTACATTCACTGGGGTTACCAAAAATTAGGGCTAATTTTACATGACTAATTCAATGAAGGCGAAGTGCTTGCACAATTTATGTGCAAGTCATCAATACAGTTCTTCATTAAAGGATTGTTTGCAAATGATACTTCTAACAGGACATATTAAATATGAGAGTGAATATCCTAAAACAGGCTAGAAGCAATTGGATCATAGTAATCAAAATATTGCTGAACATTTTGTCCCTTAAATCAAAGGTGAACTAAAGGTACAGTTTGATGATTTTTTGTGATTAGTATATTTCAGTGCCTTAAGTAGACTTGTTTTAGTTCTCATGTACAAGTAGAAGTGTTCATGTGATCAGTTGCTGCATTTCAGTGTGTAGTAACTTTAAAAAAATAATCAACATTTTTTGGTCTCTGCCTATAGTAAAAATACATTTTCAGAGAAAAAATAGAGATGACAAAAACTGAGTGACAATCAACAACATATTGCAAATGGAACATGGGAAGCAGATTGACAGTGTATTTTGCTATGAACTCTGATTTTTAAATTCAAAGTGGAGAAAACTGATTAAAAAGAGTCAGGTGAAAAAATTAAGATTTCTAATCCTATTAAATTATAATTATTAATAAATAATTAATTATTAGAATTAAATTACATAACTATGTTATATACAGAGTGACTAATAAAGTCTAAAGCATGAAATCTAGGCATGGTAAAAAGCAAACTTTGATTTCAACACCTAATTCTAAATAAGGCAGTACACAAACACTTAACTCCAGAGAGCAAGTAAAGTACCACACTTTACAGAAAGATGTAGATAGCAAGTAGGAAATATAATATAAAAATCAGGTAAGACCTAATGTAAGATCAGCAGCCATAATACACTAACTACTCACCTATCAAAAATTCAACACATTTTAGAGGAAAAAAGAGTGTCTTTATTCAAGAGAGCTTGATCAGCATTTTAGTATGTGGTGGGTTACCACTAGCCAGCAGCCAGATGCCCACTTAGCAGCTCTCTCACTCCCTTCCTGAACTGGAAGATGGAAATAAGATGGAAAAGATTGTGGTCAGAGGCAAAGACAAAGACAGTAAGATGGCTTACCCGTTACCTCCATGGAAAAAAACATGTTTAAGTTAATTCCTTCATTCCCAGTTCCTCTACCCACTGCCCTTCATCCTGAGTGGCACAGAGGGATGGGGAATGGGGTTTGCAGACAGTCTGTAAAAGTTCCTTCTCTGTCACTCCTTTCTTCTCACACTTTTCCTTTGTGCCAATGTGGGTAATCTCCAAGGGCTGCAGTACTTCAGGATAAACCAGCTCTGGAGTGTGTCATCCACAGGCCATCACTTCTTGAGGTAATATCCACCTGCTCTGGCATATCTGCTCCTTGAGCTTCAGGGAATTACATACTTCCCTGTGATCTCTCCAAGGGATGCAGGGGAACCTGCTGCAGCACTTGGAGCACCTCATCCTCTTCCTTCTTCTCTGGCCCTAATGATTACAAGGCACAATTACATTGAAAGAAACTGTGTCTATATGTTGTTATGATAAAACACAAAATAAAGTCCAAGAATGATTCCTTTTTCAGGATCTGTTTTATTAACTATGTAATGTGGAACAGCATACTATAGAAAAGGATGAGCCTAATAGAACTTGAAATTTGAAATCTGAACAAGTCTAAAATCTTGATCAAGCCTTTTAGGCGGATGAATCTGCCAGATGGTCTAGAAGATGGTGATATACATTTAGAAAAAGAGCCTTCATGTGTGAAATGTTAATTTTATATAAAACAGCCCAATATGTATTTGTCTTGCTTCAGTTAATCTAATTAGTATGGAGAAAAAATTGTATGATAGAAAGCGTTATCACTGCAATGGTAAATAAAACTCAATAAGCTAAAGATTGAAGTGATATTCAAATATTCTTCTCTTTCTGTGAATTAACAAGAAAAGTCTTGTTAGATGATTTATCATCTTTTCATAAACCTTCATCATTATTGTCTAATGATGAGAATATGATGTTAGGGGTATGAACAATATCATGAATCATAAAATAAATTAAGGGGTTTTTTTACAGTGGACAGAAACACAGGCTTATTTTGTATACTGTCTGTAAGTGCAATTAACCATGTGTCTAACACTTTTAGACACTATACATTCTTTAAATTCAGAGGTGGATGAAAACCTCAGCGGAGCGAGTAATATCAGAGGACCATACAGCTTAATCCATGTCGCATGAGATGATATGTGTATGACGTCAGAGGGAAGAGAAAGTGCTCTCTCTACTCAGTTTTTCTCTCCAGTAAATCTGCATCTGAAAATATTCAAAGTAAAGTCTCAGTGTCACACAGGCTTTGGGATAACCTCCAGCATAGTGACAAGTGAATGTCACATAGAACTATTTGATGAGAAAAGCTTGCAAGGTTTAACCATTAATTATTAGGCCTAACCATTTTGGGAATACTGGCCTATTATTCCTCATCCACTACTGCTTTGAGATCTCTTTCTGGGACTGCAAGGACTCTAGGACTTTTACGCTGCAGTATAAAACTCAGAAAAATACAAAACCAGGACTGTTTATATTAAAAACAGGAAGAATGTAAAGGAAGACTTGTCTTTTTTTGTCTTTTCCCCTTGTTTTCTGTAACCTTGGGAAGAGGAAGAACTAGATTAAACTGTTTGTTTAAAGTCAGCTATGTGGACTGAAAAAAGTCACCTCTTTTAAGCTGCTCCCATCTGTGTGCATGAATGGACATGCCAAGAATGAAAGCCTCTCTGCATACTTAGAATGTCATCAGCATCAGTATCCTCATTTTGACAGCTGTTGCAGCGACAATTGAGTGTGTGGAAAGAACCTGAAGGAAAACACTGGCTTCACCAGAGGGTACAATCCCATGCAGCTGGCCTTCAGCAATGTTCCTCATGCTACAAACCTGGTTGATAAATAAAGGTTTCTATGTTTAGCACGACACTATTGCTGCAGAAAAGTATTCCACTCCAAAAGAAAAGGTTAATATATGTATTCATGTGCACATATATGTATACATACACAAAATGTATATTCTGGGGATTTAAGATGTTTCACCTGAGGTGATTGCACTGCTCCAAATGTTTCTGTTCCACAAGAAAATGGGTCATGAATTTCTGATTTAGTGCAGGAGAATATTTAAGTGCTAATTTACTTCCAAATTTTGATCTATAAGTACAAGCAATTCATTAATCTTATAAATCTTATTATTTTTCTTGGAAATTTAATTTCATGTGTTCAAAAAAGAACACCAATCATGCACTAAATCTTGATAGTTTTACTTTTAATTCAGATTTTTATATATTTTCCTATTTGACTTTAAGCATTACTGTTCTTGATGATAAGCCCAATGAATATTATTATAATAACGGAACAAATGACTTTGAGAAAAGATCATGTAATTTGGCCTTCTGAATATTGTGGGTTATTGTTACAGTGCTTTTTTTTTAGAGGGGAACAAATTAACTTAATTTACACTAGGTAGCAGTATGTGGATGCACCTCTGATGTAATGAAACCAGAGGACAGAAATCAACTTATTAAAAATCATATCTCCTCTTAAGAAACATACCTTGTCTGACTGTCAGTTCATACAAGTGCAACAAAGTGCAATTTTTAGAAATGCTAAGATTTATTAAACAAAGTGTCAGATTGCAGTCCTGTATCCCATCTTGATTCATTGAAAATTTCCCCCATGTGCTGATCCACACCTTATTTGTGAGAATGGAACAGAAAAGCAAGAGTTTAAAAAAAAAAAATTCCTTCATGCAAGGTAACATGGCAGATGAGAAATGCTCTGAGGCACTACCCTCCAAGCCGAGTACTACTCCCACTCTGCAATTAGTGTTATTGAATCTGACCTGGGCACTGCATAAAGCGTTATAAAATTTAAATTCCACATCTACATTGCAGAGCAGAACTGGCCTACAGGCTTAGCTCGAAACTAAATTCACCAACTGTCGACTTTTCTTAGCAAGTAGTGCATCCTAAAAGCTGGCTCTGGATAATCTATACTGACTGACCCAATAAGAAGGAAGAGGAGGATTGTATGGCTTATATTTCAGAATATCCTCAGGTATACACATACATTTAGAATACACAGGAACCCCAGAATTCCATCTGACCGGGCTGCCTCATGGGCCATATACCTTGTACTATTTGTTTGTAACAAGGTTGTGTGACTGTTAATAAAGAACCCTGGGGTATTTCCTAAAATGTCAAAGACAACAAGGACATTAAGATAGTTAGGCATTCTTATATTAAGAATTTTAATTTTTTTAAAAACTTTAAAAATATGTTTGCTTCCCTACAGAAATTTTACTTTCTTTCTTTTTTTTTTCCTATTATTTTGTTCTAAAACAGAACCACTTCTTCACAGAAATGATGAGATTTGGTTAGCTGCAATAATGGCCCCTAAAACATATCATCACGCTTCAGAAAGAACCTGTTCCTCCTACTCACCTTTATCATTCTTGCCTAGGTGTTTCAAGATGAGCTGACACTTTGGAGGAGTCACAGACTGCCTCCAGCTCAGACAGGCTCTTCAATTACTGTCTTTGTGTGGCATTTCTGAGATCCACAAGGAGATCTTCTTAGTATCCCAGCCACTGTGAAGTAAACAACATTCAGCTTCTGCACCCAGCTCGCTCTCCCAGACGCACGTTGTACTCAGTTACAGTAATGTGCCTAATGTGCCCCCTTTTTAGGAGATGCTTTTTTTTTTTCTTTTTGTGGTTGTTTGTTTTTTTTTTTTTGTCTGTGGGATTCCTTCTGTGGCCATTTTCACTTTTGTCTTGTCAGGCCTCATTTGTTTTATGAGAAGTGCTGTGGGTGCCAAGAAGGCGCTATGGCTATTCGTATGGGCCGTGCTTCTCTTGCAAATAGCAAAATTCTAGCAAATTCCAGACTCAGAATTTCAAATATTGGAAACAGATACGAGCATATCTTGCATGCAAAAGGACAATGAGCCTTACTATGTCAAGTCCTCAGCTTCTGCTTCATCTGTAGCACATCTTTCATAAAATTATACAGTCCTGATACGAAGTTCTTATATATTATGCAATTCACCAGTTCTCTGAAAAAATTGCTCCACTTTATTTATCTTCGTAATTAAAACCTGTTTACTTTTGTCCCCATATTTTAGATTTAATTTTCAATATGTGAATCTAGTCTCCCCTGAATGATATTTCTGTGACCAGTTAATGTGTTATCTTCAGCCACGAATCTGTTTTTCATGCAAGTATTTAACTGGTCAAATGATTTGACGTTTGAATAAACTCACTAGTTCAAAATTCCTAACACCTGATATAAGGCATACAGGTCAGAACGTAGGAGCATTTGCACATGCTGACTATGCAAACAGGTCACACTGGGGTTTGGGTTCCTTCATATATTCCTTCAATATATGTTACCTCAAAGTTGTAGCAACTATATATTTTTTTTTTCTTTTTGATGGACAATAAGTGCCTGGATAAACTCATCAGGAAATTTTTTTCACTAGTAGTCAAAAAAAACCCCACAAGTAAACTGCTGATTTTTCGAAATGTTATTGAACTTATGCTTTTCCCCAGTGGTAGCACCACAGGTGCTTTGACTTCTCAGCAAATATTACATAATCCAGAATTAATAAATCCTATGATGCTCTTATTTCACCTAGTTTTACTTGCTCTGTAACAAGAAAAGCAACACTCACAAAAGCATATTGTAAGAAGTTTTCTGACATAAAAAAAGTTATAGAAGAAACTTATAATGCATTAAAAAATACCTTTCATTTATACACTTCAGTTAAATCATTAATTCACTATTCAGCCTTTTTCATCTACACTGTCAGCTGTCAGGAAGCTACAGGATATCTATGGGGATCCATTCAGGTAGCCTTTGGGTTGGGATAAAAACTGTACTATAATTATACCCATGTTTAGTATTGTAGTAAAGTTATAACAATAGTAAAAAGACATATCAACCAACTCCTGTGAAATTATGATGTGTTTAAGTATAAGCCTTTTCTAAGCAAAGCAAACTGATGTTCCTAATAAAAAAACAAACAAACAAACAAAAAAACAAAAAACAACAAAAAAAAGCCAAACAAACAAAAAAAACCAAAAAAGAAAAGCAAAACAAAACACAAAAACCCCCCAAAAAAGCCCAAAACCAAAAAAAAAAAGCAAAACAAAACACAAAAAAACCCCCAAAATAGCCCAAAACAACAAAAAAAAAAGTAACGTTTTTCAAGAGTACTGAGCATTTTTCTCTTAAAGGCAGGACCATTTTAATAACAACACACAAATCTCGAATTCTAAAGCCTTCCAAATTATTTCCCTGCTTCCCACCACAACTGTTAATGTCCACTGTGACGAAGACTGTTAAACCTATCGTAATCCAGAAACAAGCCTTTAAACTGGCATAAACTTGTTTAACTCATTTGAAGTTAATTTAAATCCGTGACAGAAAAAAGACCTAGTCAAATCATTTTAAGACATTTTAGGCTCCCTTTTCTCGAACGTTGTTGATAAATATTTGCCTATCAATATCATTCTTGTTTATTCCATCAAATTTTTATTTCATTGGAAAGATAGTCATTGCATAATTGTCCTTATTTTTTTACTTAATTATTTTATTGTTCAAACAAGGCTATCACAACTACTACTAATTTTTATTAGATCACTACTTATAAAACCCATTGAATAGACATGTAAAAGGCTAAGAATATATTATGATATTCCAGTCTTTCTAATTCAAACTCTAAAGTTCTGAAGAAAAAATGTTCTAATGAAGTTATGCTAACCTACACTAGCTGTATCCTAAATTTCCAAGTATAATAATTTTTTCCCATAGAAGGAAGAAATAAAACCTAACAAAATTAGTTGACAAAGATCAAAATAAATTGCTGGTCTAGTTTGTTGTACAGTGAGATAAAGCAGCAGTCAACCCAGTTCAAATAACCACCTTACCCAGGTTTAGTACACTTTCTCCACAGCCAAAACAGCTTTGTCTCTTTGGCTACCACAAAATAAGAAAATAAGAATAAATAAGAAACTGTTATCTAAGCCCTCAAGTTTCAGAGGGTAAAAGATATTTTGCGTGACACCCTTTTCTAAAACATCTTGGAAGAGTAAGAGAGGGAAAAGACAAAATTGTAATTGCTTTTCATGGAATGAGAGCCTTTAGCTTACCACTATTTCCGTTCCTCTGAAGTTAGGGGGAGTTTATCATTGTCTTTAATGGCAGAAGAGATGAGACAAGGCTTAGTAAGTCTGAAAACTCAACCTATAATCTTGTTTGATGGTCTAAATTACATTCTAACAGCCGGTGCAGGGAGGAAAAATTCAGGTTGAACTAAATGTAATGATGCCAATAAAGAGGAATAATTTTGAGAATCAATAGAGAAAACCCTCCCAAGAGTCAGGGAAACAACCAAGGTTGGAATATAAATGGCTGTGAAAGATATAAAACTTATGAAAAGAAACAGTCAAGAAAACATAAACGGTCGGGAAAAAGAACCAAAAAAATCATGAAAAAGAATAAAGTACAACATGTTTGTGAAAATGATGCTATATACAAATTAAAGCAAAAGTTGATAGGGATAGGATGGAGACCTAAAGACAGTACTTTAAGCTTTCACTTCATAAGTTGTGAGTGAATAAGCTAACAAACACTCTGAGGTAAAGCAGAAAACAGCATCCGATTCCACAGTCAGAATTCATTTTTCCAGAGAAAGACAGATGTATTTTGATCTCTTGCTGAGTAAGTGTTTCAAATCAAAAATAGAATTTTCTAAACAAGTATAATTCCTTTCACCTAATGTAAGATTGCAGCAGTGTAGCTAGTTTATATTCATTGTTTCAGCTTTTCTTATAGCCAGTATCTAGAAGTGAGCACTGTGAGGAAGTTATTCCTTCATACCATCCATAACTAACTCAGAGGGTTTTCTTGGTCTAAGGGGGTTCTTGACTCTGCTCCCCAGTCTGATGCCTCTGAGCAATAAAGATTGTCTAGACAACTATGCTATTATTCAAAATGTACTTTGATTAAGTGAAGGGTAGGTGAGATGAGCCTAATTCCCTCCTAAATTTTTAGTTTCAAGAAATTTAGATCAGCTCTCCAGATATGACATTTTAGAAATCAAATAATTAGACAGTTGAAAAGAGGGAGTGGAAATTCACGGTCAGAGCTGCAATTCATAAACACATTTTAAATTACTCTGGAAGTGAGGCAGATGCTAGCACTATTATTTTTAGTCTGCGAAGATATTTTATATAAGAATTCCCAGTTTAACTTATCTTAGATTTTGTCCAATTAAGAATGGAGTTGAGTTTAATCTCAAGTGAAGATTTCAAAACAAAAAAGTAACTAGTTAGCCCAGATATAAAATAAAAAAAAAAAAAAAGAAAAAGAAAGAATATTTCCTTATCTGCTTACAGAAATTTTGCCAGTATTTCCATGCAAATCTATTGCATCTTCAAATGATCATTTCTCTTTATTGTATTTACAGGTGGTTTATCTTCTAGGTGATCAAAAATAAAATATTATAATTTGTAACTCTTTATGGTTAATTATACATGTCTCTATGCCTATATTTGCCTGGATGTTTATTCAGTTATAATCTAGGAGTTTTCATTGACTTTCAACAGATATCTTAAAACAATAACAGGCTACATGTGTTTAATATTAAACATGTGAAATTTGTAGCTATTCTCAGCTCATAAAAAATGAGTTGCACACAAAAATGGTGCAAAAGGTCTTCTGCCTTCCTGTACCATAGATTTTCCCATAGCACAGATTTTATTTTCATTTAACCTAGTGTGTAGCCCTAGAGTTGCATAAGGAGTGAGCAGCACGAAGAACTGTGACCGATTTGCTATTCTAAATGCACCAAAAAAATCACCACAAAGAAGACAATATGGGAAATGAGGTATATGTAAATATTACTATGTATTTCTTACATATCCTATATATTTTAACACAACCCTGAAATACCTCCAAAAATTATTTACTTTAAAATATGTGACATAAAAAATATAAAATGTTGTTGTAAGACAAATCATAGAATCATTGAATATGCTGAGTTGGAAGGGACCCATTAGGATCATCCAGCACAACTCCTGGTCCTGAGCAGGACAGGCCAAGAACCACACGAGAGGCCCCAGAGTGTTGTCCAAATACTTAAAAAATATTATTTCCAGAGTGTTTCTTAGGACACCTCATATAATTTGCCTTCCTTTCAAGCCTATGTGGATAAAAAGCTGTATAACTCAGCTTTGTGAGTTATATATATGTATTTATGTACATGCACACATATGAACAGCCACAAATATTGTAAAAATCTTTATTAGTGCCCAAACTTTTACATAAATGTTCAGCTAATATATAAGCCAGTTTTATTCTGCCCGTGTGGCTATGACTAAGCTTGACTCATGACAATGACAAATGTTTCCATAACAACTAACACAGTCTGAAATGGGAAATTGATAAAATGATGAAAAAGTTTATCCAATCCTGCAACTTGAAAAAATAAACAACAGTGTCACAGGATGTTCATTTGCTTTATATAATTCACTGAGTCCTGATTTGGCAGCTATTATCAACCTAGCAGAAATGGCATACAACCATTCCCAAGCTTCTTTATCAGTGAGATTTAAGCAGTCAGGATGGGATTTTTTTCACTATTGTCTGGACATCAGTTGGTGTTTCTCACATAGCAGCATATTCTGGGGCAAAATAGGCTAGATATTGAAATTCAAACAATGGAGCACCCTGACTAGTCTTTTTCCAAATCTTTTAGACCTACCAGAGTGTTCATAGAACAAAACAAAACAAAACCAGTAAACATAACCTGAATTAGGATGTGGTTTGGAGGATGAAATAAGCGTCATGATAGCAATTCTAAACACAGAAAGTTTTCTATGCTTACAGCAGAGACCTTTCAAAGTCTCAGTCAAAGTCAAACAGATTTCCCAGAACTCAGTCTCCATACCTCATTCTGAGTTCCCAGTGCCGTGTTCCTTCAGATGAGACTCAAGCCTAGAGTGCTGTGCAATACCTTCTCATACCATTGTCTTTGCTTCCTTCTCTCTCAAGAAATGAGAAGAGGATAATTTACATCTAGACAAAATCAGGTCCAGTACAGGCCACAGATCTATCCTACACCGCTATTTCAGGTATAGGCATAAGGACCCTTCTTTCTCCTGTCAGTTTTCCAAGCAAAGCAAGACCTCATTCACTTGGGAATGCAGTGACCTCTGAGCAGTTGTGTGCATCGGGAAAGAAAGTAGATCAATGATGAGCCACTCAGAACTTTTTATTTGTACTTGTGAATATGTTGAGATGCTTCTGAAGAGTCTGTGTTGTCCTTCCATCTGGAGGAAAGGGTGGCTATTTTACCAAGTTCTCATTTTGGAAAAGGAGACACCACGACCATTGCATTTATTTCATACTCAGATATTTTCAGTGAAAATATTTCTCACAAAGTAAAGGCTGCCTGACATTTCCTCCGGTAATCCTTTCTAAGCCTGTCCAAATATCATGATCTGGTATCTGTTCAGGGAAAAATTTGTGGACATGAGAAGGGGGAGTTGAAACATTTCAGACTGAATGAAATTACAATTACTGAACAAAACTCTTCAATATCATATATTACACTTCCACTTTTTGCAAACGTCTAACACAGAATTAGCTGTATCTAGGAAGCTGAAATCTGGCAGAGACAAGCTACTTATAGGGGTGCTTTTCATCATACTAGTAAAGAAGCTCTGATTTAGTCATAAAGAACTATCTAAATAGAAAGTGGCATGTGCAAAGTAGATTTAAACCCAGAATTCTTTATAACAACTACTTCTCTTGGATATCAAAGTGTAGATTTGACCCAATAAATGTCAAATACAGCAGGAGCTTATACATGAGAAGTGTCAGACTGAATGTGCATGAAACCATGTACAGAGAGTGTTTTTGTTAAATCTCCCACATTCCAGTTAGTAATTTTGACTGTAGTCTCACATATAAATAACAGAACACCGCTTAATATTTTAAGATCTTAACATATGCTATGGTAAAATAGGAGTTCTTTCAAATAGTATAGTAATTCTCATCTCTAGTGGCAGAAAAGATTTTCTGGGATGCAAGTACTGACTCCGATGTGGATATTGCCAGCAGCTGGTATGTCCCCAGATCCTTTCTTCTTACCATCTACAGTTGTGCATTTGTTGCCATTGCACAGTGAGCAATACATAAGTTGCCTGAGAAATTTGAGAGGAAATAGGAAGTTGATTCCAACAACAAATGCAATTTATCATTTAATCATAGGATGACTGAGATTGGAAGGGGCCTCTGGAGGTCATCTTGTCCACCCCACCGGCTGAAACAGGATCATTCAGGGCACAGTGCCCAGGACATTGTCTAGACAGCTCTTGAAAATCTCCAAAGATGAAAACTCTACAGCCTAGGCAACATGTCAGTGCTCAGTCATCCTCACAGAAAAAAAAGACATTAAATACATTTTATATACTTTTATTCTGAAAGGGAGGAAGGCTTACTTCTTTATGTCGAAGTGTTTTATCTCTGTAAGGGTTAAAGGATTGGCTGCTTTTGGAAAGATATCGAGGACAATCTCTAGTTTCAGAGACTGACTCAACTGACGACACTTTGAAATAGCAGTTTAACAATTGTTTCTGGAATTCCTTTGGGATTTATCTTAGTGGTAAAATGTACCCAATTAGTTTTCATACACATATAATGAATATAGGATTTCAGTTATAGTTTAGCCTAAATTTAAAGCATCATTATTTTACCTCCTCTGATAATGATATAATACTAAATTGAATTAACATATGCAGCCTATCATTGGTGTTAGATCCCAGGGAAAGCATCTCTAAGGAAGCTATAAAGAAACCCAAGTTTCCCACCCCAATCTATCTGCATTCTGCTCTTCTCACAGGTATTCCCAGACGACGGCTCATACTTACCAAAACACAGTTCTTGTGGCAGATGATAATACTCAGCCTAAATCTGTACACAAATGACATGCTCAACCATTACAGAGATGTTAATCATCAAAATACCTATTCTTTTATCCCCCATGCTTAATGATAAAGAAATTAAAAAAAGAAACATGATCTCCTGTTGATTTTATAATGTCTTGAATAATACTAACACACTTTTTAAGTCTGCATCATAACGTGTACAATGCAATCTTCATAAAAGGATGACATGATATAAATTTTCTAATGAAATGTATATAACCCAGAAACATCTCATTATTCACAGCATCACAACGACTGAAAGCCTATGATGAAATTCCTATGCATTTCAGTGGAATTATGTCCATGATCTTAGTGAATTGCTGGATGCTGGACTCTTAACAGCTTTAGTTTATATCTAACCTACTTAATTACCTGCCCGTGTTTTGGACACATGACACAAAACACACGTCCAGAATAATTCCTATCAGATAAATACTAAGTTAACTTTTACCATTGAAAGGTCTTGAGAATGTAGTTTGTCATCTAGTTGGTACTGAAATTATACTTTTAAATATAGATATCATTTATGTATGCAGATATACACAGACAGGTCTTAGAACGAAATAAAAAATTCTTGCTCTGTGCCATATTTGTAAGACCATAAATGTTAGTTTTGGGCTAAGTAGTTTGCAATAACTAACTTAGCAGATTTCTACTATGTGACAGTCTCATCTTCAAGGTTAATTTAATACTTATGGGCATATAAAGTAAGCGTATATCAAACAGACTGCAGTGTATTTTATTCAAGCTGACAACAAGTTTCATTGTGGATAATAAGTGAATCCTGCTTTTTAGGATTGTAACCAAGGATCAGCATAACACAGAGGCCCAATATATTAAGTCCTTTACTCAGGGAAATACACAGGATTTCTTTCTAAAAGGGCTCTGAGCTAAAATAATTGAAACACAGGAAGGCAGAAGAAAAAAGCAGATACAATAAATTATATGATGACTGGCAAGTGTTTTAATTCACATTTCTAATTGGGTGGAGGGTACTTAGAGCTAGTTGAAGACGGACTGAAAGAAAAGGGAAAAGGAAAGGAGGGGAAGTTAAAGCAATGAAAAAGGGTAAAAGTGCAAACATGGAAAATAAATTCTGAATGACATTGAAGATTAGAGCAAACAGCCAAATCAGAGTAAATGAAAGTCTAGTCAAAACCATGCAGGGCTTTGAACGAATAAAAGTCCAAGCTTTGTTTGAGTCTTCAGCTAATATTTATAATGTTCCTTAGTGTTCTTCTCAGCTGCCATCAAGATCAGTGATAATACACCATTTTGCTATATTAAGACCTGGACAGTTTTCAAGATTCATCTTTATTTAGCAGTTTTTCTCCAAACAACAATTAGATGTCTGTGCTTTCATTTATTTTAAAGGTGTCATGAATTCAAATATAATAGGATATTGAAAAATTAAATGAAGATACCCATAGCTACATTGCACTACATGGCACATTTTTATTAACAGTAATGGCCTGTCACAGATGAACAATCAGAAATTTACCAGGTAAGCATTACATGAGAGGTTGTCTTAATTATCTTTTTTTTTTCTCTCCAGAATACATAACATAATATATTTGTTCTTTTGGATAACCAAACATGTGATTAATGTTGCAACAGATTAAGTTATCAATTGTAAAAAATTAATCACTATCTTGTTGCACCCTTGAATTCTACATATTGTGTTGGGAATAACCCTTTATTTGAATAAGCAGAATGTCTTTTTATTTTTATTGTTGTTGCTGTTATAATTATTATTATTAGTTTTGTTCTTAAAATACAAGAAACTAGATATTATCTGGACGAAGAGCAAAGTTTGAAATGTTAAAGGCTGAAGCACATACACGTATTTGTTAGAAGGAAAAGATATATTTCATAGAATACCTATAACTTCTGAGAACAGCTGGTGAACAGAGGCTGGCAGTTCTTTTTTTTCCCAGGAAAAAGGTTTAGAACATGATTCAGTTTGCACTTTGACAAACAGCATCCTTTAGATCACATGGTAGAAGCGGATACTGGAGTGCAGAATGCCCTGGACTCTAGCGTTGGTATTTTCAAGGATTATCCTGTACTCATTGCAGCACAAACAACTCTTCCTCTTAAATGACCCTCTTAGCTGAGAAAGATCAGGAGCATGTGCCCTCTTCCCCGAAATATATCTTGTTATTCTTGTGGGATGTTTTAAAAGACTATTTCCTTTAAATTGCCTCACTATTTATTTACACATTCACTGGTAGTACTAAAAGATCATCCCTTTCTTATCAAATTGCGTAATTGTTTCAAGCCCCACCAAGCTCTTTGGATTCAATCACTAGTTTCAAACAGTCTGTAAATACTTTCTTCAGCTTCTTTAAGAAATAATCTTATGCTCTGCCAAAAGTTTTAGAATAGTACTATTAAAAATATATATACAGAGGCAGGAGAGAAGAGTTGTTTTCTCAGATTGAAATTGGTTCTGAAAGTTTTCAATCAAATTATTTATATAAGCTGTGTTATGCTGGGAATTTTTTCAAATTCCTGTAAATTGCTATATACCAAATGCTAGGGAGTTTCTAAAACACTGCTTCACCCGCACTTTCTGTGTAGCTGCCAGATAAAAACTTAAACCTCTGTGACTCTGTGTTCCCAAAGATGTCGATGAATAAGAGCTTTTCTTCAAGGAGACGGATGGAGTGCTGCTAGGAATACAGGAAAGAGTCTGGGAGGGAAAAACATTACCTATTATTTCTTCATATAGGCCATTGAAGTAAACTGGAACGCTAATAGATGTGTACAATAAACAGCCACCAAACAGGCAAGTATGTTGAAGCAAAATACTATTTTTTAAGTGTGATTTTGTTTGGCTGCTGTTTTCTTAGGAGAGCACTGGAGCCTTGTAGAATGTACTTTATTTTGATTCATGAGAAACTGAGTTAAGCAATGGGTCTATTTCATTAAATGGGTCTGATTCTACTACTTTTTTTATTTTTGTATGCTGAAAAAGATATTACTAGTTTTATTCCTCAAAAATGTATTCCAGACTTATATGTATCATTTAGTGACTTACCTTAGTTGATTTCAGTGTGCAATATACAGGATAAGATTAATCTTTCCAGTGATTTTGAGTTCCTTATTTTAAAATACTAATCAAAAATGTGTACTATTTTCAATGTATTCAACCTTTGTTCTCGCTAGTGTTCTTTTAAGTGTTAACTAAGAACTAGAGAGAGTACTTTACGTGGCACTAATAAAAAATTAGAGGGAAAATTAAAACTAGTATTCAAGTAATGAATATGTAAATATTTTAAAAACTCAATTTAACAACCACGTAGAAAAGCCCACTGAAAATTTAGTCTCTGTCCTGAGAAATTTTGAGACTTCTGTAAGGTTTCTTTCTGTTAAAGATCAAAATGAAAAGGAAAAGAAACAGGTGAATTAATACAAGTGTTTCATTTCTCTAGCTGCAAATATTTCATGATACTACTTTAAAATTTTTTATATAACTAGACAGTACTTAAAAGTTTTATTGTGACAGAAGAATCTTTTTATTGAAATAAATCT
Organism: Cnemophilus loriae; assembly: GCA_013397755.1. Lineage (NCBI taxonomy): Eukaryota > Metazoa > Chordata > Aves > Passeriformes > Corvidae > Cnemophilus > Cnemophilus loriae. The sequence continues at coordinate 195,958 of VZTF01006535.1, read as the reverse complement.
GAGAAATGTAGCCTAACTGGGACATTTTGAAAGAGGACCTGCTGCTCGCCAAGGCCAAGCTCATCAACAACGGTGGTAGTGCCTCTGGGATAACAGATTTAAGAAAGGGAAGAAGTTTCTGCATTTCAATTTCCACAGCATTTGCAAGTGGAGAAAGGAGTGAGAATATGTGAGAGCAACAACTTTGCAGACACCAAGGTCAGTTAAGGAAGGGGAGGAGGTTCTACAGGTGTTGGAGCAGAGATTCCCCTGCAGCCCTTGGTGCAGCCCATGGTGAGGCAGCTGTGCCCCTGCAGCCCAAGGAGATCTATAGGAGCAGAGATGTGCTTGCAGCCCGTGAAGGACCCCAAGCCAGAGCAGGTGGATGCCCAAAGGAGGCTGTGACCCCGGGGAAAGCCTGCACTGGAGCAGATTCTTGTCAGGAATTATGTCCCCATGGAAAGAGGAGCCCACACTGGAGCAGGTTTGCTGGCAGGACTTGTGAGCCCACGGGGGACTCGCACTGAGGCAGCCTGTTACTGAAGGAGTGCACCTTGTGAATGGGACCCCACGGTGGAACACTTTATAAAGAACTTCAGTTTGTGGGAAGGACTCACCTTGGAGAAGTTCATGGATCACTGTCTCCCATGGTGGGGACCCCACAGAGTGTGAGGAGTTCTCTCCCAGAGGAGAAAGGAGAAGCAGAGACAACTTGTGATGGATGAGCTGACTGCATCCTCCATTCCCCATACTCCTGTGCCACTGGGAGGGAGGAGGTAGGGAAGTTAAACCCTAGAAGAGGGAGGATGGTGTTGAGAGGGGGAGAACGTGCTTTTAAGATTTGATTTTTTTTCATTATCCTGCTCTGATTTGATTCGTAATAAATTAAAATAATTTCCCCAAGTAGAGTGTTTTGCCCATGGTGGCAACTGGTGAGTGAACTCTCCTTGCCCTTAGCTAAACCCATGAGGCTTTCATTATATTTTCTCTCCCCTGTCCAGCTGAGCAAGGCAGTGATAGTAGCCTTAGTGGGCCTTTAGCCCCTGGGCTTCCAGCCAGGGTCAACCTACCACAATATGTTATCAAAAACATATAAGTAAACTTATCAACTATAAAGACTCAGGTGAGTCCAGGGTCCTTTCCTTGCAGTTTAACGTCAGAAACATGACATCAATATCTTCTTGATACAGAAACAAAAGGACAAACTTTACTTTTTACCTATCACCTTTACTTCTGAGACATTGGCACCAATCCAGTACTCATTGGTCTCATTTTTCTTACTGCAGACCCATTCATTTTGTTCAATGTTCACTTCATCTAACCTGACAATAAAACTTCTCTCCAAGGGACAGCAGAGAATTAACTTTTTAACTCAGTAAGGGCGCACATTCTGAGCTGTAAGAAGACAATAAGGGCTAGTTAGGGCATGTGTCATAAAAACATCCTAAAAAAAACAAATAGGCAATATTCCCATGGCTTGCTATCAGAGGAAGACTAAGAGCAGTATTTTGTCAAATACAGCAGCAAGTGTCATAAAATATCACAGAATCACAGAATAATCTGAATTGGAAGGGACCCATAATGATCATCGAGTCCAACTCCTGGCCCTGCACAGCACCATCTCCAAGAGTCACACCATGTGCCTGAGAGTATTGCCCCTTCAGCTCTGGCAAACTTGGTGCTATGACCACTTCCCTGGGGAGCTTGTTCCAGTGCTCAGCCACCCTCTGGGTGAAGAACCTTTTTCTAATATCCAAACTAAACCTCACCTGACACAGCTTCAGGCTATTCCCTCACGTCCTGTCCCTGGTCACCAGAGAGAGGAGATCAGTGTCTGCCCCTCCTCTTCCCCTCACAGGGAAGTTTCAGACTGCAATGAGGTCTCCTCTGTCTCCTCTTCTCCAGTTTGAACAGACCAAGTGACCTCAGCCACTCCTCATCCAGCTTCCCCTCAAAACCCTTCACTATCTTCATTTCCTTCTTTTGGACAGTCTCTAATTGCTTAATATCTTCCTTATACTGTAGTGTCCAGAACTGACCACAGGACTCAAGGTGAGGCCACCCCAGTGCAGAGTGGGACAATCCTCTCCCTTGCCCGGCTGGCGATGCTGGGCCTAATGCCCCCCAGGACCCAGTTGACCTTCCTGGCTGCCAGGGGTCTGCTGGCTTATATTCAGCTTTCCACTGACCAGGACCCCCAGGTCCCTTTCCCCTGCATTGCTTTCCAGCATCTCATTCCCCAGTCCGTCTGTACATTCAGACTTGCCTCATCCCGGGTGCAGAATCCGGTGCTTTCCCTTGTTGAACTTCATATGGTTGATGATTGCCCAGCCCTCTAACTTGCTGAGATCTCTCTGCAGGGCCTCCCTGCCCTTGAGGGAGTCAACAGCTCCTCCTAGTTTAGTATTATCTGCAGACTTGATCAATGTCCCTTCTAGTCCTGCATCCAAGTCATTCATGAAGATGTTAAAGAGCACAGGGCCTAAGATGGAGCCCTGTGGAACCCCACTAGTGACAGGTCCCCAGTCTGATGTCACCCCATTTACTGTAACCCTTTGTGCCTGACCTATGAGCCAGTTGCTCACCCATCACATGATGTGTTTATCCAGCTTTGTGCTGAATATTTTATTCAGAAGGATTCTGTGGGAGACAGTATTAAAAGCTTTACTGAAATCCATAAAGATTGCATCAACTGGCTCCCCTTGATCAACTAGATAGGTTACCTTTTCATAAAAGGAAATCAGGTTTGACAAGCAGGACTTTCCTCTCATGAAGCTGTGCTGGCTGTGGCCAGTGACTGCATTGCCTTTCAGGTGTTTTTCAATACCTCCCAGAATAACCTTCTCCATAACTTTACCAGGCACTGAAGCGAGACTGACAGGCCTGTAGTTTCCAGAGTCCTCCTTGCTGTTCTTGAAAATCAGCTTAACATTTGTCAGTTTTGAATCAGGTGGGACCTTTCTGGATTTCTAAGACTACTCAAAAATCATCAAGAGAGGTTTTATTATGATATCAGCCAGCTCTTTGAGGATTCTTGAATGAATTCCAGAAGGTCCCATAGATTCGTAGCAACACAGATGGAGCAGCAGATCCTGCACAATTTCAGGGTTGACTGTGAGTTGATTATATGCCACGAGATGTACACAAAAAGATGTAGTCAATGCTCTTGTCATCCACTATTCAAACACAACTAGAATTTCATCTGTATGTCTGTGATGATAGATTTAATTATTTTCTAGAATAAACATTACATTTTGAAACCCCTGTCCTATGCCCAATTTTTCTTTTGGTATTTTAACACACGTGGCACAAACCTCTCAATGCTTCAAAGGGGATTATAATGCAACAATGGTTTCCACATTTCCCTTCTCTCCAGAGAAAATCAGCTGAATCTAAACGTGAAGAGACAGACAAATGTAAATATGATCTGTGGCCTCTTAAGAAGTTTTTTGTTTCTCAGCTGTTCATAACTATGTCTTAAGTAAGAATCCATCAGAAACAGGCTGTGTTAGTGGTACTGCTCTGAGCAGCTTCAGCATAAAAACCAAGAGCAGAACCTTTGGGAAGACTCTGCACCATCTGCTATCAGCTTCAGTCCAAAGAAAACCACCACTCTTATTCTGTGATCTCTCTGTGGACATCAATGAGTATGTGAGCCTTCTCTGACTTTATCCATTACTGTTTTGTGCCACAAAAGTGAGGAGGGAAAGCACAGCACTACACAAACCCTACCATCCATTGCTGGACAATTCTAAAGAGCAGCAGCTGCTAGTGCCCACGGAACCACAGTGGGAATGGGTATCTGATCGCAGGAGTACTCCTCCTCTGAAGCAGCGTGAGCTGGAAAAAGAAAGGGGTGATTTATGCTGTTACAGAATGAAGGAAATGTTCTCACACAATTAGGAACTGTCTCAATTACCCAGTGCCAGCTAGCAGCTGAGAGGCAGTAAGATCCCTCTTAGCTCTAAGTGACTGTTTCGAAGCTAAGTAAAGCGTGTTGTCTCAAACTACCTACAGCGGCAGTTTGAACTAATGTTTATTTTTGCCATGAAATGGACTGTGAGTGCTCAAAGAGCCAGGAAACAGCTGAGAAGCAGTTCAAAAAGCTGTTCAAGCCATTCATCCTCTGTGCCTCTCAGCAGTCAGTTACTGTCTGCTGATTCAGAAGCGGTGTGCGAGTGCTACCCATATAAATGAATTTAACATGGGTAAACATGTCAAGTCTATGACAAGTTTGGGATTTAGCTAATTATATAAGCGCTGGAGATCAGGCCAAATTTTCGCTGGAAAAATCCAGTTCACTTAACCATTAATATTCTGTCTGAAATAATTTACATTAAGGAAACTTTTACAAAAAAACAGGTGAATGAGATCTGTTGCAGAACACAGCCTAGTAAGGGCCTAGAGAAACTCATATTTCATAAAAGTTTTTAACAGCATAGAAAAAGTCAGCATATCTATCTCCCCAGATTTATTTTTTTAATGCAGTTATGTCTGTCCCATTCAGGCAAATAAAAATTCCAAAAACCAAATAAATAAATACATTCCAAAAGGAAAACCAAAATGTATTGACCCTAAAGTTTTTAAAACGCAAACAACTTCATATAAGTGCACTGTAGAGCAGTAAATGAGACCTTTTGACAGAAATGACGTAATATTCTGTGATAGGTTTACCTGGGCTGGCTGCCAGAAGTTCATCTACCTGCTCTCTCTCTCTCCACCTTCTCAAAAGGAAAGGGGGAGAAATTAAGATGGAAAAGGTCATAGGTTGAGATAAAGATAAGAAGATGATTTACCACTGACCACCAACATGAGCAAATCAGCCTTTTCTTGGGGAAAAATTAATTTGATTTATTGCCAATTAAAAATATATTTCAGTGGTGAGAACCAAACCTTTAAACATTTTTCCTTCAATCCCTATCTCCCTCCTTTCCAGGCTCAACTTCATTTCTTCATTTCTGACTCCATCAAGTCTACTTGGAGGGAGATGGGAAATGAGATCTGTCCATAACATTTCTCTGTTGCTCCTTCCCCTGCTCTAGCACGGGCTGCAATCTTTTTGGACAAACCAAAACCATCATGGACTCTCCATGTGCCTCAGTCCCTGCAAGAAATATCCACCTGCTCCAGCACAGGGTCCAGTCCAGGCTGCACTGTAAATATCTGCTCCTCTCTGCCATTTCCATGGGCTGCTGGGCAATCTCTGTTCTGCTGCCTGGGGACACTTTCTACTGATTTTTTCTGGTCTTGGTGCTCACACTGTTATTTTTCCCTTACTCCTCATTGTTTGCTCTGCATTTTGATCTTACTTAAATACATTTTCCCAGAGGGGCCAGCAAGGTCCCAGTTGGAGCTGGCTGGGTCCAGCACAGGGCAGCCCTGATTTGCCCTCACAGAGGCTGCCCCTCAGCCCCGCTGCCCATACCTGGGCACAAGCACCACGGTACACTGTCACAGAATTCTTATGGTTCCACCCCTACTCTTCACACCTCATGAAACTGTAATGAGCGTTCACGTGTGCCATCCAACATGGGTAATTTAGAGAGAAATGCTGGCTACCTCTACCTCACAAAACACCCAAGTAATTGGTGGATTAAGGTATTTTCATGGCCTCATAGAGTCAATTTGTAGTCTGAGGGAAAGGAAGGGATTGAATCTGGAAATGCTCCATGTTTTACTTCTTCTGCTAATCAACAATCCCATTAATAACATAGGAAGATCACCTTCTCCAGTGACTGTGTCCTTATAAAGGGGCTTCTTTTTAAGTCTGTCCAGGATAATCTGCATTATTCTGCTGAAAGTTCAGGTGTTCTAAGGCATAAATGTGAGGGTTTTCTAATACAGAAATCAGACATCCCTTTTTTATTCAATGACAAAACCAAGTGGTCCAAATAAATATATAAGAGAACAAAGTTTTCAGTCATTCTTGAATTAATTAATCACTATATTTGATTTATTAAATCAATTAATAATTGCATTTAGACTTTGGTGAAAATGAAGAGCATAAACATGGCTGTAGTGCCAAGAAAGATGATGGTCATCTTTGTAATGGTTCATTTAATCTCAACACCTCTGCTTTTTCATGTTTTTTCAAGAAAAGCAGAACCCAGCTTCAGAAGACTTTAATTAATGCTAAGTTCTCTGGTCTCATTTGTTCTATAAATATAATATTTGGCAGTGAGACAAGTTGTTTATTTATGTCATGCAATAAATGTACTCTCAGTAGACCTGTATGTGTTTGATCCATGAAACTTTCTGAATCTCTATAGGTTGATTGTATTAGCCTCCCACCACCAAATCTCAAGTGTTCATTAAAAAAAAAAAAGTTCCAAAAAACCACAAACCTAAACAAATTAATAAAAACAAAACAAAAAAAAAAACAAACAAAAAAATCCAAAAGAAAACAAAACAAAAAAAAAACCCAAACCAATACCTTTTTAACCATTGAACTGAAGTTTAAAAATCAAAAGTTTTGACTAGAATACACCATGTTGGTATAAGTGGGACGTTTGTACTTCTGTTATATATACCATTTGAAGGCTGTGATAGCCTGCTATGCAAATTAATTTGTTTCTGAGAACAGCAGGACAAAGGCTCTGATGTTTCCAGGTTGTTTACGGGAGTCTATCAAGAAGATAGAACAAGAGAACAACAACAACAAAAATAATAACAGTGTCAGTGTGAGCTCTTTCACCGGAAAGAAATTATAATTTGATTTGAAAAATACTTAGTTTTCAATAAATATAAATATAATCAATCCAAAAGCAAAAAAGTAGATATTCTGTATATGCAATAAATATTTTATGTATGAGTAAAGAAGTAAGCAGTGATTGGGTATAGCTGGTTTTTTCTAAAATTCATTGTGTTACACTTATTTAGAAAATGAAATACTTTTTTACTTATATCAATACCAAATGTCAGTATCAGAAAATAAAAGGGGAAGAATAGGTTTTTAATGCTTGCTTGCTATTTCGTGGAAAGATTGCTAATCAGATTAATAATGTCCTTAACAAAAAGCAGCAATGCACTCCATCACTACTGACAGAAGTTTTTTTAAATCTTAGAACAGTGAGAATGCAAATTTCTAATACTGGTCATTTTTCAGTTTTGTGACAACCAGCTGAAATCTATGTTGCCATTTGTTTGATTTCTCTGGCAACCACAATCTGATATATTATTACAACTAAACTCCTACTCTCTATCACTTCCGGTTGCATTGTACTAATATTCTCTTCCAAAGTAATGGAAATTCTTTGAATACGGATCTAACAGGCAATGGTTTAGCTGAAAGTAGAGGAAGATGAAATTAAATATGTGAATTTTAAAATTTAATTAAAATAAAGAGACCAATCTGACGCTGAAACAAGCTTGTTAAAGGGTAAGAAAAGGGACTTAGCACTTTAGAGGAAGACTGAAATCTCTTTAATAGAAAATATGTTTGGTGCAACCACTTGTTCTTGGCCTTGATGCTGGAATAGTAATAAAAAATACTGAGGCTATTTTACATAGGAAGCTAGCCAAACATACTTAGGCTTAAGTAGCTCTCAAACACAAATTACTCATCATTGTAGTTCCCGTGGGGTTAATATTTGCCCACAAATATTCTATCAGAAAAGTAGAACACCACATTTAATATAGGATTTCTGTCATTATTCACAGAACAAACTGCTGTGGCTTTTGCTCCCAAAGTGGGTCTGCATACGAGAGCAATTGTGCTATATGCTTTCATGGAATCCAGGATACTCCAGGTTAATTTTCAAGCTACAATTTGCACAGTGAATGTGCAGGATCAGGTCTTTGATGAGGTGTTTTTTTTGCTCTTTTTCTTTACCATTTAATAACACCGATGTGAACTGAGCAGGTGAGATTAATTCTAAGTGGAATCAAAGGACTTTTATGAGTCATAAAATGTTGACAAATTCTCTAAGATATCCTCTATGGTCCAATGTGTCCATTCTCTTCACAATATTGACTAAAGAAAAAACAGGTTCCCCATGCATGAAAATATATACACTTAATCTTGCTACGGGTTGAGGAAGACAAAATAGTCAAAAAGTTCAACAAAAATTTGCAACCGTTTCTAATTTATGACCAAATTCAGCAGAACAGTTGTATTTGGCAGTTGTCTAATGCATCAAGATTATCCTATTTTCTATACTAAGCCTTTTATGTTCCAATGTGTGTACAAACACTTCCTATATAGTAAATTATTAGTCAACAAAAACAAAAAAAAGAAGTGTTATTTTGATGAGAACATTTATTTAATAAAAATTGTGCTAGGGGAAATTATTATAGTTTTTTTTATATATTGGGATGGCAGATTCCATGTCTGTTGCTACATATTTCAGTGGTTCCTTTTTTTAAAAAAACAGGAGTGAGGACCCCTTCCACAGTCCTTAATATAACAAGGTGACCTAACAGAGTATCAAAGGTAGAAAAGCTATTGAAAGAAAAATCTGATCAGAAAAGAATAGAAATGAAAGATGAACATTGGAACTGATAACAAAATCCCTTTTTTTTTCCCTCAGAGTTAGAGAGTCCCATTACATTCTAGTTTCCAACCATGACTGAGATGAAACAGGAGAAAAAAGGAGAAAAAAGCACCTGACATTTCAAGTGGCTGCCCACAGGAAAACATCAAAAAACTTCAACTGAATTAGAATGGCACTAGTAGTGCTCTGGCCACATCTCCCTCACTGAGAATTTAAGGGTACTAAATCACATAAATAATGATCTAGAAAATAGAAAATTTAGGGAAAGAGATTCCACTCTGCTTATCTTGTGAATTTATAACCTGAGCAAAAAATAAGACAAACATTTCTTACTGAAGATTCGAGACAGATGCAAGCACCTCAGCTCAAAACAGAGACTCAAAAACCTTTAAATACTTGAGAATGAGGTTACCAACAATCAAGTCTTCAGTCTTTTAATTTATGCTCCCAGGCATCTGCAGTTGTTTTTTAGCTTTGACATCACAGTGCAAATAAATTCAAGTTTCAAGCATAAACACCTTCACTATTTGCAAATTTTCATTACCTTTCTTTGACACTGAGAAGCTTAAATCCAATAGACAACCTGAAACCACAGTGACTTGACTCCATTCCACGTAAAATATCATTGCAGTTGCTTTCTTTAGCCATTCACCACTGTCGTTGCCCAGTTGATTGCCTATAAAAAATGTCATCTAACTCTATCCAGTTAATCCTGAACTTGATAAAATACATTGACTTACAATATACCTCCAGAATAAAAGTCTCCAGACTTGAATAGGAAGAAGAATAAGTGAGAAGATTTTTCCTTTAATATGATGTCTTTTCATTTATTCTTTATGTTTAAAAAGAAAAAAAGAGTGTTTTATTCATCATCACAATTCGTCTGGCTTCTGCTTTCAGTTCTTTTGCTTTCTTCACTTGATTAATGCATCTTTTTTATTCAATTCTTGTATGGGGACACGAAGATACAAAAATTCATACACTTCTGATCCTTTCTAAAATCAAGGATAAAGAAAGTTACAGGAAAAAAGATTCTTCCAATAAGCAGAGTGACAATAATTATTTCCTCAATTCCTAGCCCTCATTTTGAAATGATCAGAAACTCTGTTTTGTTTCATTTCCCAAATGTTGGTACAAAAGCCTGAAAGAAGATACAAAGAATCACATTATTGAACTCTCCCTAGGGATCACCTCCATTTACATGGAGACTGGTAAAATCACCCAAGAGAAAAAGAAGTGAAAAAGGCAATGAAGAATGGAATGGGAAAAAAAAAAGAGAAAAAATGCAGAGACAAACATGTAGAAATGTATTAATTTTACAAAGAGAATAATTTGAAATACTGACAAAAAGGCCAGTCATGTCCTTTACATTGAACAAAATTATTACTGCCACCAAAATAGACTTAATCTCCAGTAAAACAAACAAGTTACGGAAAATGAAGTCTCAGTCTGGGTAGAATGGAGATGATATTCAAATGAAATATATAGATTTGTCATTGTTCAAGGTCCCAAAAAAATCCACATATTTGGCAATGCTTTTAAGAGATATTTAATTAAATGTGTCTTAAAAATCTGTATGCACAGATACCTAGACTACCTTAAGACCTTGAGAGGCAATAATAATTGCTTTAAAAAAGACGGTAACGAAAAGCGCCAGACAGATAAGATTTAACTTCGACTGTATTGCACATAAAAGTGTGGGCTTATGATTTCTGTATAGAATTTGGAATCAAATAACTTCCTAACCAGGAAATATTTGCTTCCTGATCAAAAAAATTTGAACATAATTAATAACAAGAGTAGGCTACGGCTTCTATGTGTGTTGAGCTGGTTCTGTATGCCAGAGCAATATGTATACAATAAAAATAATGTGGTGGTAAAATTGCCCCCAGAGTAATGAATACATTCTTTTATTTCTTATAAGACCATTTTCCTCTATAAATGTATTACTATCAGATCTTTCAGTATTTAAATTTCTTCTTAGCTGCAAAAGCATTTCACAGTGGAGATAAGCTCAAACCTAAATACTCAATACTTCAAAACTGTTGACTTGAGGATTTTTCTTAGTTGTCTTTATCTGTATTATGAATCCCAATCATCAAAGGAAACCAGAACATGCCTGAAGTAGTACATATATTTCTAAACAGAATTTGATAAGAAAATCTTGTTTATAATGTATAATTTACCGTGTTAATTAGAGGAAGCCTTAAGCCATTATGCATTCCATCCAAACTAACATAATAGAAAGAGCACCAAACAAATACTATCTACCTGTTTATGGATCAGACTGTTTTTTTAAAGAGCTGAAGGCTGATAACTTTCATTTAGCTGCCAATATCTTTTCAGGTAAGCCTGTCTCCAACACTTCCTTCTGCCCTCTCCCAGTTAGAAGCTCCCTGGGGGAGCCATTAAGGAGCTGTGACTTTTGCAGAAAACCCTACTCCCATTGTTCATACCGATAGTCACAATGTGCTCGTTTTTCCACACAAACGGGTGGTCCTTGCCCTGAAAAGATCACATGTCCAGAGCAGATGCTTGTCAAAAGCAGGCAGAAACTGGGGGAAGGATAAGATATGTAAGAGGTTTACACCACCTAATTGCAATTTGTTTGGACACTGGAATTTACAATCTAGGGTTAAGATCACACTTTATTCAAACTGGGTTTAAGCCTAAAATTTGACTCTTCTAGACTTCCGATTTGTCAGTCATGCAACCATTCAAGGAGGTCTCACACAACACATGGTAGTTAACAACCCCGAAGGTAATTCTTCCTTCCTACCAGAGACTTTGCTGAGCCAGGAATATTTTGTTTTCAGTGGAAAATATATACTGTTAACTCTCTCTTAGCTGAAACTGGAGAAGAAAGCTTCATCTAGTCCTGCTCTAATCTCCTGAATCCAGAGCCCAAATAACAGCAGTGTCGATTGTTTTTTTTTTCTTTCCTAAAATGCAGAACCAATCAGCAGTCGCCATAGCAATTCCATGTGTCTCCATTTAATAATTCATTCTCATCTCATCCATAAACTGATAACTAGCATCAAGGAATGCTCAGAAGCAGCTTACTAGTTAGTACTTCAGTCTACTGATTTTGAGAACAAAGCCTTCTAAAAGTGCACATGCCTGAACTGGGGCTCATCATCAGACCTGTTGTGTCAACACAACACTTATGAGACTCTAGGGATGGTGACAGGCTTAATCCTTATTGCAATTTGTTCCTTTTGCAGATTCCTTTTAATTTCAATAATTTCAGCAACCTTGCTTACAATGGGATCCATACACAATTACACTAGCACAACTGAGCGAACAATGAAATGCAACATGTGGCAAGAGCTTTTTAAATCAGCTTTGTCATCCCACTAGCACACTGAGAAACTCAGCTGTGACTCATCTTCTTTCTGAACAGCATATTAATGCTCAGCAGCTTAGCACTTCTGATTGGAGGTCCCCCCCTACAGATCTGAAGTTCTACCTGAAGAGTCATTGTTAAGGAAGTAAGTGTTATTACATTGAGTGAACCTAGGGTGCCTGACGAATTTTAATCAGGAAAAAAACCTAACTTCTTCATATTACACCAATGAGTAAACCTGAAATTGCAAGTATGTAAATATTCATGACCTTTAGTCAGACTTTTCCAGAAAACAGAAACCCTTATGCCCTATAAAAGATCTTTCTATCTTAATTTGAGAAAAGAGATGCTCAGAAATCATGGGTACAATATTGGTCATCACATCATGATTCATCACTTGTTTAAAGGGTACTGGATTCCACCCCATCTCCTTAAAGTTCATTTTCTGTCAAAGTACTATATAACTACTTGGCATCAGCTACATATGTACGTATATCTGTTCTGCAGAATATATGCTCATATCAACCAATTGAAAAGAAATCATTACAGTCTACTATCACTAGGTTAAATTAGTTACTAGGGAGGAATTCAATAAAAAACTTGCCCCAATTAAGTAGAGTATACTGCAATAATATTTTACTTTTATACAGCACTTTACATTTGGCGTTTGACCAATTAGGCTGAGAGAGCCATGCTAAATCACAGCAGGGCCCCTGGAAAACGGGCAGCAGCTAATTGTCAAGTTATTCTACTTAACAGTGGGAAACTTTTCACAACAACGGTGGGCAAAGTCCTATTCTCACAACATGTAACAGAGGTTTTTCAGATTTTGAAGAAAAACAACATGACTTCAAAATTACATTGATATCAATGCTCTTCAATAGCCTCAGTATTTTATCCGTTATGGGTGTTTCTTTTGTGTAAATACAGGCTAGAATGCCTACAATGGGGCTAAAAGCCAAACGGTCTGGCTTAAATTTGAAGGGACCCTAACTACTTTAAACCTGGTTTTTAAGCTAGTTACACATCTCCAACAGAATACAAAGATTTCGTGGCTGCACTCTGTGCACAGTTTTATTAAAATCCCTCAAAAACACTGTGTCTGCAAAAAAATATATCCCCTCCCACTTTTTCTTTATTAAATCTTCGAGGCTTTTCCTATGTTCTCAGTAAAAAGTAGCAAAGTTTAGCATCTAGTTATTAAAAGAATTAACCCCTCAATTTCACTCTGTAGGTGTGTGTGCTCACTTTATGTCCTTTTAACTGAGAAACAATGACGGTCATGGTTTCAAAATGTTCCATTGCACAAAATAATGTGTTTTATCCTGTTATGGAATTGCTAAACAGTAAAGGTATTTGAGAAATTGTTTTGTCAACAAAGCATAATGTCCACCAGGAATATACGTAAGAAAATAAAAGAAACACCCCATTTATTTTTCCTTTTTTCTTTTTTCTTCTTTTTATTTCTAAGTCACACAAGTACTCAATTAACTCAGCTAAATTGGAAAGAGTTAATTGCTGTGGTCAGTAAACTGAAGCTACTGCAGGTGTGAGGTTTAATTGAAAGGCAGATGCACAAAGACAGCAGGTAGAGATGGAAATTAGGTTAGGAAAAGAGCAGGGCAAGGTGAATGCAGAATTCTGAAACCTAAATAAAACCATACACATTTAAATAATGTTTTCCTCTGGTTCATCCTCTGTAAATTATGTCTGGTGGTTTGTATTTGGGGAGAACACAATGATTTTCCAGTACATGTTCTCTAATAAATGCAATTATTCTTCTCCAGATATTCACGTTTTTTGAAAAACAAACAAGCAAAGAAACAAACAAACAAAAAAACCCCAAAACAAACCTCAAACTTTTTGTTATGAGTATATTCTCATTTAAAGCTGCTGTTTGACATACATAAGGGGGTATTTTTATTTGCACCCTAGATGAATTAATGATTTTATATGTTACTAGCTGAGCTTCTAGCAGGAAATATATCCTATTGCTCACATATCATTAAAATTAATCATCTAAAAGGAAAGGCCAAGTGCTTCTATCACAACTACTTCTAAAAGCAATTTTACAGTGTATGTTTTCGGAGAAAAGAAATTATTATGTTAATAGGAAGATCTGCAATCATAACATGATGGGATGCCTGAGGTTAAGACTATCGCAGCATTGCTGAGCCCTAGTGGTAGGACACAGCTTGTACTGGGAGCCAAAAGACAACTATTGGCCAAGACTTTCACGGAATCACAGAGTGTGCTGAGTTGGAAACGACTCATAGGGATCATTGAGTCCAACTCGCTGCCCTGCACAGGAGACCCCCAAGAGTGAAACCATTGTGGCTGAGAGTATTGTCCAAACACTCCTTAAACTCACTCAGGCTTGTGCAGCATCAAAAAAGTTTGGTTTAAATCAATGCCCTCTCTGCTTAGCTGGAAATCTTTAGTGAATGCTAATGTGGGCCACTAAAAGCAAGCTTACCAAATGAAAATCAAAAATGTTTCTTAAAATATATGTATACAAAGAAGCTGTTTTGTCTACTTAACTAGTTCTTTAAATCTTTGTCTCAGATGATCTTCAGTTTAGGGTAGACATCCGTAGACAATCTTTTCCTACATTTTCAAAGCTGAAAAGGCACGGAGATGAAAAAATTCCCGAAAAGCTGATCACTGTAGCATGATGTTACATGTTTGACCCTGAAAATATTGTTAGTTTATGTGATAAAAGTCTTGCTCTGCACATGTTAAGGGTTCCAAAGGAGGCAAAACAGCATGTGGCGTAATCCTCTGTTACCCAGTCAGAGAAATAACACTTTGTCTGTGACTGATGTGAGACACATCATTGAATTGTCCTGCATCGTGCATCATCCCTGGGTAGAGAAGAACACATGATCTCTAAGGAAGCTTGAAAATGCCTTGAGAGCCAGGAGAAAAACAGGGAGTGTTGGAGTAATGTGCTTTCCTCCAGCTAACCTGCAAATTAAAGTTTTATTCTGCTTTTTCACCATGATTATTAATAATTTATAACTGATTGTAATCACAAAATGAAATTAATTACTTACCTTCCCACTATAAAAAGAGTACCTGATGGATAGGACTAACACACGAATGCTATTATGAACATTTTTCATTCCCAAAAGTTATGCACAGCTGAGAGCCAGACAAATAACCACAGGCATCCTTTGCAGAGCTCACTTCTCTGTGTTATAAAGCGTGTGTGTGTGGAAATCCTATAACTGATATATAAAATGTTCTTTTTGATCAATGATTCTGATCATGAATATCTACATCTAACTCAGTTTCACTGACAATTGCATGTCTCAAAACTACAGAAGCCTTTCTAAAACATCACAATGAGCTCACCCAAGAAAGTACTTGTAGAGATCAAATTAGGGGTGAAAAGTATGATGATTACTAATAAAGTTATATGGCATATCCATATATAGAAATTATAAGACATTTATTAAAAACATATTTTCTTACCTAATCATTCAGACTCTGAATGTACACACATACAGGGAATTTGATAATCACAATGAGCAACATTTAAAACTATGCATAGAAGAATAGGCATTTTTAAGAGCAAATTTATCAAAATCTTCTGATAAGGTTACTGCTTTCTCCTTTTCGTGCAGATTATAAATAAAATTCATTCCAGCACTAGCTAGCTTAATAAAACCTTCTTTCAATTTTCATATGGACTTCATAGATTCCAATCCTACTTAATTACATCTATATTGCGCTCTTAAACGGAGTTAGAATGAGAAATAATTGAAAAATAGTGTAAGAGAACAAACACTCACATGAATCCTTCTTTAATTATGTATAACCTATTATTTTACTCTAGATGTTCACAAAACGGACTTTGTTTTGTGAATTTACAGCCTAACCAAGAAATAAAATGAGACTAACTAACCATGGCTTGCAGAAAGCTGTCTCCATTGCAAATGAGGTGCTAACTGGAGTATATACGGCTGTGCTTGGCCCTGATAACATGAGCAATTCTGAATCAATTCTTCCTTAGCAACTCCTGAACCCTTAGCAACTTCCTGAAAAATGTTTAAAAAGCAATATCAGACAACATAAAAGAAACACGTAAAAGACAACATATAAAAAAAACCAGAAAAGAGTTAGAATACCAAAAAATAAAGAAAATACATTTGCTTTTTAAGACTTCTGTGTAACAAAGAAGGCTTTCATAAGCATTAATTTTATTTTTAAAAAGTTTACTAGAGCATAGATGAATCTAAGTGTTAGTAAATATAACCTGAGGAATGTCTATTTGAAATTAATTTTCCCACTTATGATATTCTTTGGGGCCATTTTTCTTAGTGAATAAAAGAATATTCTCAAATCCTGTTCGTGCTACAGAAATTATGTAAAAGTCAATTTTCATCATTTTCAGCACAGAAGTAGTGATCCTTTGAAGTATTAAGGTTTTGTTTAGCAAATCAAAAAAAGCTACAAGATGATACTTAAAAGGTATTAAAAAAATGTCTTTCTGTGCTCTTTGAATATCTCACCACAGCATAAGTGTCTTAATCCTGAGGTCTTTCAAAAAAGAGAGTACAATCTATGATACTCCAGAATCACCTGTTCTATTTCCTTCATTCATTACCTTACCTTTTAGAACACAACAACTTACCTTACTCAAAAGAGAAAACCTATCCAAAAATATTTGGTAGAACATATTGGAAGAAAGAATCAGAAAAACAATGTTTTGAAAAGCATAATGACCATCTCAAAGAAATCTTGGCCCATCATTTCTATCATCACTATTAAATTCACATTTGTGTAACTTGGAAATCCAGCAACTGCTGGTTTTAAACTTTCTTTCATTAGAAATTAATCTATTCCCAATTCCTAACTTTCCTTTACATGAGTATATGGCTGTTCCAAGTCTATTGACAAAATTTTTAACCTATTCAATCACTGCTAAACTCTGCACTGTGTACTTTACTGAATAATGGTCATCACTGGGAAACTTCTGGTGTCTCTTCTAGGTTTCTGAGCACTTTTAGAGGATCATAGTCATCCTCTGTACATAGACAATTACAAAATAATATGGTAAATCCAAGTCTTGGAAAATTTCCTGGTGCAATCTTGATAAGTCAGCCTGTGCGTTTCTCTGGGACTCACCAGAGAAACACCCGCTGGAGGAATCTGGTCAGAACAGAGCACCTCATCTCAGTCTCAGCAGCAGCTGCAGCTACAAGACTTTCAAGAGTCGTGTTTCCACGAACATTTAGGTGCATGACTTTCACAGCCACTTTATCTTAGTCATATCTCTTATGACTAATCAGAAACTGAGAGACTGAAGATGTCTCTCTGTTTCTGAGCTGTCACATTTTCAAGTATCCTGGTGGAGACATAGAGCCTAGTGGAAAATAACATATTTTTGCACTCAAACTCAAGATATATAATGTGTACCTGAACATAATTTCCCATGTTAGCAATTGGTATTTTCTGGTTATTGGTCTTATATTTGAACATGGTGAACATTTGGACTGTGTAATAATTCCTCTTTTTGCTAAGAGGAATATTTTACTCTTAATAATTTAAAAGGCTACAACAACAGATAGATTTTTTTGCAGTTTTAGTGGCTTTTATATTTTATTTCCCAAAAGGCCTTCATTTGTGAGGATTCTAAAGGGCTTTGAACCTTGATCTGAAAGCCTGGAACTTATGTTCTGTATTGTGGCATACCAGGTTAAATCCCAAATCAAATGTCACTGTAAACACATCTGAAATTCCTGGACAAAATTTTTCCTGGATTCTTTTTCTCTAGCACACCATTTTAGAAATTCCTGCTTTCTCCTAGCTCGTCTTGCTTGACTGCAATTTCATGCCATGTTCGCCTTCTTCTCGAACTGGTGGCAGCACAAATGCTTATGGGACCATGTGGATACACAGTTCAAA